>BSBM01000173.1:9775000-10142500 GCA_027924585.1 Larix kaempferi | reverse complement strand
GGTCTTTGACCATAGAGTGGCCCGTGGCCAAATTCAATCCTCCATTTCCACACTCCCATCGCTCAGATTCGCCTTGCACCTCTCCCTCCTCCTCACATCTCTCATCTCCCACACCGATTCGATTTTACTGCAGCTCCTCGGCGGCAACCACACTCCCCACTCCCAGCTGCCACCTGCTCCTCTCTCTTCCACCAACACTTCCAATCCTCCCGCACACTCATCTGCCACCACTTCTTTTCCCTCGTGCCATTTTCCTCTCCTTTCCATTACATTTCACGCGCCCACACCACCCCTTGTCCTCCCTCCTCCTACATACCCACGTTCGCCCCTTCTACCATCCAGAACTCTCCCCCTTTCCCCGTCATCTCCCATCCATCCCTCAACCCTGTGTCTTCTCCACACCACGCTACTACTTCTTCCTCGCTTCTCGCCCTCCACGCTCCACTACCAAACCACCCACGTTCCACCGCCGCGCCACCACCTGTGACCCCATCATCCCCACCCTCCGCTACTACGGCTGTTCCATCTCCTCGGCTCCTCCCTTCTGCCACACCCTCTACTGCCACCATTGCTCCCTCTCCCCGCATCCTCCCTTCTGCCACACCCTCCGACCCACACTCCTCTCCCTCACGTGATTCTTTCCCAACTCTCCCACCCTACTACAAATCCTGCGCCTCTCTCCTCCGCGCACCACCATTCCGCACAGCTATCGTTGCTCCCCCGCAGCCGCCACCCTACCTCATCCAGCGCCACCCTCTCGACCAGCCACCACGCCCACCTCTCGTCCAGCTCTCCCCACCCGCCCTCTCCCTGCGCCTGCCTCACTCAACCACCACCGGCAACCGCCACCTCGGCCGCATTCCCCCGCCATCCATCTCCCATTCGAAACCCTAAATTTTATTTTTGAAATTAAATATTCAACGTATAATAATATTATTATATGGTTAATATTTTAATTTGTGGAAAAGAAAAAATATATATTAAACTATATATATAGTTTATAAAAAGTTAATATAATAATATTATTAATCAATTAATTAATAATTATTATTATAAATATATATATATATATTAATAATAATTATTATTATCAAAAAAAAAAAAAATCAATTCTTTTGAAATAAGAATTGTTTGAAGAAACAAAGCAAATTCAAGTCAAAGAAGACCAAGTCAAAGAAGACATTAAAGACAAAGTCCAAGCAAGACTCCTTATTATCAAAGAAGTCGAAGAACACTTATCATCGAAGAAATCAAGTCAAGGACAATCATTTATCGTTGAAGAAGTCAAAGTAAAGGAAGGCTCATCAAGAAGTCGAGACACGTTAACGACAAGGACGACCAAGTTTAAGAAAGACTCATCAAAGAAATCAAAGAATATCATTCCACCGTCGAAGAAGACAGAAACCATGGAAGCCGATTTGCGAGAGAAATTAGAAGCCAAGTTAAAGCGCTATCGAAAAGACAATGAAGAATTATGAGACATTAATACACAATCAGAAGTAAAGATTGAACTACATAAGATACAAGAACGGTTCAATGAACAAACAATGTCCAACTAGAAAAATCACATAGAAAAATTATGTTCGCAAATCAAGGAATTAAAAGATGAAAGTGATTTCAATCAGAGATTGAAAAATCAAGATATAAAGAAGGAAATAAATAATTACGAAGCAGAAATAATACGCTTGAACAAAATCATTAGCGACAAAGATGAAGAACTAATGCAGTTACGGCATAAATTAGAAAGTCAAGAATCAGAGGTTGGCCAGTGTCTACAACAGATAAAAGTTCTTCAACAACAAAATGATGACTCTAAAAAGACACATAAGTCAGAGATCGCGAAGAGTAATAAAGAATTATCTAACAATGCTGAAGAAATTTTTAGACTAAGAAATCATAACAAGATACTAGTCACAAAAATTAAGAAGTTGAAAACTAGCCGAAAGATAGAACAATCTATGGACGACATTGAAGGGAAACTTCTAGACAAGCAGGAAGAAAATAGTTGTATCAGAAGTCATAATGAAGATCTTAAGGAACAACTTAAGACATCTGAAGATGACAGAAAATAGCAAGTTGAATTGATTAAGAAGTTTCAAAATGATAATAGGCAGTTAGAAAACAAGTTGGAAAAGATACAGAACAAAAACTTAAATCCTCAAGAGATGAAAATACAACTTCCAACTCAGATCAATGCTCTAAAGGCGACATTCGTAAACAAAAATGACATCGTGAAAGTTCCTTATCGACACCCCAACCATAAAAACCGATATTTGAAAAAGTGGGAAATGTCGAAAGATAATGGTACTAATGTGATCAAATCTCCTGACGACACATCAGTAGGGAATCCCATCAGTCCACAACAAATCAATTTGGGATGGATTGATCCGTCGACGTATCGAAAGTTATGCTCTACACTTAGCAGTTCGTATCGACATGTTTCATCAGCCATGACATCGCAAAGAACAATGCGACAAAATTATAAGGCTTTGGGGACAAAGCCTTTCGAAGAGAGTGGCAATGCTATGAATATTATATGTATGTTAATTAAAGTTATTAATTATTAAGTGAAAGGGTGTAACCCTTCACTATACATGCTCAAGCCTATAAAAGCGAGCCTCATTGTAAATTATTAATCATCCATTATCAAATATATTATCTATTTTACTCCATATTTATGGCTTATCGTATATACCAGATCTTCTGGTGAAGTTCTTTGTGTGAAGCAAATAATTATTTGCTCCAGATGTCATCATTGATAATGCTGATGATGATGAAGATGATCATGATCATGATGACGAAGATGATGGATGGTCATGAAGATGATGATGATGACGTTGATGATGATGATGATGATGAAGATGATGGCCAAGATGATGATGGTGATGATGATGAGGATGGGGATGATGACGAGGAAGTGGGGGATAACGATGATGATGACTATGGAAACGATGATGATGACGTGGATGATGACGATGACGAGGATGATGATGATGAGGATGATGATGACGAAGATGATTATGATGATGATGATGATGGTGATCATATCCGTCTTTGTCAACATCATCATCTTCATCTCCGTACTCATCTGCATCATCATCATCATTGATAATGATGACGACGACGAAGATGATGATGATGATGAATATGATGATGGATGATGATGATGCCGATGATGATGATGTTGATGATGAAGATGATGACCAAGATGATGTCGAGGAGGAGGAGGAGGATGATGATGAGGAGGAGGAGGAAGTGGGTGATAACGATGATGATGATGATGATGACGAGGATGATGACGATGATGAGGATGATGATGATGAGGATGATGATGATGATGTCGACGATGGCGAAGATGATTATGATGATGATGAGGAGGAGGAGGAGGCTCCTTGTAGAGGGATAGTGTCATGGATTCTATGTGTTATTGATGACGCGTGAGGTCTAGAATTTTTAATTAAGGCCCAGGTGGAATTCAATTGAGCTCAATATGTTTCAATAAGATCTTGAGGAACCGGTTTTCATTCTTCGATGATGTTCAATGCTTTTCAACATATCCACGGTCTTGCATGGTAGGCTGAGGATGCATTCATGGCATTCGATCTTTACAAAAGATGTGTTTTGTCAAAATGAAATTCAATTTGCCTCTTTGATGAATCCTCCTCTACAAGACTTCATTTATTGCATGAATGTCACAGACTCACAGAAACTCTAAACAACACTCAATGGCATGCAAATATAACCACAAACCAAGCAGAGGTTGATTTTATGCATTGATATAGAGAGGTGGCAGTAGGCAGACAATATGGAGAAACAATGAGTTAGAAAAAACATTTGGACCAAAGTACCACAATGCTTATTAATAAAATTTAAAAAAACAAGTTTTGGCTTAGGAATTGTGGTTTATCACCACGTTTCTCTTCGATACTCGCCATCAAAATACGTATAAAAATAACACATCTTTACATCCTCTTCCTTTTAAATCCTCATCGCATAGTAATAAATAAGGATTATTATGCATGCACATCCTCACCTTACAATGTCAATTGGGTCCAGGCGCATAGACAACCATAAATTATCAAATGTGTCAAAGAGTAATCCTTTCCAATAAAAATTAAGACCCACCCTTCAAACTTAATCACCGAGTCCAATTTATGCAAATATTTTCGAAGTGGGGGGAAGGTTTGACATTAAATGGTGTAAACGTTGGGGAATAAATGGTTTATATGTTGTACAAGGGCGCGTGTGCGGGTTTGGGCGCGTGCGCAGGTTTGGGTGCGTGCGCGTGTTTTAACACGCGTGCGCGGCCCTGTTACGAGTTGAAAAAAAACAGAGCTCTCCGTTTCCTGGGAATTCTACCAAAATCACGGGTTTCACTTCTTCCGTGGCTTTCAAGCTCTCACAGGTTGATCTATTGGACACAAAATCACCCTTGGAATCTATCAAACATCTTCAGTGTTCTTGGAATCTAGTGGATTCATTCAAGCTACCAGTTTCCATTGCAAGTGGAGATCATTTCTATAGAGATATGGTGAATTGTAAATGAGTCTTTTCATTCACAAGATTTGAGATGAGCCCATGCCTTTTTGTTTTTATCATATTCCCACAACAATATCCATGCATAGACAACAATGAATTTGACAAGAAGATTTCCCAAGTTCACATCTAAAAAAACTCATATGAACACTAGACAAGATGAAGTATGCAACCTCCTCATTGTGTAATTAGTTTCCAAGTTAATTTTGTTCTTTTCACCTCATATTATGCTAGCAAAAAAAACCACACACTCACTAAACATAACTAAAAATATCACTTCAACTCATCCACAAAACCTCAACTCTCTCATCTCTTATTCAATACCATTGTATGGAATGAGGATATCTGTAAGTATCTGCACCTTTCCTTTCTCTATGAATCCAAATATGATAATTTTCATCCATATTTATCATCCTTACAATATCCCCTCACCTCTAACAATGATTTTTTTTCCAAAAAACAAGACTTCCCCACTTCATGCTCTATTCAACATGATGATTGTTGGTATAGTCCCTAGTTCCCCACTCTCCAACACCTCCCCACCCTAGATATTGCACATTGAAAGGTTAAATTATATTTCTCCTAATCACCCTTCCCAAGACCATGATCTTTGTTAGAAACCTTTGCATCCTCCTAAAGGTTTTGCACAAAAAAAGGTATACATTCATTCTATTGTGATGCATTGTTGAATTCAACCATGGGTATTTTAAACTCAAAACCACATTCTATCATCTCAAGGTTTATAGATCTAATGAAATAGTTTGTTGTTGTTTCTTCAACTCCTTAATGTGTTATATAACCTAGTAATTTACGATGGTAAAGGACATTGCCTCAAATGGAAGGATATACCATTCCACCAGGAAGACAAAGCAATCAAACTAGGTGCAAAGTCCTAGAATTGATAACATTAAGGGAGAAAGCAAAAAATGCAATTAATTAAGGTTACCTTATTTGATGTAGAAAAACTATCAAACTATTCCCAAGGCATCTCTAGCCATCTCTGTTGTAGGGTGTTACTACCATAATTTTTATGAATTCATGGCCAGGCAAGACACTAGTTTCTCCTCTCTACACTTGACCAAACATCATCTATATTGATTGGAATTGTAAGGGATAATGATGTTGATTCGAACACAAATAAACCAACATAGTCTGTAATTGTATATGTTAATTTGTAAAGTGGTAAGCTATGTTGGAATGTGTCAGGTTCATTGTATAATGGCACTAATATCTTATTTGTTGTTTCTTTTGCAGGGGTAGGCCTGATAGTTGTGTTAAAGAGACTTTTGGAGATGGGAAACTCATGAAATGCAAAAAAAAAAATAGAAGGAATCTGCCCATTGAAAAGGTCAATGACTTAAGAGAAAAGGCCAGGTTGGGAATGGAAAGATTGAGACATGGTCCTATCATTGCCCCAGACCCTGCCACTGATCCTAACACAGTTGTTGACATGAAAACCTCTTGCTCAGAACCACGGGTAAAGTGGTCGCGTCCAACGGACCCAACTCAAATTCCAACATCAACACAATCTCCAACCAACGAGTCATTCTGAAGTTCCTCACGACACAAGAATTTTGGGAGATGCTGCATGTGTAGAGATGGACATACAAGCCTTGCTTAATTTTCAATCTCCCCAAGAAGACCACAACCTTGTCGACCACACTCCCATTATGGCCCAATCTATGAACGAAGCACCACAACAAACAAGCTCCGGTATTCATGTCTCATGTCCACCCTCCCTACCTCGACTGTCCAGTGCAAGAAGAAGAACTCCTAGACGTATTCATGTGGATGAGAGTGCTATGTCGGGGCTTGAAGGCAAGTTGCCAAAACGCACTATCGAATGGAAATGCAACAAAATTGTGAAAGAATATTTTGAATCCAAAGGTGATGCAGGTAAATGTCAATTATTGCTATGTTTGTTAAAGTCACGTTCTTTAGCTGTTGTTAGGAGAATTTTTGGAATAAAGATGGTTAAAAGTTCAGAGGCCAACAGTCATATTGTTAGAAATCTCCAATCTGCATTTAATGCGATTGGGAAGAAGTCTCGTACAAAAGATCTTTGTGCGGCTTGTCGTGTTTTAGCGGAATCAATTGTAAGCAAGTCCACAAGGCAACGTCGCCTGCTATCACACACTTCTCACATACTCAAATTAAATAGAAAAACTATTAAAAAGTACTCTGTTATAAGAGAAAATCTTGACACTCCGGGTGGAAACGATTGTTGGGCTTTTGTTGGTAGGTTGCCTCGTGCAGATAGGAAGCTAATTGATGCTGTTAAGGAGTTAGTACAAAAGTTTTGGCATGATCATACTATACCTTCATCAAACCAAAGAGGCATGCTAAAACTGAGAAAAGGTTCTACTGAACGTGAGGCCCATTTTAAACACTTCCTTGACACCACACAGACTGAACTCTATGAGAGATTCAGGAACGAGCACACACAATTGAACCTTGGCCAAAGGTCCTTTGAGAAATGCAAACCATGGTACGTTCGTATATGCATTGATTGGAACACTTGTTGTTGTAGATACCACGTAGAATATGAATATTATTATGACACATATAAACATATATTTTGTGATTTGCATACTAACATTGTGTAGGGCTGCAATGAATCCATACTACCACCAAATGCATCAAGAGACTTTATCCACAACATCATGTGTCCAAGGCCCGAAGGACAAAAGTATTATAAAAAATCATGTCTATATGGGACATGTTCTATGTGCAGTGGGTTTTCTCTTTTGAACCGTTGCATTCATGAAAGCAAGGACACAGAATTTGGCATGATGGGTGTAGAGATGCAGAGCTTCAAGTACGTGACCTATCAATTAGACAGTGTCAGAGAATGTAAAAAGATTGCATTGGTAAAGTCACAGGTACAAATGAATATTGCATATTTTTCATATTACACGTTCAATTTATGGCATATACATTTTTCCAAAGGCCACATTGTAATATTTCCCTTGTTTCCATGGTAACAAGTACCGGTATGTGACTTCTTGACGAAATTCTACGAGAAAACCGAGCAGTATGTTCAACATGTGCATATAGCGCAATGGCAAGATGAGCAGTACAGAAAATGCAGGGACACATTTCCCGTTGGAACCATAGTGTCAATTGTGGATTTTGTAGAAAATTACACCCTTTAGCCACAAAATGAAATCCAGAGTCAATACTACCATTCAGACCAAGTCAGCATCATGGTACATATTATGTATAGGCATGGGCCAGAGAGCAGCAATGACAAGAGGATAATACTGAAGGAGACAAACTTTTACATGAGTGATGATAGAACCCATGATCTGCATTATGTGCAACATTGTTTTTGAATTTTCTATGATCAGTTGAAGGAGAGAGATATACAGATGGATCGGCATTGGATATGGTCGGATGGTTGTGCGGGCTAGTTCAAAAATTCCTGAGTATTCCAATGGATGAGTACTTTTCATAAGACTTGCAATGTGTCGCATATCTGGAACTATTTTGAGACCGGGCACGGCAAAGGCGAGCATGATGGGGCTGGTGCATGCATCAAGACCGCACTACGAAGGGAAGAGATGAGGTTTGACAGGGAACCTCTTATCCGAGATGCAGAATCCATAGTTCAATGGTGCTCCACAACAATGTTAGAACGAGTAAGAGATCAACAAACATCATCGATGGCAGGACGTGTGGCTAGAAATTTTTGGCTAGTGGTTGACATAGATCGATCGCGTTCCTATAGTTGCAGCACAGTACAAGGAACACGTGGATTTCATTCAGTTCGAAGCTCAAACAACCACTTATTTGAAATATGGACGCGAAAGCTTGCATGCTTTTGCAACCCTTGCAGCAGCAGTGAATGGGATGAATGTGAATGCATGGACTGGGTTGAAGAATGGGATCGTGTGTCACTTGTAGTAGACCAATGTGCAGTTGTTGAAACAACCCAGTTAGAGGAGGGCCAATCAACGATTTCTATAGACTATGACCATATCTCAGATCTTGTACAACCAGGACACATATACGCAGTTGTTGCACCGAAAGACAATGAATGGGGCGTGGATTATTGGTTGGCATGGTGCATCCAAGGTAAGAAAACCCTCTACGGATCATTAATCAATGATGAAGGAATTGAATTTCCTATTGGCTCGATGGTGGTTAAGGGGGAATATCTTACACTGGAGGGGAAGTCAAGAAAGACTAGCGGGCATGTATTCATGGATTACAGACCAGGTTCAGTGGTGTATCACTTCACAAACTTGATCGTTGGCATAAACATCCATCTTCATACAATGTCAAGCAAGAGCTCAACCAAGGTACGCTACTACCTGCCTCATTCAGAGCATGAGAGATTGATGGAGACAATTAGCAACAGAGAGGATCCAAATGGATTTATTGAATGAGGCCAGTCAACTTTACATAAGAGAAAGAATTGCATCAAAGAATGTTATGTTCTACATCGAGGTATGTGTAGTTTTATGTTATTTCGTTGGTACATGCATTTTTTGTTAATACATACATACATACATGTCTTTGCCTATGTTTTTTATTTTTCCTATATGTATTAAACTATTCCATGCTTCTCTTTTATGTTGAATAAAATGGTGATGTGATTTGGATCAAATTTGAGTAAATTGAGTTAGTATTTTCTTAAATATATCTATTTATGTTTGTAGCATTTGAAGATAGTGGTTTTGATAGGTTCTCAAGATTAGAATTACCTAGGTTTTAGGAAATTTTTTGAAGTACATAGTCTATTACAATGGTCTTGAAAATTTAACTTGGTAGATGAAACCTTCTAGGAATCCATGTATGGACAGAAGGGTCTTCCACTTGGGGTAGGGAGTTATCACAAGGTTTCAAGGGTGGCATTTTTGAGATCTATACTTGAGAGGGACTTGTCATCATCATAGATAACCACTTAGAGGGACTTGTCATCATCATCACCAACATCATCTCTAGGCTCCTCATCAACATCTCCATAATCATCATCTTCTTCATCATCACCATCACCATCACCACCATCGTCAACGTCTTCATCATCGCCACCATCGTCAACGTCTTCATCATCATCACCATCTTCATCATCATCATTAACTCTAACTCTAACCCTAATTCAATTTCCTTCTATAACTCTAGCCCCAACCCTCACCCAAACCCTAGCACTAATCCATCTTCTTCATCATTGCCATCACCATCACCATCACCATCACCATCACCATCACCGTCACCATCACCATTGCAGAGTTGGCCCCCGTGTGCAAAAATTGCACACTCCCTCACTGAGCAAAACCCTAGTTTCCAAGATGGATGTACAAGATGGCACCGGGGCCACGGGACCAGAGGAGAGGGGTGCCCCTAGCACTATCCCGGTGTCCTGAATCCAATGGAGTCGACAGTTCGTCAATCGAAGCCATGGTCATCATTCTATGCCTCGTTCCGTCTCGCATCCAAAAGGCCTTCAGGGACACCTGCTGGATACCTTCCGGGGGCATAGAAGTCCAACCGTGCAGCAAAACTGGGCTTCAGGGAATCCTGCAGGTGTGTCTAGGTAGGTTCCATCTGGGAACGCTGGCTGTAAGTGCCCGACGGACGATTTTGCAAAGTTGACCCCCATGTGCAAAAATTGCACACTCCCTCACTGAGCAAAACCCTAGTTTCCAACATGGATGTACAAGATGGAACCGGGGCCACAGGACCGAAGGAGAGGGGCACCCCTGGCACTATCCTGACGTCTTGAATCCAATGGAGTCGACGGTTCGTCGATCGGAGCCACGGTCGTCATTCTATGGCTCGTTCCGTCTCGCATCCAAAAGGCCTTCAGGGACACCTACTGGATACCTGCCAGGGGCATAGAAGTCCAACCGTGCAGCAAAACCGGGCTTCGTGGAGTCCTGCAGGTGTGTCTAGGTAGGTTCCGACAGGGAACACTAGCCACAAGTGCCCGGTGGGTGATTTTCCAGAGTTGACCCCCGTGTGCAAAAATTGCACACTCCCTCACTAAGCAAAACCCTAGTTTCCAAGATGGACGTTCAAGATGGCATCGGGGCAACGGGACCTGAGGAGAGGGGTGCCCCTAGCACTATCCCGGCGTCCTGAATCCAACGGAGTCGACTGTTCGTCGATCGGAGCCACGGTCGTCATTCTATGGCTCGTTCCGTCTCGCATCCAAAAGGCCTTCAGGGACACCTACTGGATACCTGCCGGGGGCATAGAAGTCCAACCATGCAGCAAAATTGGGTTTCGGGGAGTCCTGTAGGTGTGTCTAGGCAAGTTCCGATTGGGAATGCTAGCCATAAGTACCCACTGGACGATTTTCCAAAGTTGACCCCAATGTGAGGGCCATCCAAATTTGCTCAAGGGGGCCATTTCTTGTCCGGAGGCCCCCGGGCGTGCTTGGCCACCGTGGACAGGTCCACTGTGGCCACGTGGACCTATGGGGGCTGACGAAATCCAAGTCCGCTCGCTAGTTTGGGTTCCGTGGCCCCGGGGAAAATCCTCCAGGTGTCCCTGAACGGCCCCGGGGTGCCTGACTAAAATGCCCGTGGCACCCGGATCGTGGCTCGGTTCGTGAATCCGTTGACTCTGGCAGGTCTGGGATAGCGGGTTTCAGCTAGAGGACCCCCCCACAGCGTCCCCCGAAGACCCAGAAGCGGTGCCAACGAGCCATCTCCGGAGCTAGGGTTTTGCTCAGTGATGGCCATTCCATATTCGCTCAAGGGGGGCATTTCTCGTCCGAAGGCCCCTGGGCGTGCGTGGCCATCGTGGACAGGTCCACAATGGCCACGTGGACCTGTGGGGGCCAACGGAATCCAAGTCCACTTGCCGGTTTGGGTTCCGTGGCACCGAGGCAAATCCTCTAGGTGTCCCTGAACGGCCCCGGGGTTCCCGACTAGAATGCTCATAGCACCCGAACCGTGGCTCGGTTCGCGAATCCGTCGACTCCGGTGGGTCCGAGACGGCGGGTTTCAGCTAGGGGAATCCCCACAGCATGCCCCGAAGACCTGAAAGCAATGCCAATGGGCCATCCCCGGAGCTAGGGTTTTTCTCAGTGAAGGCCATTCCAGATTCGCTCAAGGGGGCCATTTCTCATCCGTAGGCAAAAGAAGATCAATTTTTGACAAAACAATGTAGTTAGCAGAAGAAGATCAATTTTCGACAAAACAATGTAGTTATTACATGAGGAGGCAGCGGTTTCCCATGGAAAATGAGTGTAGGGTTTAGTAGAGGAAAGATGTTGGGAAATGGGCTATTACATTAGCTTTTCCGATGGGAAAGCGGTTTACAGAAGGAAATATGGCGGCTGCAAGTATATATGCTTTTTTTCCGATGGAAATAGGATTTCCCTCGGAAGAAAATCGTATATACCTACAGCCGTCAAAGCATAGATACCTACAGCCGCCCATTGGAAAAGACAATGTAATAGCCCATTTCCCAACATCTTTCCTCTGCTCAACCCTACACTCGTTTTCCACAGGAAACCGCTGCCTCCACATGTAATAACTACATTGTTTTGTCCAAAATTGATCTTCTTCTGCTAACTACATTGTTTTGTCAAAAATTGATCTTCTTCTACCTTCGGACGAAAAATGGCCCCCTTGAGCGAATCTGGAATGGCCTTCGGGTGCTATGGGAATTATAGTCGGGCACCCCGGGGTTGTTCAGGGACACTTTGGGCATTTTCTCCACGGTCCTGGACCCTCCGGAGTCGACGGATTCGTGAACCGAGCCACGGTTTGGGTGCCACAGGCATTATAGTCGGGCACCCCGGGGCCGTTCAGGGACACCTAGAGGATTTGCCCCAGGGCCATGGAACCCAAACCGGCGAGCGGAATTGGATTTCGTCAGCCCCCACAGGTCCACGTGGCCATTGTGGACCTGTCCACAGTGGCCACGCATGCCTGGGGGCATCCGGACGAGAAATGGCCCCCTTGAGCAAATCTGGAATGGACATCACTGGGCAAAACCCTAGCTCTAGAGATGGCTCGTTGGCACCGCTTCCGGGTCTTCGAGGGATGCGGTGGGGGGTCCCCTAGCTGAAACCCGCCGTCCTGGACCCGCCGGAGTCGACGGATTCACGAACCGAGCCACGGTTCGAGTGCCACGGGCATTCTAGTCGGGCACCCCGAGGTCGTTCAGGGACACCTGGAGGATTTGCCCCGGGGCCATGGAACCCAACCCGGCAAGAGGACTTGGATTCCGTCGCCTCCCATAGGTCCATGTGGCCATTGTGGACTTGTCCACGGTGGCCACACATGCTCGGGGGCATCTAGGCGAGAAATGGCCACCTTGAGCGAATCTGGAATGGCCATCACTGAGCAAAACCCTAGCTCCGGAGATGGCTCGTTGGCACTGCTTTCGGGTCTTCGGGGGATGCTGTGGTGGGTCCCCTAGCTGAAAGTCGTTGTCCCGGACCCGCCAGAGTTGACGGATTCGCGAACCGAGCCACGGTCCGGGTGCCACGGGCATTCTAGTCGGGCACCCCGGGGCCGTTCAGGGACACCTGGAGGATTTGCCTTGGGGGCCACGGAACCCAAACCGGCAAGCGGACTTGGATTCCGTCGGCCCCCATAGGTCCACGTGGCCACAGTGGACCTGTCCACGGTGGCCACGCATGCTTGGGGGCCTCTGGACAAGAAATGGCCCCCTTGAGCAAATTTGGATGGCCCTCACATTGGGGTCAACTTTGGAAAATCGTCCAGCGGGTACTTATGGCTAGCGTTCCCAACTGGAACCTGCCTAGACACACCTACACGACTCCCTGGAACCCAGTTTTGCTGCACGGTTGGACTTCTATGCCCCCGGCAGGTATCCAGCAGGTGTCCCTGAAGGCCTTTTGGATGCGAGACAGAACGAGCCATAGAATGACGACCGTGGCTTCGATCGACAAACCGTCAACTCCGTTGGATTCAGCAAGCCGGGATAGTGCTAGGGGTGCCCCTCCCCTCCGACTCGGTGGCCCTCCCTCATCTTGTACGTCCATCTTGGAAACTAGGGTTTTGCTCAATGAGGGAGTGTGCAATTTTTGCACACGGGGGTCAACTCTGGAAAATCACCCACCGGGCACTTGTGGCTAGTGTTCCCGGCCGGAACCTGCCTAGACACACCTGCAGGACTCCCCAGAGCCCGGTTTTGCTGCATGGTTGGACTTCTATGCCCCCGATAGGTATCCAACAAGTGTCCCTGAAGGCCTTTTGGATGCGAGACGGAACAAGCCATAGAATGACGACCATGGCTCCGATCGATGAACCGTTGACTCCGTTGGATTCAGGATGCCAGGATAGTGCCAGGGGCGCCCCTCTCCTCCGGTCCCATGGCCCCAGTGCCATCTTGTACGTCCATCTTGGAAACTAGGGTTTTGCTCAGTGAGGGAGTGTGCAATTTTTGCACACGGGGGTCAACTCTGCAAAATCATCCGCCGGGCACTTATGATGATGATGATGATGGTGATGATGATGGTGATGGTGACGGTGATGGTGATGGTCATGGTGATGGTGATGAAGATGATGACGATGGAGAAGATGATGACGATGGAGAAGATGATGACGATGGAGAAGATGATGATGATGGATATGTTGATGAGGAACCTAGAGTTAGAGTTAGAGTTAGATTTAGAGTTAGGGTTAGAGTTAGAGTTAATGATGATGATAGATATGGTGGTGATGATGAAGACGTTGATGATGATGGTGATGGTGACGGTGACAGTGATGGTGATGGTGATGGTGAGGATGAAGAAGATGGCTTAGTGCTAGGGTTTGGGTGAGGGTTAGGGCTAGAGTTATAGAAGGAAATTGAATTAGGGTTAGAGTTAGAGTTAATGATGATGATGAAGATGGTGGTGATGATGAAGACGTTGACGGTGGCGGTGATGGTGATGGTGAGGATGAAGAAGATGGTTTAGTGCTAGGGTTTGGCTGAGGGTTAGGGCTAGAGTTAGAGTTAATGATGATGATGAAGACATGATGATGATGGTGACGGTGACGGTGATGGTGATGGTGATGGTGAGGATGAAGAAGATGGCTTAGTGCTAGGGTTTGGGTGAGGGTTAGGGCTAGAATCATAGAAGGAAATTGAATTAGGGTTAGAGTTAGAGTTAATGATGATGATGAAGACATGATGATGATGGTGACGGTGACGGTGATGGTGATGGTGATGGTGAGGATGAAGAAGATGGCTTAGTGCTAGGGTTTGGGTGAGGGTTAGGGCTAGAATCATAGAAGGAAATTGAATTAGGGTTAGAGTTAGAGTTAATGATGATGGTGATGGTGATGGTGATGGTTACGGTGACGGTGATGGTGATGGTGATGGTGGGGATGAAGAAGATGGCTTAGTGCTAGGGTTTGGGTGAGGGTTAGGGCTAGAGTTATAGAAGGAAATTGAATTAGGGTTAGAGTTAGAGTTAATGATGATGATGAAGATGGTGGTGATGATGAAGACGTTGACGGTGGCGGTGATGGTGATGGTGAGGATGAAGAAGATGGTTTAGTGCTAGGGTTTGGCTGAGGGTTAGGGCTAGAGTTAGAGTTAATGATGATGATGAAGACATGATGATGATGGTGACAGTGACGGTGATGGTGAGGATGAAGAAGATGGCTTAGTGCTAGGGTTTGGATGAGGGTTAGGGCTAGAATCATAGAAGGAAATTGAATTAGGGTTAGATTTAGAGTTAATGATGATGATGAAGACATGATGATGATGGTGACAGTGACGGTGATGGTGATGGTGATGGTGAGGATGAAGAAGATGGCTTAGTTCTAGGGTTTGGGTGAGGGTTAGGGCTAGAATCATAGAAGGAAATTGAATTACGGTTAGAGTTAGATTTAATGATGATGGTGATGGTGACGGTGACGGTGACGGCGATGGTGATGGTGATGGTGAGGATGAAGAAGATGGCTTAGTGCTAGGGTTTGGGTGAGGGTTAGGGCTAGAGTTATAGAAGGAAATTGAATTAGGGTTAGAGTTAGAGTTAATGATGATGATGAATATGGTGGTGATGATGAAGACGTTGACGGTGATGGTGATGGTGATGGTGATGGTGAGGATGAAGAAGATGGTTTAGTGCTAGGGTTTGGCTGAGGGTATGTGCTAGGGTTTGGGAAGATGGTTTGGAAATAGTTCTTCATTGAATCTCATAATTTTCCTATAAATCAAAGCCATGGGGTAGACTTGAAGAAGAGAATAATTGTAAGGTCATGTGGGAAGAAAGAGCTTGGAGATCAAACACCTCATTCTCTCATCTTTACCATTCATTGTATTCATTCTTACTTGAGTTATTTCATTAAGGAAGTAAGTGTTCTTCAGTCACTATAGCTAGAGAGAGATTTTAATAAGGAAAATGACCCATCCCAAGGAGAGTGTTGGAGCTAAATTGCCTCAAATCATTTTTTCTCAAATGATGTTACACATTTGTATGCTTTTCCATTTGAAGAATATATGAGTTTTGTTTTTTCCATCCATTTATTGTATTTGAATTACATTCTTGTATTTAATATTATGATATGATTGCTTGAATGCTTCTTAGTTATTTATTTTCTATTATAGTACTCTCATGCTTGTTAAATAAATAACCATTGTATATTGTCTCGCTCACAACTTGGATATATTAACAAATTTTGCTCATCATTGCAACAAAATCCCTAAAATAGATTGACTACTCCATTTTGGGTTTAGAATCTTGATCAGTTAATCTTACTTACTAGGTTGTTTTTAGTTGTTTTCTAACCTCTAGTGACATGCAAAGTCATTAACTAGCATGCAAACTCACTTAGCAACCCTTGTAAGGAATCAAGGTTTTTGGAATTTTATTTTGCATGATCTTGGTGACTTGCACATTTTTTCTCTTTTTCTCAGAAGAGTTCAATGGTAGAATCCCTAATTTTCATTAGTGTTCCATAGTGGCCAATGTAATATGCATGCAAATTCATTTCATAGGAAGTGTAACTATTTACTTGTGTAACTTGCATAGTTATCTTTGTAACAAGTCGTGAATTTTTAAATTAAATCACTTAAGGGATAGAAGGTGGACTCATAATTCCTAAGTGTCTAATCACATAAATGGATTATCATTTGTCATTTGCACATGGATTCATAACTAAGGGCACTATATACTACCTTTTGAATTGTTATTTTTATTTATATTATTTAAACTCATCTCAAAAGAATAGTTAAGAATTTAATCAATTACCACTTGCAGTCATTTCCATTATGTCACGTCCCCTCCCATCGTTCCCGAGCAAGGCAGAGAACATGACACTAAAACCACTTGCGCAGGTTTGGTAACTTCTAGAATGTAAATGATTAGATGATTGTAAACATTCATTCAATAAACCATAAACATTTAGGATATGTTGTGTGTAATTGCTTAAGACAAATTTGTGAAATAATAACCATTCAAATAACATGCAATTAACACTATGATCCACAGATGAGAGTTCTGAATCGAAGACAAAATCATGTATGCAAAAATGTAATCAAGGACAAACTCATATACACAAGTGCAAATCCATCTATTAATATGTAAAAATGATCCAATCATGTACAATTTTTGGAAAAATGGAACATCGTTCCCAGCGTCTATATAATGGAAACTCGTGCCCCATACAAAAAAGGCAACTCGTGCCCTATACAAAATATGGCCCATGGTGCCCTGTACAAAATATGGCAACTCGTGCCGAAAATGCCACATCGTGGCTACTATACATAGGAGGGTCTCTCAATCCTCCTTCCCACCCTCGGAGCTCCCAGGTGCATCTCCAAAATCAATCTTCCTCTTCTTCGTGCTAGAGGAAGTTGGGTCCTTTCGGCGTCTTTGAGCACGTCCCCCTGAGCCCTGAAACGACAAAAATAATATGTCAACTTTTCCTGGCAATTATACAAGTATAAAACATAATTTCAAACTAAAAATAGTTTTCAAATCTTGGATAACTCACCGCATGCGAGACTGTAAGTCGTGAGGGGGTCTCCCTCCTTCGTGATCTAAGTCTCTTGGCAATGCCACCCTACAACATTTAGAACAATCAGATCAATGCTGAAACTAGATGCATATAGTAATTTTTGTTAAAATTGAACGAGAGTTAAATGATAAACTAGTCAATCTCACCGTGAACAAAATCGGCTGGTCTTCGGGGCTGGCGGATGGAGCAGTCGGCTGGACAGCCTGCTCCGATGCTAGGGTGGACGGTAAAGGGGAGGATGTAGCCACATCAATGGTGGCTACACCACTGGGGGTAACATTGGAAGAAGGGGGTGTGGCAGGAGGAGGCATGGACTGGGGTAGGGGAAGTGGAGATGTACGTCTAGGGCTATAAACCCCAACTGGTTGTAGTATGGATGGGCGCACCCTGGAAGGGGAAGCGAGTTTTGTGGGGGAATGTGGGGGGGGTGAGGTCTGTGTTGCAGTAGAGGGATGGGTGACTGTGGATGGGTGGTGTTCCGTGGTCGGATGGGGGAGGGTGAGAACATGGGAAACTGATACGTAGGTGGAGCTGAATATGATGCGTAAGGGGGAGCTGGATGGAATTGTGGTGCTATATAGGAGGGGGGGGGTTGGATGGAAGGGGTTGGGGAATGGGGCATGCATGCCAGGGGATACAACTGTCATATAGGGTGGCCGAAAGGTCGGGGAGGGAGGAATATTGGCACTGGCAGGCCGAGGTGCTCGCACCTGCATACACATTTATAACTTCATGGTTTAATATACAAAAATATAAATATACACAGACAAGTCATCGTATTTGAAATTAAATTTATACTTTAATACACACAATACCTGCGCACGGGGAGAACTGCTGGTCCCCGGTGGCGGTGGCTGGTCGCTGGAGCCCGCGGACACCTGTGCGAACACTACAATTTTTAGACTGAATTTATAAAAACAATATTAACAATATTAAACACAATGAAAATGAGAATGACAACGATGGTACTTAGAAAACATGACTACAATAAATTTATATTCAAGTTAGATGATATCCAATATTCTGAAAGGATGGAAGGTGGCATGGCTTGAAATTAAAATTAAATAAGGTGAGAGGGCATAGAAGGTGACATGGTGAGCTTTTCCTTTTCTAGAGTCATCTCCATGAGTAGGTGAGCTTTTCCTTTTCTAGAGTCATCCCCATGAGTAGGTGAGCTTTTCCTTTGGCCCTAGAGAGATGTGCAGTGTCTCATAAGCAAATGGAATTCATGTCCATTTACAAATTTGAATTGGAAACCTATGTAATGTGTTTGGGTTCTTGGTGAAGAGTTCCTAGGTTTTGACGTCTTCTTATAGATTTGTAGTTTCCTAGAAGCTTGATTCACCCAGTGGAAAAGTATTTGCATCCCTAGAGTGAGGATCTTGAGTCCCTTTATTTCCATAACATTTACATCATCAAATAAAATGGCATCTCATTGTTTAAATTTGAAAAGAGGTGCTAAATAGCAGTTAAGTTAGTGTGCATGTTATTTAATACACTTTAGAGTGTTGATCGTTAGAAAAAGGAAGAAAGAGAAATATTTTTCATGGTTAACTTACTTACAAGCTTGAATGTGCCATGTTCTTTTGCATTGAATGAGTAATTATGTGTTCTTGATTGAATAGCTATGTTGTCAGAATGATATCACTTGATTGAAATCAAAGAAATCTTGAGTGAAATGAGTTAAATGAGTATTCTTGATGCCAAATCTTTTATCGAGTTGAATTTGAATCAAGATAATAGCAAGGCCCCATAGACCATATTTGTAAGATTATCGTCTTCCTTATGGGCCTTACATCATTTTCAAAAACTTTAGTGACAATACATGTGATAAGTTGTTTTACGTTGTTTATATGTCTTTCCTAATAACATGTTTTAGGAGTAGTAGTATGATTACTTTCAGTCTCAAGTATTAGAATAAATTGGAAATCCCGTGATAATAAACGAGGGTAATAAGGACATGAGAAACATCAGGTTCTTGAATTTCTAGAAGCTTGGCCACTATGATTCTCTTTTGGCCACTATGAAGACGTTGATGGTGATGGTGATGGTGGTGACAACATTAATGACAAAGGCCTGAGGAATGGAAAAGAAGATGATGATGTGGATGGCTTGAAGAACACACATGGCATGAAGAACCATGGAGGTGGGCATTGGAGCCATTGGAACACCTAATGAACCAAATGACCCATTCTGTGGTCATTTGTGGTTTGATGGGGCAGTGGAACCCTTGGTGATGGTCCATGCTACCATTTGATGATGGGCTTGATGTCCATTGAAAGCATGTTGATTAAATACTAAATGATTGACTCTTGATGGTGGAACCCACATTGAAACCCACATACAAATTGAATCAACCCTTATCTAATGGCACTTACGATGGATGTTGAAGCCCTTGAACCTTGAATATGTCCATATGTGGAATCCTTGATGTATGGTGATGAAGACATAATGTATTGTTTCCTTCGGGTTCTTGGAATTGTTTGTGGTCTATTGTTGTGGGTGTGATGGAGCCCTTGCCCTTATAATTGCTTGACGAAACCTTTGATGATGAAGTATTTAAACATGATGATGTAGAAGCCCACAAAAAAATGAGGAAGCCCTAAGTTTCTAACGTGGCCTTTGATGTGGTTGTGTGAAGTCAAACCAAAACAAGCATGCAAATAAAACATTGTATGTGAACTATTATGTGTCCATTCAAAGGACAAAGTCGGCTCAGCAATTAAAAATAAAAATAAAATGAAAATTACATAGACATGCCGATTGAATATCATGTGATATGATGTGCATGTACAACAGAAAGACATGATGATCTAGACAGTATGAAGAGACTAATGATATTTTGGGCAGCAGTTTGGTGAAAGGAGAGAATGATGTATTTGTGTATATCCTGGTTAAAATTATGACAGAGTGATGATGAGCAGAAAGTGATATAAATGTGGATATGTTGGATATCTTGACAGCAGAATGATAATTTGCCTATGGTTAATGATAGTTTGATGACAGGTTAAAGATGTGAATGTAGATAGAATATCGATATGTTTGAGAAGATGCTAGACATGATGAAACAGGGACAGAATGATGATTGAAGACAAGGTGCTGGCAATAGATTGATGAATGAGATGATGTGAATAATGACATGACTGTGATATGTATGATATGTGACAACTATGTAATCGTAAATACAAGCAGGGTCTTGTATCCATTTTCTTAGTAGGATCTAAGAAAAACTAGGGTGGGTCCTAGATGATGAGTTGGTGCTCATTGTATCAGTTGGTGCTGAATTGCCTCACGGTTGTAGCCGTGGAACCAAATACAAAAGATTACAAAAACTATATCTAGTCTCGTATTATGTGTTGATGTGTTTCATTAGTTGATAGTTAGTTCATTGATGAATATGATGTGAATGTGAAATGATGATATAAGAGTTGGTGATTGAAGTTGAAATTAAATAAAGTATAGGCTCACTGATTCACCCCCCCTCTCAGTGAGCATTGTGTCTAACACAAATGTTTATAGTTTTGTTAGGTTTTCATGTTTGATAAGGTTTCATTTTTTTTTGGGTGGGATTATACGAATTTATATCTCTCAAATAAATTAGACAATATTATAAACACAACTGTAAAATATGATGATAATATGGTAATTACTCAATGCTAATTAATTTGTAATTACTAAACACAAATTACTCGTAACTGGATCTAATTATTCAAAGTAAAGAAGTTACCTGTGTGTATGGTGCCGCAATCTCCTCTGTTGTCGCCATGGCTCCATCGAGGTCAAAGGGACCAACGTCCTCCCACCTGGGGGGTGGAGACCCGACACCCAATAACTGAACATTAAAACAAATAAAGTCAACAATGTGTAATTCAAAGTTAAATATATTAAACAATACGATATCAAATAAAATACAACAAATACTTGAACATTAAATAAAACAATAACAAACCTGATCCATGAAGCTCCCTGCGGCATGCTGCTGCGTATCACCATGGCAAGAACAACCACAGTGACAACAATGATGTGCCGTTGTTCCAGCAGAACTAGAAGGCCCCGTTTGGGTTCCACCTGTACCTGGCATGTCTCGACCACCACCCATAGACTGTGCATCTATCTGTGTCTCATCGATGTCCTCCTAGCTCTGGGAAGACATGGCCACAAATATGGTATGTCTAAGCAAGTCATGTGTGGCACGTCTGAGGGAGTCATGAATCTCATCTAGACTGCTACCAAACCCAGGTGGCTGAGGAGGGGGGTTTGGCTCTCTCTTGGGTGCAGGAGGTCCTCTAAGCGGGTTGCGGTGCGCCTGAGGTCGATCTTGGGCAGAGCCAAGACCGACACCCCTGAAACTCAGTGATGTCAAAATAGTTGACATGGTACCCTAGCTCAAACTCAGCCCACAATTTCCGAAGGAAATACTGTGGGACCTCCAAATTGTTGCACGGGGGCCTGTCAAACACCATGAACCACCTTTGTCTCCAGTTATCTCTCCATGGCTGGTAAATGCACCAGTCCATGCGCCCTTGTCAAAGCTGGAGGCTGTTCGGTCGAGGTAACCATGAACTTGCTATACAACTGGGCTTTGCTGATGTTGAGGTCTTTTATTTGCTCTTTGGACAACCCAGTGGAGTAGTGTTCCCTCCTTCGAGCCCTGTATTGGCTCAAGTTTGTTATCTCACTGTGTGCAATATTGATTGATTCAATAATGTTTTGAAGTGATGAAGCCAAGGAAACTCGAGAGGGTTCCCTGGTACTGTTCAATTCATTACTTAGTGCCCTCAAATGATTTAAGTCTTGGTGTAATTGATCTTCACGGTTTTCATTGGGTTCATTGTTGGTTCCCATATTCTCTTCTGGAGGTTGGGTTTCATCGGATGGTGGTGGTGTGTCTGACATCTTGTTAGGTGTGTAGATGGCCTGCAATTAAATTTCCTTGGTTTTTTAATGGATTGTAATTTTTTTTTAAAAATTAAAATTCAAAGGGAAAACAAAAGAAAAAACAAAAATAAAGACAAATTTGTGCTTTGAGGAGCACTTACCTGGAGAAACGGACGGCACCATGGTGTAGGGGCGACTGCTTGGTGTTGATGACGATGGGGGTGCACGAGGACGCGTTCGCGGGTTGAAGGTGCGCTTGCGGGTTGGTAATTTAGCTCACGGGTTTGTCAAAAATGACAAAACTCGTGAGCTCTGTTTTTTTTATAAAAAAACAGAGGCGCGCACGTGCCACTAACGCGTGCGCGCCAATATGTGCGTACGCGTCAAGGGCACGTGCGCGCCCCTTTTGTCCACGTGGACGTTCGGCATTGCCGAAGCAAGGATGCATGCACGCCTTTGGAGGCGCGTGCGTATCCTTTCTTTTTCCGCTCACGCGCCCTTGTTGTAGTTATTTTGCGTACCAGCTTCGTGCGGGTACCCTAAAGAAAGGGTATGTCAGGAAATTGGCGTATGATCCTAACCCAAGTGGCCCAACGCATGTGAGTTAATTGCTCTGGTGTGTCAACTAATTGCCCTTATGTGTCAATATCGATATTGAAAAGCAACACAAATTAAAAATATTAATATATAATACAATTTCAAATATATTTTTTTTATTCAATATAATAAAACATTTAAAGTTATTAATTATTACATAATATCTAATTAAATAACATATTCCAAGTTATTATTAATTGTTACAATTATATAAAATATTATTTTAATGTAAACCATGACTACATAGACAAGTTTTGTGCCCTAGCCCCTATTAAGATAATGCAATCTCTATTTTATCCCAAACCCTCTTTGTAAGGTGTTCTAAATTTGTAATGATCTTTGCTTTTGCTAAAGAGCTTTGGGGGCTATTGTTGTGTTAAGGTTGACATTCTGATTTTTATATTTGTATTTTATATTTATATATTAATATTTTTCTTTTAATATAAATTAACTATTTTTATTTTATTATAAAATATAAATTCAATTTTTATAAGTTAAAATAAAAAATAAGAATATATTTACATTTTATATTTATATATCAATAATTTTTCTTTTAACATCAATTAATTATTTTTAATTTATTACAAAATATAAATTCAATTCTTTATATTTAAAATAAATAAATAAATTTCCATTATATTTATGTACTTTAACCAATTAAGTTACACAACTGCTTCCTTCCGAGGTATAAGAATAGGAATAGGATATTTGTAATAATGTATCTTTTAAGCTTTAAATTGTGTTATTATTTAATTATATAAACTATAGAAACACAGTTAACAACTGTTATAGTAACAATATTTTAACTAATATCATTTGAATTATGTAATTATTTAAATTTTATTATTTTATATTTTTTCTTAAATTTTATTTAAAAAAATTGCAAGTTTAACCTCTCCTCAAAACACAACAGAAACAAGATGATAATCCATTATAATTAATAAAGCTTTGGACCGAATTAAACAAACCGGCTTATTGCACTTAGTTCTGTCTAATTAATTATTATATTTTGTTGGCAATGACTGGGAATGATTCGAGGAAAGATATAAGTCATCTGCGTACTGAAAATGATTTCATAGTCACGAAATGCAAAATTGCCCGATAAATAATTGTATAAATAGTAAACGTCTTTTATTCACCATATCACAAGAAAGTGTGAAAACCAATGTAATGATTCGTTGGACATTCTTTTAAGAAAAGCCTCCATATATTCTTATTACATTGGCTACACAGTTTAAGATTGAAGAAACTCATGGGAACCCCGATCCAACATGAACCATTTACGATACTCTTGGAGTATAACATTATTTGTCCAAAAACAACTTCATAATATTGATCCTCCAACGCACCGAGATGGAAAACAATGAGCACAATTCAACTTTATCTACGAAGCATTATAACAACTTATGAATCAACGTAAAAATGGAGAACAAGATTAATGAAAGAATGGGGTGAGAAGCTTACCCTTTATCAGTAAGCAGGATAAAGAGGAGAAGCGGTTTAATGTCGGAAGAATTTGCGAATGGGAGGAATGGGATGGAATGGAGAACGCATTATTTTCGGCTTATGAGGGGATTTGTGAATGGGAGGAAGGTATGGTCTCAGCTTCTGCACCAGAGGAGGAAACTCTTTCGGCTTGGAAGGAATATTCAACCTACCTCGCTAGCAAGTTGTTGGGCTGATAATCATCATTACCAATATAAATAGAAGCTACTACTACTACAGTGCACTACATCTATTACCTTACCTGCTATACCAAATCTCCCTGAAGCTATCCCTTCTGGCATTCAGAATCAGTTTAAAAAAGGTAACAACTTCATAAATTTAGTACCCAAAACGCTTTATCATACTCAACCTGTCTAGCTTAGTCTTAGTAGGAATCCATCCCTGTATTTAAATAAGTGCAAACAATTTAGGTAAATCTACCTGCATCTCGATCCTTTCTGGGTCCTGAACACACAACTGCATTCCCAAGGAGGAGGTGGTATAACTTGATAAAGATAGATTGCTCTTAAGTTTTTTCACCTCCGCAACATGAGGAACATGTTGGTTACGCATGAGCTATTCTCTTTGTGAATGGGAGGAAGGTATGGTCCTAGCTTTTGCACCAGAGGAGGAAACTCTTTCGGCTTGGAAGTAATATTACGCAGCGAGGGAAATACAATCGTCTTGGGTAGAGATTTATGTATTGGATGAGGATGTTTGTGCACCCGTTGATGAGATCTTTATTCCGGGGGAGGATATTTGTGCACCGGGCGAGGATATACTTTCGGCTTTGGCGGAAACTTATGAAGATATTTGTGCACCAGAGGAGGATACACAACGTACTTGGAAGAAGATGTTGAAACTGGAGGCAGGTTTTCAGTCAAAGGTACTGAAGAATAAGTAGCGCCACAATTATATGCCTGTAGGAATATCATTGCAAAGAAGGTGAGCAGTAGGCCGGAATGAGTCCATGGGTCCTTAGAGCTCCATCTGACCAGAGATGGAGAACAAACTCGAACCCGAGACGGAGAACAAACTCGAAGAAAATGTAGTTAGCTCGGCAGCTTGTAGCAGCCACGGATAGTCATTGTTTGGTGGCTGCTACGGTTCAAAACAGGTTAGGTTTTTACGAGACAGGTGGCGGCTCCTCATTCGCTGTTGACAGACGACGAAGGGTGGAGAGTGGACAGAGAGACGACAACAAACTTTCGAAGGATGTTGGAGGGATGGGAATGTCACTAGAAGCGGTAGCAACCACGCCACCGATCCTCTGTAATCGAGTCTGCAAATATATGGGGCATAAATGACAGGGAACGTGTCTTCCAGGTCCGGTTGAAGGAGTAGAGCAGAAAATGCATTTCTCATGAATCTAGACAGTTTGATTTTCACATATAATAAGAAGGTGGTCACTCTAGATCCTGGTGTTTGGTATCTCTGATGGCTGGAGGAACCCGTTCATTGGTAAGACAATTGAGGAACCTTTTCCCTGGCTTTGACTTGGTTTTTCAGTTAAATGTCACACCCCCAACAAGAAGAATAATCTACTACTGATGACAATGAAGAAGACGAAGAGAAGGATTTAGGCTTTATTATTTTGAAATATTTTATGCATTCAAATCCCATTCTCAGCTCTCAAACGTTTCTAGGTTGACGCCTCACAATGTACTCTGATTTTTGTATAATTTAAACACAGACCCACTTGCAGCTCTTCATTTTTTCGATCACATAAAACATCATGGATTCTGTCACACTCTCCAAACATATGGAACACTCATTCACATTTCTGCTCAATTAGGGATGCACACGAAGGCCTACTTCTGAATGGTTGCACTTGCAATACTCCATAATAAGGAGTATTGTTGTTCTTCTTTACCCAATGCCAAAAACCTAAAGATCTTAAACGCTAGGTGGTCTACTGCTTTTGGAAACAAGACTGTTCATGAAAACAACTCACGTTTTCTTCCTGAGAAAAAAAGCAAAAAGGAATTATAGAACCTGCCCAAACACAAAAACAACTTGCTAGCTATTCCATAACAATTGGATACATTGAGCCAAAAAGCAAAAAGGAATTCTAGAACCTGCCCAAACACAAGAACAACTTGTTAGCTATTCCATAACAATTGGATACATTAGTGGTCCACTCTGGAAGCGTTTTTAATAAGCAATAAATGTACTCGAAATATAAAAGGGTATGTACAGCACAGGCCACGACTCCAGCACTGCCAAAAACAGAGCAGTAAAAAACACAATAGGTCCTGTTACCCCCCTATTTGCACATGTGTTTGCTTAACTATCTGGGCGATAAAATAGCAGTAAGGAGTATCAGCAGTCCTGGGTCCAACATTTTGGAAGAAAGAAATCCCTATATATATTCTCAAAGAAGAGAAATAACTATCTCTTAGGAAAATATCTGTTTGTTTCCAAAAACAAGCAAAAGAGAAACAACCCTTTACACTTGTATTCCACATACAAAATAGATGCCATCAGCACAAGCTACTATAGCACTCACAAGGTTACAGATGGATTCCCTTTACCGTTGTTGATGATGTAATCAGTTAGAAGCTTTGTAATATGGCCTTGCGTCAATTATTTCATCAAGATCAATTCCTTTGAAAGGATTGCCCTCGGGTTTCTTCCGTTATTCATTCAACTCTGCAAGCTTGACAATCCAACCTCCTTCAGCCATTCCAATTCTCGATTTCAGCAAAGGACTTCTTTGCAAGCTATTCGATCCCATTCTCCATGAATAGTTTCAGGGGCTGCTTCCCCTCCTTAATCTACACAGAATCATCATCTCAAGTGAATGAAGAGACTACAATTATACATCATTTTTAAAGTCCAATCAATCAGCCATTGCTGTGATCTTTCATAATTTTGAATACCTCAATTGAACTTATTGTAAGCATTATCTATTATCTATAACTAATAAAACATTTCCTTTGATATGAACCTGTTTGCTAACCTCTTTTTTTCCCATGTTAGGGCTTGCAGACATTACAAAATTATACACATTATGAACCCAACATACTACTTACAGGAATAGAACTTGGTTGACAAGGATAATGCTCCATCTCACAAACACTCTAGCTAAACCCAACCAACAACCTACTTACCAACCTAATCTAAGAAATGTTTCCATTATTGCATTGAATTCATAATCTTACATGAATAGATGAATTCCATGTTACTTGAGGAATGCTAGGAGCCCTGGGGATAAACTACAAAGGTCATATATGTCTATGAACTAACTCAAATAGTATCTTAACAAGAACATATCATTAAAATCATGCAAAAATCTTAAAAAGTATTGAATCCACAATAACAAAACGCAAACCAAAGGTCATATATGTCTGTGAACTAACTCAAATAGTATCTTAACAAGAGCGTATCATTAAAATCATGCAAATCTTAAAAAGTATTGAATCCACAGTAACAAAATGAAAACCATATTATTAGATAAAATCATGTTAACTTTACAAAGTATTGAATCCACACTAACAAAATGCAAAAAATGGAATATATAGGAAACTATGTAGTCATTCCAATTATTGCCTAGCTCATTATCTGAGGCTCCTTTTATGCTAAGTCTACATTGATTAGGAAAATATAATGCAGAATTCAAAGCATAATGCAGAAACTTGGAACCACTTGAAAGTATTTGTAAATGTGACAAAAACTCATTATAGGTTGCATACTACTGTTGATTCTGTTCAAGTACCTATTTCAATATTTTCTCAACTACCAAATGTTCAAAATTGTTTTGAAAAAATTATTGCCTTTTGTGGAGGGAGAAGATACATTTTCTCAACTACCAAATGTTCAAAATCGTTTTGAAACTTTACTGCTTGTTGAGGAGGGAGAAGTTGCATTTTCTCAACTACCAAATGTTCAAAATTGTTCTGAAACTTTAGTGCCTGCTGACAAGGGAGAAAATGCATTATCTGAACTACAAGTCATAAATGATGGTGTCCATCATTCCTCATTGATGTTCTTTCACCAGACCATTCAAAAAACAAAGAGTGCCATCTAGTAGATAAATTTTCATTGGAAAATTTCATAAATCAACCATATAGAATAGGTAATGAGATTTCTTCATAAGAGATGAAAATAAGATATATGCAATGTGCAACTCAATGGAGGTGCCTCCTGATCTTATGTGCAGTGGATGTGGCCTTGCCATTCATTGCCATTGTTATCAACAAGCACCCACTGGACTTTGGACTGCCTCTGGATGGATTTCTGGTTATTGTCAGGATGATTTTGTACCAGGCTAAGGCGTCCTTTGGAGAATGCCACACGGCTCTGGTTAGATTAATACTAGTTTTTCCCAACAAAGGCCTGACCCCATATTATGATGATTGGGTCAACAAGGACTTTCATATATGAATGGGAATCGATCTTCTCTATTATTCTCCATTATCCTTTCCAGTAGCTTCCTTCTTCAAGAGTGAAACGATGGGAGCTATGGTGTTCTGACTCGTTCATCCCTGATTACTACATGTAGCTTTTAGTTAACTAAACTTTATAATCGTGTTTGTCTTTTCTTGATGCAGGTAGTAGGGGTTTATTTCTTATCACCGTCTTGACAATGTTTGTGTCAAGATCATCCTTTGTCATAGGATCTTACATGTTGTAGTGGTTGTAGTTTTGTCAAAGCTCTTTTTTAGAAAATAAACTCACATTTTATTGGAAAAGTCATCAACAAACAACAAAAACTACCTTACACCAACCATTGAAGTTGTTCTCATATGACTGTAGATATCACTATTGACAAGATATATCGTTGTAGGCATGCTTTATAGGCTTCTTCCTTCTTCTTATGGATATCTAGCATTCCAACCACCATTCTACCTTTTGTCAGAGAGCATTGTATACCCCTTGCTCCTTAATACCATATGCAATCTTCTTATTGCTTCTTTTAGCCATCAGAAAGCATCTTTCTTTTCAAAAGATCACATCTAAAAGTGGATTATGCTTTGCAAAGAGGGAAAATGCAGACAAATAAGAAAACCTTTTGAGATCACATGTTGGTCTTTAAAGGTGTTGACAAATACCACTCGTGTATTTGATTAGGTAATCTACATCTAAAAAATTATGGGAAAAATTGGCCAAATAAACATTAAAATAATCCCTCCTCAACACCAAACACTTTGTTTGACAAGTATCAAAACCTAAAGAAATATATTGTCTCCTACTTCAACAATTGACCAGGAGGACAAGTTGATCCAAAATCTACATGACCTCGATCAAGAGCTTGTACAAGAAATATAAGTACCCCGAGATCTTGCCTATCAAAAACCTATGGATAAATTAGGGGAGAAGGAAGAGTTACTTGACACCTTGCAAAAATATGCTTCAATTATCCTCTAATACTATTTCTCATGCACATTTGGCTACTCATGAATCCATGATTTTGAGAAGAATACTAAAGGTATTGGTCCCAAGTTACTTGAGCAATTGGGCTACATAGGTGTTGGACTTGGTAAGCATGGGAAATGGTATTTTACTCTATTGATCCTGAGATGAGACCAATGAAAGTAGGCATTGGATATTTTGAGATTGCATCACCAAATGTGAGTTTTGTTGCTTCTACTACTACTATTGATAATTTGTCAAAACCATGTCCTACAACATATACTTCTACAATGGATTTGCAGGACGCAGATCCTCTACCTTTTGATCAGAAAAAACTATATACTTCACCATCAACATCTATGCCATATTGACATATACTAATCATAGTGATAGAAGACATTATTTCTCTTCACCTAGGGATTTACTGACAATAGCAACAATGTCTTCTTGACATGTTTTGGTGGAATCCTACCCTTCTTGCTTATTTTTTGCTCATGTGCATGCTTTATGACGAAAACATCATCTTGTCATAGGTGATGTTTATAGCACTTGCTATTCGATCCCATTAGTGCAGCGTGGTCATTGTGCTTGAGATGTTCTTGTTGATCTTTACACTTTTACCTCAATAGCTTCTTCATTGGGTCACTTTCACCTTAAACATATTTTTTTCCATCATCTTTGTCAAATCTTGGGCACTGTTATTTAACATCATTTTTTAAATTAACTCAAAATTTCTTATCACTTGTGCATGATCTTGTTTATGGAAACATTGTTTTCTTTTCTAATTCTGAAGAGGACCATGTGGAGTTTTTTTGGATTCCTTGGATGTTACAGTTTTGGAAATGGACTCTCCATTGAGAGCTTGTCTGCACTTTGTCATGGTTAGATCACACCCACTTTATTACTCAATGACAACATTGAGAAATAATATATATCATGTACATTTGTAGGTTCACGTGTGTTGTGTGGACTCAATTTAATTTGATCATAAGGGTTAAAAACTATTGCTAAGCGTTTCATACACCCCATAGAGATTCAAATATCTAAGAGACATGTTTTTCTCCTCTTGGGTTGTCTCCCTTTTACAAAAGGGTCATTTCATGTGGGAGGAACTACTTGCAAGTCATGGGCAACTTTGGTAGAATAGATATGCCCATGTATGATATCTTAGTAAAAAGGATTCTTTTGAGTATCATAAATCAATTATATTCCATTGTAATACTCCTTAAATGGAGAAGAGCACATTTATTGTGATGATGATCAAAAGCATCTCGTAATATCAAAAGATGTCAATAGTTGAAGTAATTAAAAAGTGGAAATATGTTATATACTTAACAATAATGTAAGAAATTATAGTTAGTTATGTTTGTGATATTTAGACAACCTTGGGACTAAAAGGAATGCTTATAATCTGTGTATCCCTACTACATATATTGTAATATTTATCTATTGATTTATTCTATACAGTTTGTCTGTGTTATGACATAATCCTTCAGTGATGCGACGTACTATCATTACCATTCCTTCATGTACCAAATCCAAAGACATCTTGGGCAAGATCATGGGACTGTCCAATGCAGGTTGGATTTCCCAGGGGACTGTCCAATGCAAGTTAGATAAAATTGTGGCAACCTAGCATTATTTATTTTTCCTAGTAGTTGATGATGTCATTTCCCCCCTAATGGTGTGCAAATGTCATCTAGGATCCATCATCCACCTAATGCGCCCTGCATGCATCATTTTAGGACCACTTGAGTCAGTTCCCTATAATGTAGGAGCCAACTCAGTGTTCCAATTCAATACACCTGAGTTAGCTGACTCTTGTGGGGGGTTTATGATCCAATTTCCATTGATTGTGGCCTCATGCGCCCTTTTCTGTGTGATTTGCATGAAAAAATCACTAATGTTCCCTCCTTGGTCAGTTAACTAACTATGTCTTCAGTTAACTTATTTTTAGTTCAGTTGAGTTGAGTTTGGGTCTTCTGAAGCACTCTAGTGGTGACAATTCCTATGCTAGACAGACTGAGACTCGAATTCTCTTAGGTGATTCGAATTCTCTCCATTGTAACATCATTGTTGACTATACTGATTATTGGATCATGTGACATTATTATGTTCCTATCTGAGTTCTCATACACGATTAATTGTCTGCTCATTTTTACTACAATTTTCATTGTAATTCATCTTTTCTACTCATTCTTTCTCTGTGAGGTATACTGATCTCCATGATCTGCTGTGATTTAGAATTTCACATGGTATTAGAGCTTAGTGAGCGTAGGTTGAGCATCTGCTTTCAGTAGTGCACCATAAGCCGCTGGATTTCCACAACAAATCCTGGTGCCATTGCATTGAATTCATTGGAGAAATCCTTTGAGGTCTAGCCAGGTGTGAAGGATCCAGAAAAATGTGCCTATTGTCCTAAAGTAGTGCTCAGTATTAGTCTATTCCAAAATTGAGTTTTTTTGCAGGATATTGAAATTTGTTTCAGTGCAGCAATACCACATTGTATTCGTTCCAGCAGCTTTAATGGAGAATTTGAATGCTCCTCTCTCTCCCATGATCTTGACACCCTTCAACTATCTTGATTGGAGGGATGATATGCAAATGGTGTTGCACCACAAGTCACTGTACATGGTAACAATGGGAAAGGAGGTCGAAACTCAAGCAACTGTTGAGAAGGCCAAGTATCTGAATAGATTGGATGACGCATTTGGTTTCACGTGTATTCATATTTCCAAAGATATACTCTTCCACCTCGATGGATTGAAGACTTCAAAATAGGTTTGGTTAAAGTTGGAGACCCTCTTCGGCAAACAAGATGAGCTAAGGGGCCATATTCTGGAGAATGAGTTGATTGCTCTTCAACCCAGCAGTTTCGAAACCATTCAGCAATTCTTTTCCAAATTCAAATCTTTGGTCATGCAATGCAAGCAGTGTGGCATTGAGAAGAAGGATGAGCAGTTGGTGGTATACATTCTGAGCAAGCTTGGTCCTGAGTTCTCCATATTTTTTTCTACCTTCCATTTAGGGAGATTTTCAATCTCTAGTTGGAAAATGTCATCCTTAGATGTTTTCACTAAATCTCTCATCCAAGAACAAGACAAATTGATTCAGATGGGCGCCTTGAAGGCCTCCAAAAATCAAGCTCTTATGGATGGAGAGTCAAAAAGTGTGAATGCAAAAGGGAAGCAAAAGGGAAAAGAAAAGAAGCAATTTGAACCCAAGTAGAATGCCAAGTCTAGTCCATCGGAAGGAGCCTCCAGCTCCAAGAAGGACAAGCAAAATAAATTTGAGAAATCCAAGTGTACATACTGCAAGAAGGGTAACCATCCTGAGAGTTCTTGTATGCAGAAGACCATAGATCAAATGGAAAAACTTCTTGAACATCATAACATTGCCCTCCCTGAAGGCGCAAGGAATACTGATCCAAGTGGCAAGTCAGAAGATCATGAGAGATGCCATGCATTGACGGTTGGATTATCACAATCCCAAGCCTTTCTTATTGATTATGGAGCCTCCATCATCATGGTTTCCTCCAGAGAGCCATTTTCTTCATTATATCTCATTGATGGCCCTAGCATACACATGGGAGATGACTCTCAACTCTTTGTTGAAGGGAAGGGCACAATACAGTTGAGCGTGGAAAGTTCAACAATGTGCTATATGTGCCTTCTCTAGCAGCTAATTTGTTTTGTGTTTATCAGATGACACGCACAGGTTCACCAAAAAAGTAGTATTTGGACCTGACACAGTTGAGGTTGCAGAGATCTCATCTGGGAAGCTAATAGCCAAAGGAGTTGCAAACCATACCTCCAAGGCATATGAGTTCTCCTGCATCTTGCCATACTCACATCAAAGTGCTCTCTTGACTCATGCAGATGAGACAAGCATACTCTGGCATGAAATATGCAGACACCTAAACTTCAAATACCTACAGCAGTTGCACAAGGAAGAGATGGTTGAAGGTTTGTCGGACATAAAGTTTTCTCAAGGAATTTGCAAAGGTTGCTTGGTAGGGAAGCACCCAGAGAAAAAGTATGATGTTGGGAAGGAAAAGAGAGCTTCCTCCGATGCCCACTGGTTCAATGAATGGATCCAGATACCTTTCGACCTTCATTGATGACTACTCTAGGTTCTGTTGGATCTACTTTCTCAAACAAAAATCTGAGGTATTCGAAAGCTTCAAAGTTTTCAAAGCCTTAGTTGAGAACACTATTGGAAGGAAGATCAAGGCACTCAGATCAGATAATGGAGGGGAGTACATCAAGAAGGAGTTGTAGCAGCTATGTGCTTCTGAAGGTATTAAAATGCAACAGCATGTCCCATACACACCACAACAAAATGGTGTAGCAGAGAGGAAGAATAGGTCATTGAAAGAGATGGCTACCTGCTTGCTTGAAGTAAGAGATCTCCCATCAAATATTTGGGCAGAAGCAGTGAACTTTGCCACATACATTCATAATAGGGTACCCCACAAATTTGTTGATGGGGTCACTCCATTCGAAGCATTGAAGGGACACAAACCTGATGTCTCTCACTTGAGGGTTTTTGGATCCAAGCATGGGTCGGAATCCCCTCCAACAAGTAGTGAATCCATTCTTCTTGGATATGCAGAAGATGCAAAAGCTTACAAACTGATGGAGATTGCAACCAAGAGATGCATCAATGAAAGAAGTGTTCAATTCAATGGGGATCCATTGCATGATCTACAACCAGTTGAAGAACAAGGTATAACTGATTTACCTATTCCATTTGCTCCTAATGATGTTTCTACAGGGTGATCCACATTTATATTTCGAAGAAGAAGGTCAATATGATTCAGATATAGATATTGAGTATGAAGATTTAGCAAATCCAAATCCAAATACAACACCTACTCCCAATCCAAAGCCTAAATGGGCTCAAAATCTTATTGAGGCAACTGGGGACATTGTTGGAGATCCATCTGACTACATAAGAACAAGATCTCAATACCAAGATGCAAACATTGCACTTTGACATACATATCCACTTCTCCCTGAGAGGTGCTTCATGATGGTGGGGTCTGATCCACAGTCTTGCAAAGAGGCTTGCCATGATACGAAATGGAAAGCAGCCATGGATGAAGAATATGAGTCACTGTAGAACAATGAGACATGGGGTCTTGTCTCTCTTCCCTCGGGGAGGAAACTAGTTCAGTGCAAATGGATCTACAAAACAAAGCTTTGCATCTGATGGATCTACAACAAAGTATAAGGCTTGGTTGGTTGCAAAGGGGTACTCACAAGTTCAAGGTTTGGACTCAAATGAGACATTCGCTCCTGTGGCAAGAATGGATCCAGTAAGGGTTGTTTTGTCCATTGCAGCTTCGAATGCATGGGAGGTACATCACATGGATGTAAAAAATGCCTAATTGCATGGTGACTTAGAAGAAGAGATCTACATGAAATAGTCTATAAAGAACCTACAACAGTTAATTGATAAAATGCACAATATATGAGATCACATAATACTTTTATTGATCGCAAGCCACTTCGAGGGGGCAACCTCCTTTGAGCAAGCTCAATACAAATGACTTCACGGTACCTTCATTGGTCTCAAGACAAACTTATATACTAATTCTAGGCACCAGTACCATGGGTCAATACCATGTGCCAATACAAACCATGGGCCAATACAAACTATTGATCAACAAATAGTATGGGACGACTTACAAAGCATATGTGTCCAACAACAATATACTAACAAAGTAAAGAGAAGGGTTGACATGGGTTCCTAACATCCCCTCTCCCTTAGAAAAAGCTTTGTCCTCAAAGCTTTAGATGTGGAAATTGATGCGGGATCTTAAGGAGTGGTTCCCCTGTAGTATCCTCGGGGGGCATTCCGTGCCACTGAAGTAATACCTCTGTGATAGATTGACATAAATGTTGACGCCTTTTGAGTTCCAAGGATGATTGCTTGGAAGGCTGGAGACGAAGAAGAACCATATCATCTGCTTGAAAAGTGTGCTTAGAATGGTGTTGATCGACATGTTGTTGCATTCGAATTCTTGCCATGTGAAGATTGTCCTGTAAAATGAGAAGAATCTGGTCACGGTTTCGAAGAAATGAATCAATTTCCTGAACTGGGGAACTGCTAAGGGTGTATGAAAGAAGAACTGGCAGTGCCTGTCCATAGATTGCTTCATATGGTGTCATTTTAGATGTGGTATTGTACCATAGGAGCGCCTCAAGGAAATCCATAGAAATAGTTGTCCAAATTTGTGTAGGGGTGGGAAAGGATTCGAGCAGTCCTGGAAGAAGTGTCGTTTCACCCGTGTTGACCTGGAAAGTATCATAGTCAGCCACCATTTGTTGAATTGTCATTTGTAGGCCCAACCAAAAGAAGTTACACTGTTCCTATTCATACGTGTTGAGGAACCCAGAGTGCCCTGCCGATGGAGAAGCATGGAGGTCATAGAAGACATAGCCCTGTTGAATAGATTGCAACCAATTTGGAACAAGCATAGAAATAGCTGAAAGAGAAATTGGGTCATGAATTGTGCGAGAAGGAGCATCCACCACCAGATTGTCCTTACCCTTTGTGTAAGTGAGCTCATAGGTATAACCCATGAGTTGGCTAACCCATTTCAGGTGTGTTGGGGAGGAGACCCGTTGTTCCAAGAAATTGTTCAAACTCTGGTGATCAGTCCGGATGAAGAAATAATTCCCTAACAGGGATGGCGGCCACTTCTGTACTGCATGTAAAATAGCCATCAGTTCCTTCTCATATCTAGATGCGGCTAAATTCGTACTGGAAAGGTTTCTTGAAGGCAGCAAGCCCACTTGTTCAGCAAAGACACCTGCATATTTATCCAAGGAAGTAGTGGAGACCATTGATGGGTGTATCTGAATGGAATGGAGCTGGGCGATGATACCATGTGAATTCTTCTTAAGGATATTTTCTAAGCGATGTGAATTGATGATGCGGAGAGACCCAAGTTGTAAGCCTGTAAATTTGTGTTGTTTCCCATTGACTGAAAACTGCATCCAAATTTCAGCAAAATCCCATAAGATGGGGCCAAGTGTGCGTAACCATTGAACACCCAAAACCACATCACATCCGCCTAAGGACAAGGAAAACATGTCAGAGCGCAGGTTATAATCTTCCAGAGAGATACACACATTGTGACACTTCCCCTTGCAAGGTAAGGTGCCCCCATTGGCAATCATGACTTCAAAGTTGGAGCAAGGATGGACAAAACAGTCAGCCTGTTTGGTGATCCGATGGTCAATGAAATTATGTGTGCTACTAGAATCAATGAGTATTGTAAGAGGGATCTTCTTGAAGTAACCCCTGAACCGCATTGTTTGTGGGGTGGTGATTCCAGCTAAAGCATGGAGATATATCTCTGGGTGGTCATCCTGAGATGGAGGGTCAATAGGAGGTGCCTGAATGTCGACCTGATCATCCAGTGTATCTGGAGCTTCTTCACCAACTTCAAAGGCAGGCGGAGAATCCACATCCAAGAGATAGAGCTTTTGTTGAACGCATCTATGTCCCCGAGTGAATTTCTCATCACAATTATAAAAATCCCTTTTTCTCTGCATGTCTGCATCTCTGTTTCGAACAAATGCTTGATAGGAGTTGGTCGAGGAGTTGGAGGGATGGGAGGTTGTTGAGAACCCATATTTCGGAAGGGAACAAAAGTGGGTCTGGAGCGTTGTTGGGATGCAATCTTGTCTTCTTCCAACTTAGCCAACCCCGGGACTTCCATCATTGTGTTGGGACAGAACATTTTGACCTCTGAGTGGATTTCATCCTTATGACCACTGATAAAACAACTCCTGTAGAATTCATCAGACAATCCTTCTGTGTGATTGGCTAGTTTCTCAAATTCTGTCTGATACTCTCTCACAGTGCCAATTTGACGAAGTTTAGTGAGTGCTCCAGTGAAGTCATCAAAATCACAGTGCAATCTTGTCTTCTTCCAACTTAGCCAACCTTGGGGCTTCCATCATTGTGTTGGGACAGAACATTTTGACCTCTGAGCGGATTTCATCCTTATGACCACTGATAAAACAACTCATGTAGAATTCATCAAACAATCCTTCTGTGTGATTGGCTAGTTTCTCAAATTCTATCTGATACTCTCTCACAGTGCCAATTTGACGAAGTTTAGTGAGTGCTCCGGTGAAGTCATCAAAAGCACTAGGACCAAATCGTTGCAAAAGGAGTTGGCAAAAATCTGTCCATTTTGGCTCGTCGTGAGCCTTGATGTACCAACGGTACCATTGAAGGGATTCCTGTTCCAAATGAAAGGATACAAGTGGAAATTTTTGGACATAAAAAGTATTATGTAGGCTGAAATACTGTTTGGCACGATAGATCCATCCAATCGGATCAGTACCATTGAAGCGAGGAAAATCAAGCTTCGGACCACAGAAATTGCTGGAAGAAGAGAACCCATTGTCTGATGAAGACTCGGACTGTCATTTATTGTTCATGGTTGAATGCTCAAGATGGAGGCTGAGAAATATTTCATCCAGATCCTGGAGTTTGGTTTGGATGGCTGCAAGTGCTTCCTCCATGGTTTTTGCTCCTGCGTGGGTGATAACCATAACTAGGCGTTTTTTTTTTTTTTTTTTTGTGAATGGGTAGAAAAACACAAACAAAATCTTATTTAATAAAGGGAAATTTGGATTTGGGAAAAACTCGGATGGGTAATTGGGGTTTGAGTAGGTTTTGGACACTTTGGAATGGATAGGGAAGCAGAAAATGAGGATTTCAAAAGCGGGGTGAAAGAATGGGAAAAATTGTCAGATAGGGACAAAGAAGCAGAAATAGGGAATGAACACGGTGGCAAAATTTGAATGCGTCTGGGTGAAAATCGAAGGAGTTATGGGAAACCCTAAAAATAGACAAATGTGGGATTTCTGGTCTTGGCAAGTGGAATTTGGGATAGGGTCCTCAGGAATGAAATATGCAGAATGGAATTGCAGGGGTGTCAGTGAAATTTCAAGGAAAACAGAGTTAAAACAAGGGAGATATGGCGAAAAAAACAAAATTTTATACTCATTTTTTTTAATTTTTAGAATGGGTCTGAAACGGCTTTCAGAATGGATAGGAAACGGTGGGACGTGGAACAACTCGGAATGGATCGAAAACAGCTGGATCTGAAACGACTTTTAGAATGGATCTGAAATGGCTAGATCGAAACCGGCTTTCGAAATGGATCTAAAACAGATGGATCTGCAACGACGCGGAAGTGATCGGTAACAGATGGATCTGCAATGACGCGGAAGTGATCGGTAACAGATGGATCTGCAATGACGCGGAAGTGATCGAAAACAGTGCAGCTGAAAATAGATATGGACCCTATGTATTTGGCTTCTTATCGGTTCAGGGGATTCACTTAGCCATCAATGTTGTCTGATGGTTTGCGTATTGGGGCAATACCCCTCACTCCACGGCTCAAGTAAAACTGATAACCGCTTTGCCACAAACGACAACTCTTGGTTTACCTCATGGGTGGGAACTAGTCAATCAAGTAGGAGTCGTTGCCCTTTTTGCTGGCAGGTCCTCTCAATGGGCCAGCTACTTCGAGGTTCCTGTGGTACTCCTCACAATGAGTTTTAGGGATTATGCCGAAGTACTTCCCACAGTTATGCGGATAGGGATTATTCCCAGATCCGAACCTGCAACAGATGCGAAAAAAAATTTGGTAGAAATTTCACACAGTGAGCCCAAGAAAGTGCTTTGATACCAGATGTGAAGAACCTGCAATAGTTAATTGATAAAATGCACAATATATGAGATCACATAATACTTTTATTGATCGCAGGCCACTTCGAGGGGGCAACCTCCTTTGAGCAAGATCAATACAAATAACTTCACGGTACCTTCATTGGTCTTAAGACAAACTTATATACTAATTCTAGGCACCAATACCATGGGTCAATACCATGTGCCAATACAAACCATGGGCCAATACAAACTATGGATCAACAAATACCACGGGACGACTTACAAAGCATATGCGTCCAACAACAATATACTAACAAAGTAAAGAGAAGGGTTGACACGGGTTCCTAACACAGTCTAAGGGGTACACTGATGATCCTTCCTTGGTATGCAGACTGATGAGATCATTGTATGGGCTCAAGCAAGCCCCAAGGGCATGGTATGCAAAGATCGATTCCTTCTTACTGTCACAAAAGTTTGAAAGATGCAAATCTAATTGCAATGTTTACATGCATCAGAAGGGAGGATGTCTACTATTGATTGTTTTGTATGTGGATGAATTGTTCATCACCGATGGATCTGCTATTGGGTTGAAGCACATCAAGTCTTCCTTGAACAATGCATTCACTATGACAAATCTAGGACTATTAAAACATATCATTGGTCTTGAAGTAACTCAAAATGCTTCAGGGATCATGATTTCAAAGTCAAGGTATGCATCTGATTTACTGGCAAATTTTCCATATGGCTGATTGCAAAGCCACATCTTTTCCCTTCATATCTAGCATTAGATTGGAAGAAGGTGGTTCTACTCCCTTGGTTGATAGCACTCTTTACAGACAGTTGATTGGTATCTTGTTGTATTTGACACGCTCGAGACCAGATCTATCATATGTTGTTGGTGTTGTGGCTAGGTACATGCAGGAGCCACGTGAGCTGCATTAGAAAGCAACTAAGAGGATATTGCACTATGTGCAAGGTACGAGAGAGTTTGGTATTCATTATTCTACTGGTGCTCAGCTAGATCTGGTTGGTTTTACTAACTCGGACTAGGCTGGAGAAAATACTGATAGGAAATCTACTTCAGGGTACGTATTCATGTTGGGATCAATACCAATCTGTTGGTCAAGCAAGAAGCAAGCAGCACTCGCACTTTCTTCAGCAGAGGCAGAGTACAGAGGGGTTGTGAATGCAGTTATCCAGGCAGTTTGGTTGCATGGGATCTTGACAGAGCTTGGCATTCGCACTTCTCTTTCAGTAGACCTTTTCTGTGATAATCAAAGTGCCATCAGGATCTCCAGTGACTTAGTTCAGAATCAAATGACCAAACATATTGAGGTTCACATGCACTACATCAGGGAGCTAGTGCACAACATGACCATCTCACTGCATTATTGTCCTACAGAGGAGATGATTGTAGACATATTCACTAAGTTTTTCACTCAAAAGAGATTTGTTTATCTCAGATCTCTACTTGGTGTGAAAGTTGTTTGAGCTCCCTGTTGTCCTATTTTGAGGGGGGGGGTTTCCCATGAGGTTTTCCCCATTTCCTTGGTTCATGGACAATTATTTTATTTTCATCATTTATTTGATTGTATAGGTGACCTTTGGTCTTGGTAACTAGGGCCCAGGATGCACAAGTTTGGATTAAGGGGAGGTGTTAGGATAATTAATACTCCGTCCTTGTCCTACCTAGCATTATTTCTTTTTCCTAGAAGTTGATGATGTCATTTTCCCCCTAGTGGTGTACAAATGTCATCTAGGATCCATCAACCATTTAATGTGCCCCGTATGCATCATTTTAGGACAACTTGAGTCAATTCCCTATATTTTAGGAGCCAACTCAGTGTTCCATTTCAGTCCACTTGAGTTAGTTGACTCTTTTGGGGGGTTTATGCTCCAATTGCCAATTATTGTGGCCTCATGCGCCCTTTTCTAAGTTATTTGCATGAAAAACTCACTAATGCACCCTTCTTGGTTTGCTAACTCACTATGTCTTCAGTTAACTAATTTTTGGTTCAGTTCAGTTGAGTTTGGGTCTTCCGGATGTCTCCAGTGGTGACAATTCCTATGCTAGATAGACTGAGACTCGAATTCTTCTAGTTGATTCGAATTCTCTCCATTGTAACATCATTGTTGACTATACTGATTATTGGATCATGTGACATTATTTTGTTCCTATCTGAGTTCTCATGCATGATTAATTGCCTACTCATTTTTACTGCAATTTTCACTGTAATTCATCTTTTCTGCTCTTTCTTTCTCTGTGAGGTATACTTAGCTCCATGATTTGCTGTGATTTTGAATTTCACAAGCCCTACTATTATAATAAGGCCTTCCCTGAATTATATAGTAAGGAAAGCATTCCATCTATGGCTTGGTGCATCCCCTAGTGATTGTTATGTCACCTATCAAGCTCTACTCTGCCATATATAATTCACATTATCTAAATATTCGACGATTTGGGTCGGAATAGGAATATTTTTTCGGCACATTTTTGAAAAAAATGGTCGAAATTTTTCAAAATCTAGGTTACAGCTGTCAAGTTCTAGAATTTTGGGTGTCCAGAGGTTTTCGAGGGTGCTAAATCCATTTTTATCATCAAACTCTGGATTCAAACATAGTATAATTCTAATTTTGCAAAATAAAAAACGTCGAATTTCAAGGAAAAAAATGATCGTCCAACCCAAATTGTCGAATTTTTAGATGTCTCCTATTTAATTTATGGGATTGGGCTTAGGATTTTAACGAGGGAGTTTGCAATCATTGGTTGGAATCATCAAGCGTGAGCTCAACATCCTATTAGTGAGAGCCTACTATTATTAATTACCTTTAGGTGATAAATAAGTGCTTCCTCCTTAAATGACAGTAATAGGGGCGGATCAAAAGTCTCTTATAATGTAGGTAGGGGCAATACCTCCATGCTTTATTAATGAGCCTTGAACTAATGCCTATCCTAGAGGCTCCTACCCGTATTATTACTATGGAGGATTGCCATGAAATCTCAACCAAGTTGGAACTCCTCCTTTGTCACTATTATTTGAAGTTTTACCTTTACTAACGCGGGTTGGATGTGAGAGGGTAGCAATCCCCTCCCTATTCTCAGCCAAGTAATGATGATTCGGGTAAATCCAAATGATTGGATGGTAGCTACGTATGCTAGGATTGGGTAGCAAGGATCTACCAATAGGTGGGAATATTTACTCCTCGAGGGAAGGAGAAAGTTGGCTTACTATCTATCCCATGGTCCAGTTGTTGGGCATTCCATTCCATACTTCCAATATTCATGAATGGATAATCAATCGAGTTGGATTAAAGAGTGGGTTTTTTATCTAGTGGCAACTGAATTCATGAACTACGTTTAGAATCTATTCTTTGGTGGGTTGGGGCTGGTCGAAATGAATTCATTTATGGACAGGGGATCGAGTGATATAAAGTGCATTATAGTGACAAATCCCAGAAGTAAGATTAGAGATTTCATAAAGTATATTTTGTCATCTGAATGTCACTATTTGTTTCTTTATATGTGGAAGCACAGATGCATCAACAAAGGATGAGTACAGCATTTTTCTAAGCAGGGAGCGTTGGTTTTCCATTCTAGGTGAGTACTAAAGGATTCGGCATTGGGTGGTTCCGACAGTCCTAGTGTTGGGGTCTGCTCTCCGATCGATGTCTCGATGGTAGGGTGTGCCATATTCTCCTAGTGTGGATTGGAAGGATTCGATTTCAACTATGTTGATGGGATCTATTCCCCTTCCCCTCGGTGTTTCTATCAATGGCTCGTGCTAATAACCAACTAGTTATACTGGTTATGAGGCAACTCAAGTCACATGACAAGCATTGAACTAGAACCCCTGGCATTCATTCTTGCACCGGGGTTTCGAGAGTGACTATAATTGGGTGTGGGTTGGTTAGGGCTCTTCCCCTATATTGGGGCCCAAGTATTGAGTCCTTGACTAAAGTGGACATATGGAATGATAACACTTTTTGTTTCCTGGTATGACTTCCAGTAGCAAAGCTTGATAAGTAGAGTACTCGCGACCTCTCTTGTATTGAGTAGGATTTAATAAGTCCCTTCCCAATAGTTTTTCTAGAACTTCCCTTCAATCAAAATATGTTAACATAAATCCTCATATAATATCCCTACGTGATTGGCACATTGATGTGTCAGAGTAACTATCTAACTATCTCACACGCTACTTGGGTTTCACTTGCAATAAAAGTTATAGAAAGAAGGATTGGCATTGATATGGGTTATGTTGCTCCTCTCGCGATCGGTGATAAAATTTGAACCCTTCTCAGCCCTTCCATGGGGTTCAAACCCTTCCTAAAAGGTTAATTCAAAAATCACCTTTAAAAAAAGATGCAAAATTTTGAAATCACTTGTCATTTATGAAGGATGACAAATTTTATTACATTTCAATAGAGTGGCATTTTAAGCAACCCATCAATGCCTTCAGTGGAAATTCTTGGTTGCTCAATAAACATTGTACCTTAAGTATTATATGAGGAGGATGTGATCATGATTTATTGTTCACCTTCCAATACTTTCCTTTTGCATAGAAAACTAAAATAATTTGTGTTCCTTTTGGCTCTCATCTATTTCTTGATGTAGTGCACCATTCCACAACATTAAATCCATCACATAGCTCACTCCTAGATAATATTACCATCATATTGATGCATGTAGCATTGTTACTGTACCTTAATGAAAGCTTCCCAAAGAAGCTTGGACACCTTGTCTTTCTAAATTTTCACTTGAGTTCATGTGTTATGAGCATTGTTAATCCTTCTCGATATGAGAATTGACATCACATTTTGTTTCCATACTTAATCATTTGAGATCCTACAATCACCATAATTTCATTCTCTTTGTTATCTTTTCCTCCCCTTTTGGATTTGGGTTTCGAGAGCAACTATAATTGGGCGTGTGTTGGGTAGGGATCTTCCCCTATACTGGGGCAGGGATCGAGTCATTAGCTAGAGTGGCCATATGGAATTATAGCACTATTTTGGTTTCTTGGTATAAATTCTAGTAGCAAAGCTCGATCAGTAGAGAACTCATGACCTCTCTTGGATTGAGTAGGAGTTAATAAGTCCATTCTCATTAGTTGCTCCAGAATGCCCCTTCAATCAAAATATGTTAACATAAATCCTCAAATAATATCCCTACTTAATTGGCACATTGATGTGTCAGAGTAGCTATCTCACGCACTACTCGGGTTTCACTCACAATAAAAGTTATAGAAGGATTGGCATTGATATGGGGTTCTATTGCTCCTCTCGTGAATCGCCCACCATTTCCATCTACAATAATGCAATAATCAAATTCAACAGAATTGAAAACACCCCATATTTTAATTCAACCACAATAGAGTTTTACACTTTTATATATGCAATTAAAAAACACACCATAAACACACATTATTTTGCTATTTGATTTTAATCCATAACAACAGGTATTGGACACACCAAACACACTAAGAGGGGGGGGTGAACAGTGTGTATAGATTTTATTACTTTTTCAACTTTAACAATCATCAACAACTTATTATGTAGAGTGCGTTATTACCATTATATCAACAATTATATCTCATCATCACCTGTCATCACATAGAAAGCACAGCAAAACATAGTACACAAGATTTTTACGTGGAAACCCAAGTCCTGGGGGAAAAGCCACGGAATACTTTATAATAATAGTTTTCAAGCAACAACTGGAAGGAGGAAACAAACCCCTTGTTACAATGACTTCAATTCTCCAACTACAACTAGAAGGAGGCTACAACATGTAGGAGGCCCTAGCTCCCTAGATTTCTATGCCTTGTCTTGCCACCCTGATATGAAGAAGGAACTACTAAACCACAACCGCACTGATCCTGCAGACCTGTTGACCAACACCTGTACCACACTGCACAACAACTGTCACTGCTGACCACTGCTCGTCAACTATCACTCTGACTACTGCTCATCAACTGTCACTCTGACTACTGCTCATCAACTGTGTCACACTACTCGTCAATATATACAATCAACCTGTCCAATCTAGCTATACCAATCAAACTGTACCACTCAAGTTGCACACATCATCCAACTCAGTCAATCTGAGTCTAACCAACTGTATACCAGACTCGGTCCACCTAACTCAAACCAACTACTCATACAACTCAGCCAAACTGAGTTAAGGAATCTTCTCATGTAACCTACTCAACTGAATCAATGTAATAGTTGCTCATTACCACTATTTATCATTTCATCATTGCATCATTGTTTCTATATATCACTGCATACATCACTAAGCATATATAATACTGTGTACACCACTGAGCATATAACATTGTGTATCATCACACATTACTAGGCATAATTACATCACTAAGTGTCATACATCACTGGGCATCATTACTATTATTGAGCATCTAAATCACTGATCACTGGGTGTCATACATTACTGAGCATATCATATCATTATTTTGTCATACATATTGTTGTATTTAAGCAAATATCAACATTATACACAGCATTATACACAGAAGAATAACCAAGACAGAGAAGTGGATCGAATGCATTCAACTGTCTTTATTCATCTTGAACTAGTTATTTATACATAAAGAGAGAGAAGTTGGAGTAGTTACACCCGCTCCAACTTCTCATGCTTTACATCCTTAATTAATACATTCATTAATATAATGATAACATAGGAATCCTATCGGCCCCCTCAACATCTCCCCCACCAACAAATCCTTTCTTCATCCCAAAGAAAGATGTATCATCATCCTGGATTCTTGCTACTACTAAAGTAGTCCTCACTGTGCGTCAACCATGCATACCGGTCTGCATAGGTGCTCAGTCGCAATAGCCGCCAGCTTGATAGGAAAACACACGTGTACAAGGCTCTACTGTGACTAGTTACTATTCAACCTCTGTCTTCAATCTGGTAGTAGTCCATCGAAGTCTCACCCTCCAACAACGACGGTCGACTATCCTCTTCCACAATGAGGTATTTTGGTTTAAAGCCTCACCCTGGCTCATCTGGTTGGCATCTCCATCAACCCAAGCATCTCCATCTGGTCGGCATTTCCCTCGGCTCAGGCATGCAGGGCCTTTTGTTTCTTCGACTTTCTATGCCATTTCCCTGTCTTCTGGCTTTCCGAGGTCACAATCCAAGAATATCTTTGCAACATACATTGGGGGATTCAATCAATTCAACTGTATGTTCGGGTACACAGGGTACTACCAAAGGACCGAACACCAAGAGCATCCACTTCACACAAATAGATCACAGATCAACACACCGATGTTTTGACGTGGTTTAAACCCTCTTGAGGGAAACACTCCACGGCCCCGGTCAAATAGCTTCTACGGGATAATTTATTATGCAAAGAAAGAAAGTTACAAATGAGCTTCTCATAATCGATCAACTAAACAATGACCCTCCATGCTCTTTAAATAGAGATCATGGACCAATCAGGTGTTAAGCCACGGATCAAGGTTTGATCTAAGAGAAGTTGAGCCGTCGGATCACTTTATGTCGGGAACATATCGTGACCGTCGGACTAAGTATTTACAAATGCATACTAATGCATACTAAAGAAACACACTATCCCTAATGGATATATTACACAAGTTGATCTTAACTAACTCCTAAGTGTCTAAATATCCTAACATCCCCCCTTAAGAACAACTTAGGATAGGATTGAAGGATTTACAAAAGTGACACTATTAGGAGAAGGAAGGAGGCATTAGAGCCTATCCCCCCTTAATGACAAGTTCCTAAACTCCTAACATAGATCGAAGTTTAAAAAAATTCACTTCTGTAAGAGACTTTTGAAGATGTCTGCAACTTGATCATCTGTAGGGAAAAAGAGCACTTCAAGAACACGATCATGAACAAGATTTCTGATGAAGTGCATATGTAGCTCAATGTGTTTGCTGCGTTGATGTAGAACTGGATCTTTGGCAAGCTTGATGGCACTTTGATTGTCGCACCAAAGTGGAGTAGGCTGTTGCTGCTCGAATCCAAACTCTGAAAGGATCTGTCGAAGCCATAAAGCTTCCTGACTGGCATTAACTGCTGCTCGATATTCTACCTCTACTGAAGAAAGAGCAAGAGCTTGTTGTTTCTTACAAGCCCAAGTAATAGGTCCAGATCCCAAACTGAAAACATATCCTGCAGTAGACTTTTGATCATCAGGATCACCGGCCCAATCTGAATCAGTGAAACCAACAAACAAAGGTTTACCCCCTGTACTGTAATGAATCCCAAACTGAACTGTACCTCGAATATATCGAAGTATTCTTTTAGCTACTTTCTAGTGACTTTCATGAGCTGTCTGCATATAACAGGCAACACGAACAACTGCAAAGGAAAGGTCAGGACGGGAATGATTCAAGTATAAGAGACTACCAACAAGCTGACGATACAAGGTGGCATCGACTTCAAGTGAAGTACAAGTGGCAGAAAGTTTGACTCCAGACTGGAAGGGAGAAGGGGTTGGTGTACAATCTTCCATGTGAAAGCGACGAAGAAGGTCACAAGCATACTTAGACTGAGAAAGAAAGATTCCTTCTTTGGTTTGCAGGACTTGGAGACCAAGAAAATAATGCAAATGTCCTAAGTCTGACATTTCAAAATTTTGTTTAAGACTGAATTTCACATGGGTTATAAGCTTAGGGTCACTACCAGTAAGAATAAGGTCATCAACATATAGAACAAGAATGATGAGATGGTTTCCTACTTTCTTGGTATAGACATTGGGGTCAGAATGGCATCTAGAAAAACCAGTGTCAAGGAGAAATTTATCCATTTTGGCATACCAAGATCTAGGAGCTTGCTTAAGGCCATACAAGGATTTCTTAAGGCGGCAGACAAGGCGAGAGTTATTCTGAACATATCTAGGAGGTTGTTCCATGTAAATTTCCTCATGTAAATCACCATGTAAGAAGGCAGACTTGACATCCATTTGATGGACTTCCCAGTTATGTAAGGCTGCAAGGGAAAGAACAAGGCGGATGGATTTCATTTTTGCGACGGGAGCAAAGGTTTCATTGTAGTCAATCCCTTCAACTTGGGAAAAACCTTTGGCAACTAACCTTGCCTTAAGTCTTTCAACACTTCCATCTGATGCATACTTAGTTCTGTAGACCCATTTACATCTGACAAGTTTTCTTCCTTTTGGAAGAGGTACAAGATCCCAAGTATCGTTCGCCATTAAGGAACGATATTCTTCATCCATGGCTGCATCCCAAACTGGATTCCCTAAAGCTTCTGCAAAAGTTTCTGGATCATGATTATCGGAAGCTTGAGCCAAAAAAGAAGAGGCTCGCTGAAACTGAGAATGTGTTCGACATAGATCTCTAGGATCACCGACAAGATCACCAGCTGCTTCACATGTTGAACGGACCGATCGAGGAAGCACTTGTGCTTGTGCAACTGGAGGAACATGAGCAGGCGGAGGTGGATTTTCATCCTCACTGTCATCATCAGAAACTGGAGTTGGAAACCTGTCAAGGAAGTTGGAAGAAGAAGAAGAAGGCACAAACGCCGAATTGGGCTCGCAGGCCAAAGATGGCACAATCACCGAGTTAGGCTTGCAGGCCAAGAGATTTTCATCAAATTTAACATCTCTTCTAATGATTATAGCATGAGAATGTGGTTGAAGAAGTCTATAACCTTTTACATCTTCAGGCCTCAAGATGCACTTTTCACTTTTCACTTTTAGGCTGCAATAATTTCCGTTTTTCATCCGGAATGTGAGCCCATGCTTCACTACCAAACACAAAGAAGTGACTTACATCAGGTTTAGTTTTACTCCATGCTTCTTCCAGTGTTATACCTTTTAATGCTTTATTAGGGGTGCGATTAACTATGTAATTTGCACAATTAATGGCTTCAGCCCAAAATTGAAGACTTAGTCCCTTAGATTGGATCATACAATTAGCCATTTCTTTTAAAGTGCGGTTCTTCCGCTCAGCTACACCATTTTGTTGTGGTGTATATGGAACAGTGTGTTGTTGTAGGATGCCTTGTTCAGTGCAAAAAGTAGTGAACTTTTTGTTAACATATTCTCCTCCATTGCCAGATCTTAACTTAATAATTTAATGACCAGATTGTTTTTCAACAAGGGCCTTGTAGGCCAAGAACATGTTAAATACTTCGCTCTTAAGTTTTAGGAAATAAACCCAAGTGCGTCTGGTGTAATCATCAATGAAAGTTAAGAAATATTTGAAACCAGAAAAGGAAGTAGATGGAAGAGGACCACACAAGTCACTATGCACAAGCTCCAAGGGAACCGAGGCGTGCCAAGAGGCACGTTTGTCAAAAATGTCCCGATGATGTTTTTCGAGTACACAACCGGAACAAACACCATCCTTGCAAGATACCATCGGAAGACCTGTCACCATATTGTCTTTACATAGTTGTTGCAATGAGCGATAATTTAAGTGACCAAATCGCTCATGCCAAAGTTTGCTCAAGTTATCACTATGAGCAACAAAAATTGAAGGGAAAGGTGATGACACAAAGTTGTTAAACTTGTACAACCTGGTAATATCATCAACAATTCCGGTAGCTAAGACCTGTTGAGGATCTTTAAAATCCTTGATTACAACTTGGTGAGGTGTAAAGGTCACAGTTTTACCTTCATCATGATTATCTTTCCCGCAATAGTTGCAATGACACTCAGTCTTCTTGCCTTTTGGCTTGGATCCTTTGTCATTTTTTAAAGAAGGAGCTGACTGAGAGGGTTTTGGACCCTTGTTTGACTTATTATTGCGAAAATTTTGTTTTTTGGGAGGCTTGGACTCTTCTTTCTGTTGGGACAATAAGACTTTCCCAGATGTATCTGCATTGTTGATTATTCCAAGATAAATGAGTTTATCTTGCTCTCTAATCAAGGAATCACAAAAGGATTCAAGACTAGGCTCTTGATAGCTAGCTGCATTCAAAGATTCTTTCATGGAGTAAAATGTAGATACAAAAACAGAATATGCAGGTCCAAGTTTAGAAAGAATATGATAAATGCATTGTTTGTCTTCCCTCTTAATCTTACATTCTGCACATAAGAGTTTAAGAGTTTTGTACTTAGATAAATAATCTTGAATGCATGAAAAGTCACTTGGATTTAAAGAAATCAACTCATTTTCAAGTTGGTGACCTCGAATTTCATTGTGTTTACCAAACACAGATTCCAATTTGTCCCAAGCAACATCAGGTTCATCAATTCCAGATATGTGGAATCACAAATCAATAAAGATTAACATCCCAATCAATCCACGAGCTTCGTCAAATCTATTTGCCCATTTTATTTTCTTATCATCATTAATGGGTTCTGTTTCTTTCCCTGAGGTAATTACGAAAAGTCTCCTACTTCATAGAACATCCTCTATACGAGATTTCCATGAGAAATAGTTGGAACTGTTAAGTAGAATATCACAAGGGGTGGCCATATTTGTAAATTAATGGTTGTAAAAGCAGAAACCAATAGTCTGGATGTGAAGAGCTCGAAAAAATAGGCGGTTTCAAAAAAAACAACACTGAAAACTGACTCTGTATGATGAAGTTATGCTTGAACAAAGAAATTGTTGAAGATTTCCCCAATAGTGACGTGGCAGCTAGAGAATGTCCAGCAGAAAAAGAACCCCCCTCTTCCCAAGATGAACCTTTTGACAATCACTTTACAAGAAAGTTGATTTAAGTGAACCACTTTTGTAAAATAAGTGATTTCACTTTTACAATGATATTACTTTTAAATAGTGCAACAATAAAAAAGAACTTAAGTGACTCACTTGTATTTTTATTTGTATTATTTAAGTGAGATGCACTTTTACAATAAAGTAACTTGAAAATAGAAATTACATGCACTTTTTCTTTTAAAAGTAACTTCCTAAGACTTAAACTCAAGACCTAATAAGGAATAAAGCAACTTTGAACCAAGTGAGCTAAATTAAAAGGTATGTAAAATATGGGAATGAGGAAGGGGGTTTTCTTTTTTCTTTTTCTTTTTTTAACTCTTCTTGCTCGGTTTGTGTGCTTGCCCTTTTTCCTGCAAAACACACCACAAATCAAAACAAAACAAAAATTTCCACACTTTTGGAATTAGATCTCGTTAGTTTTCCCGGAAAGTCTACGTTTTCTCTCTGTTTTTTATTTGCCGAAATCGCGCAAGGTGCACGGCAAAAAGCATACACAGCAAAAAAAAAACCATTTCCCTTTTTGTTTCTGATTTGCCGAGATCACTCAAGGTGCACGGAAAAGAGCATACGCAGACGAGAAAGCAACAATCCGAACCCAAAAAAAATCTAACAGTAAATAATAATAAAATATGACATTTTTTTCTTTTAAAAACAGAAAAATAAAAAATGCGTCACTGTAACATTATACCTTCAGATCTGATGAAATACGCGTTTTTGGAGCAACCGGGAACCATTTTCGATCAAACAAAAACTATTTTTCAGTGGAAACGGCGCTCTAGACGCAATGGAACACCTCCCACGGCCCAAAAATGCACATAAGTACCAGAACCAGAAACCCTTTCGAATTTCGGCAACAACAGTTCAAGATCTAGATCATAACCGGAAGCGACTCTTCATAAAAGCTCTAATACCATGTTCAGGTACACAAGGTACTACCAAAGGACCGAACACCAAGAGCATCCACTTCACACAAACAGATCACAGATCAACACACCGATGTTTTGACGTGGTTTAAACCCTCTTGAAGGAAACACTCCACAGCCCCGGCCAAATAGCTTCTACGGGACAATTTATTATGCAAAGAAAGAAAGTTACAAATGAACTTCTCATAATCGATCAACTAAAAAATGACCCTCCATGCTCTTTAAATAGAGATCATGGACCAATAGAGTGTTAAGCCACGGATCAAGGTTAGGTTTGATCTAAGAGAAGTTGAGTCGTCGGATCACTCTATGTCGGGAACATATCGTGACCGTCGGATTAAGTATTTACAAATGCATACTAAAGAAACACACTATCCCTAACGGATATATTACACAAGTTGATCTTAACTAACTCCTAAGTGTCTAAATATCCTAACACTGTCATCATCTAGCATTAATCTCTTCTTCTGTCTGCTGGTGGATTCTGCTTGAATACATGGTCTTCGTAGACTCATCTGTCGTGAGGCTTCCTGCAAGTTTAAATGTGTCGTTGCTGCTTGTGGTCGATATGGACTGATATTGGTCGAGGCCAACTGACTCAACTCAACATGACTTACTCAGTCGGCTACAGACCAACTGAATTACAAAATTATAATACAAAAAGGTCGGCTCTCAACCATATTTAGCATCAATTCATTAAAGACTCGACCACTTACAATATCGACCAATGGCCCGACTATTTTTAGTTTCGACTACTTTTAATACAGACCATTTACAACCGACCAAAACAATACAATTCTGTTGACCGCATTATATCGACCATATTTACCATAAAATGAATCATCCACTAATTACAACATCGACCTTATCTTTACGTCGACCATATGTGCATATTTAGATGACTTAATTTTACAAAAATAACTTGACCAAATGAAACCGTCGACCATATAAGTACAACATTGACCTCAAGCATATTTAAGCATCGAACAGACTATGATCACATAAGATAACTTTCTAGATGATGGGTTCAACCCATGGGTAGAGTGGCTTGGCCGACGCATCCCTCAACAAGGCTGCGCTAATTATCATACTTCTAGTAACTGTACTGGTTGATGAGGTATGCAATTATTCAGTTGATGGGTAAACATGTTGTTGCCTCTCCAACCACATCACAAAACGAACTCATCCACAAAGATAACATTTGATCATCAATTGATATGCATTCTGGTTCACTCAAAAGTTGATATAGTCGACAAGCTTCTGCAGCATATCGATATTTCTAGTCAGTCGACGAACAGTCTATAGAGTCGATGATAGGAGAGCAGTAGTTGAATATTATATGATATGAGAAACTGGTGTTTATTCAGGTCGTCGCCCAAGAAACTGGTGGTTGGTCGATGGCTCAGTTAGCAATCTCCATCAATTGACATTCTCCATTAGTCTGTAAAACATGTCCACAAAACGATTGTGCAATAAACTTTTTCCAGCCAACTATATTGGTCGACGAGTGGAATGATGCATTCAGGTTAAATTGGTCAAGCATATTGACGATAAATCAAAAGAATGCAATCGGTGAATGCTTGGTCGAGGGCCCAATCACAACTTGGCCAATGCGTGAACTAGAACTTGCGTTGCAGGCAGAAGACACCATCAACCAGAATGGCTTTTCATTAGGCAGATAGTAAATGGTCGTCTCCAGGTGGATAAAATATTGGTCCAACGTTGGTCAAAGATTGCTCCATAAATATGGCTCAGAGGTCGGCTTGCTTTGAGTGCGCATCAACCAGGAGACTTCTATTTCTTCGGAGGAGAATCTTCCTTCATCAACGCACATCATTCTTTCTTGCAGGATTCTTTTCAAAATATCCTCACGATTTAGCAGGCTAACGATCTTTGTGTTCTGTGTGCACGAAGAACTCATCCTGACAGAACACGCTAGAGAATAATCTTTCATCTCTTTGGGCACGCTATGGACAACACCATCCCCGAGCAACGTTTCTTTTTCTCATATAGATTTCTTCCTTTTGTTTCAGATTCGATCCACACCAGCAAAATAATAAAATACAAATATTAGTTGATCTTCAACGAATTGAGGGAAACAATACCTCTGAGCAGCATCTGAGAATTTATTTCTTATTACAGGTTACTTTACTGATTTAGCACATCTTGCAGGTTCAAATTGCTCCCATCAGGTTCTTTTCTCTTCCAGGCAGGAAATTTTTCAGCTGCGCATTAGCAATCGAGCAACATTTATCATTCTGAGCTTTTCTTGTTTCTTGCAGGGATTATTTCTCCTCACGATCTTTGTAGGTTCGAACCGTCTTCAAGTGCTGTTGTTGTCACCCAAACCACCTGTTGAATGGAAATGGCGCTAAATGTTGTATTCAAGCAGATATCAACATTATACACAGAAGAATAACCAAGACAGAGAAGTGGATCGAATGCCTTCAACCGTCTTTATTCATCTTGAACTAGTTATCAATACATAAAGAGAGAGAGGTTGGAGTAGTTACACCCGCTCCAAATTCTCATGCTTTACATCCTTAATTAGTACATTCATTAATATAATGATAACATAGGAAGCCTATCGCCCCCCTCAGCACATATCATTGAGCATATCACTGTGTAAACTGATAATTACTGAGCATACATATCATTACTGTGTAAACTGAGCATACATATCATCATTGTGTAAGCTAAGCATACATACCATCTATGTTTGCTACTAGATTTGTATATCACTCAGCATATCACTAGCACATCATATCACTGAACATTTCATCACTTAGGCATCTGAACATCTCATTGAGTAAATATCACTGAATATGTATTGTTGAGTATATAATATTGTGTGAAGAATACTATACATACCATTGTTTCATCACTAATCATGTTACTATGTAAGCATCACTAGATCATCACTGAACATATATTGCTATCATGCATTTATTGTTGAGTATATGTCACTATGTAAAGAATATTAAGCATACATACCATCACTATGTATACCTGAGATAGGGGACAATTCAAAAATTGAAGTAGACAACATGAAATCAAAACTACAACAACCCGAAATCAACATGCATACAACCCTAATTCATCACTGAAGCAACCCGAATTTATACTGAAAGGAAATCAGCCCGATATTTGAAGGAGACAGTCCAAAAAGGATTATAAATATGTGCCTCAGTCCACCTATACAAACCTCACTGTAACCCGCGTTTAGAGAGATAAAGACAATATACTTTGGCATAAAATTAGAACATGAAGACCACCGAAATTTTGAGAGACCATTGTCTATTGTTCACCGAAGTCTTCACTAGAGAAGACAATCTAAAATCTGCCTTAGTCAGTTGCTGAGCCGAAAATCAAAGCTCCAAGATTCATATTTCTTCACTTCTAAAATGAAGAAGGATGGATTGTATTTATACTAATTCGTGTGGGTAAAAAATTGAGGCCTGGCCGACTTGCAATTTTAATTAAAAATTAAAAAATAAATCCCTATTTTTAGTTGGTCAACCTTACAAGAAGAGGTAGAAATACCACATCAACTTTAAAAGCTAATAACTCATCAACCATAAGGAGTTAGGAGACACTCCACATATCAACAGAAAGGGCTTGACAAGGGCTATCACCATGTGAGGGTATTGCTTACGAAGACATGGTCGTTCACCCTTGTTTTGTTCAATTTGTGCAGGACATCAGATTTGACTTGAAATCATCTCGAAGGCTTCTTTAGGTACACTAATGGGATTCTTGAGCTTATTCATGGCACCAAGGGATTCAACAACAATCTTGTGGGCTTGTGGTCAACAATCAAGGAATTCAAAGACGTCATCATCATGCAAGAAGGATTCTTTAATAGTTGCAAGGACTCCAAAGACTTAAAGTGCTTTAATGCATAAGCCACATATGCAAATGCCAAGGTCAAACATACTGCCATTGTGTGGGTTTCAAGGACTTTAACAACCAAGTGCAATGGGCTTCAACCATGTTCTTCAAGTCACCATATGCAAGGATATGACCATACCATCACATCCAAATGTCAAGGCCTCCATACCATGCAAATGTACATCAAGGGAATTCATCATGGGTTCCACAACACCAAGTTACCATATGTAAGTGGGTCATATGTCCATATCATGACCAAATCATGTCTTCTTCAATTGATAAGGGTGAAAACCAAGTTTCATCATGTGCAAGAGTGTGAAGATATCTCAACCAAGTGCTCCATGGGCTTCATAACATATCAAGGGCTATGAGGTCAAGAACTTCATCAAGATCAAGCAAGAAGATTCCATGTGTGTGGGTTCAATGACCCCACCAAGTCACAAATGACCACGAAGACCTTCAATCAAACAAAAACCAGGAGCAAGGATACAACAATGGACTCAATGGGAGCAAGATACAACTTAGGGATACTCAACCAAGTTAATGGGTAGTCAGGGCTTTTGGCATTGTCCCAAGGCCTCCAAGGGCTTCAATCTTGGGCTTGAACAAAGTCAAAAGGTCTCCTCTGACACAGACGACCACAAACCAAACACTAACCCTCAGGGGCTCCACAAGGGGCACCAAGACTCAACTATTGGCATCAATGACCAGGCATTGTTGGCATCAATGAAAAATTAATCAACAATCTCCCCCTTTGTCATTGATGACAACACTCAAGCTCCTCTTCAGAACAATCTCTCCCTGTCACAGTTTCTCTCCCCCTTTGGAATCAATGGCAAAGGGAATATCCTTTGACCATACAACTCCCCCTCAGGGTATGCTCCCCCTGTCATCAACTTCTCTTCCTTTTTGCATTAATGGCAACAAGAATTTCCTTTGGAAATATTTCCCCCCCTATCACTAGGCAGTATTGGTACTTTGATGGACTTGTGTTATGTCACAAGCATACTACTGATCATAAATCTGATAATCAGGTACATAGCTCCTTTTACACATTCTTTGTACACTTTATATCACTGATAGATAGTATTCAAAATGGTATTGGTTTTTTTTTCCAAAAAATTCATCATTTCTGTTTTGATCAATGGGGAAATCTACTGACTTTATTCTCCATACCTTGGTAGGATGATTACTGTTCATTACATTCGATTGAACTTGCTTTCTTATCCAAACTTTAACTTGTCCCTGCATCCTGCAGTGTTTTGCAAACTGACCATAATGATAACAATTATAACATTGAATAGAAAACATACCTTGATTTATTTCTGGAATTATTATGTCATGAGCTTTGCAATGGATGGCTTTGTGACCATAGTTGATACAGTTGTAGCAGTGACCACTGAACATCATGGGATATCCCTGAGCAAAGGATCTTCTTTGTGATGTAGCTTCTTTGTTTCTATTCTTGCTTGATCTTGCTGATCATGGGATCTACTGAAAATATATGTATAAATATTAGCCTTTTCTTCTTTTTCCCTGGAAATTTCACTTTCTTCAATGTTCTTTTGAATCTTTGAATTCGTCTTCAATTGAGAATTTGTCTTGTTCATGTATTCCTTTAGAGAGAGAATCTTCAATTCTTGCTTTTGACAAATTTCTATCTTTTCTTGGAGTTGTCTTGTTAGGTCTTCTTCAATTTTCTTGACTTCTTTTATCTGTTCTTTCAGATCAACGACACTGTCTTCCATCTATCCTTCTAATTTATGATATTCCTCATTAGATTTTTGCAATTGTTCTTTTAGTAGTTGATTTTCTTTTCTGACCTTTGAGAGTCCCTTTTCAACTTCAAAATTCGTTAGACATACCTTTTGTAATTCTATCTTCAAGGATTTGATTTCAAATTATGTTTTTCTTCTTAGTTTCTCTTCAATATCATGACTTAAGTGAATTCCTCTTTTGTCATTTGAATCTTCTTTCTAACTGGTGATACTTTCCTTCTGTAATTTTTCAAGTAAGGTACTGATATCACTATCTGTGTCTTGAAGTTTGCGAGTCAAATCTTTCTCCTTATCTTCTAGTTGTCTTCTAAGCTTGTCAATTTCTTCTGATTGTCTTTTATTTTCAGCAGTAGACTTCTCACGTTGATATTTCAGAGAGTTGGATATGGATTCTTTGATTCTGGTACCTTCTTCAACTTGGATATTTAGATCAATTATAGTATGTGTGGCCTTCTCAGATTCTTCTTGATTCCTCTTCTCAGATTTGTCCAAGCTCTTGCAACACCTGGTTCTGTTCACAAAGTTCTCAACCTTTTGCAAAGCATTAGTAATATCATTATTTAAACATTCATTTCTATAATTTATAAGGGAACAATGAGATTCATCAAATTTTGAAGTATTACAATCTATGAATTTAGAATAACACTTATCTTCTATCCTCGATAAACAGATTTCTTCAAAAACATTACAAACAGGGCATTCAGGAGACTTACCTTCATACTTACCTAGATCTTGTACTGACCTTTTGGTGGAGCCTTCTTCTGCTTCTTGTTCTTCATTTGAGTTTAGCTGATTTATTTTGAGCGACAATTCTTCAACTGAAATGCACTTTCCTATTTTCTCTTTTTGAATATTTGTTAGTTCTTCAAGCATCAATTCCATAACCTCTGCTTCTTGCTCTTTAGTGCAGTAAAGTTGTTCTAATTTGATCCACAATTCCTTAGCTGTGTTGCACTTCCCTATCTTCTTTTTCACAGGATCTGACAGGCATTCTAGAATGGCTTCCATAGGCATAGAATTATTTTTCTTTACTTCCTTCTGAGTTATTTTTTTCACTTTCTTCGGATGATTGTAACCTGTAAGTACTGATTGCCATATACCAATACCTTCTGCTTCAAGATAAGCCTGCATTATTATTTTCCAGATCAAGTAATCTGTACCACAAAACAATGGTACTCCATTCACTAAGAACCCCATGGTGTGTGAAAGATCTCCTTAAAGTTGATAAGGATTTATGTGAAGCACCCTCTCTGATACCAATTGTTAGACACACCGAGCACACTGAGAGGGGGGGTGAACAGTGTGTATAGCTTTTATTACTTTTCAAATTTAATAGTCATCAACAACTTATTACGCATAGTGCATTATTATCATTATATCAACAATTATATCTCATTATCACATGTCATCACATAGAAAGCACAACAAAACACAATACACAAGATTTTTACGTGGAAATCCAAGTCCTGGGGGAAAATAGTTTTCCAGCAACAACTGGAAGGAGGCAACAACCCCCTTGTTACAATGACTTCAATTCTCTAGCTACAACCCCCTGTTTTATAGGATACAACTTGAAGGAATCCCTAGCTCCCTAGATTTCCATGCCCCGTCCTGCCACCCTGATATGAAGAAGGAACTACTTAACCACAACTGCACTGATCATGCGGACCTGCTGACCAACACCTATACCACACTGCACAACAACTGTCACTGCTGACCACTGCTCATCAACTATCACTCTGACTACTGCTCATCAACTGTCACTATGACTACTGCTCATCAACTGTGTCATGATGCTCATCAATATATACAATCAACCTGTCCAATCTGAATGTATCAATCAAACTGTACCACTCAAGTTGCACACATCATCCGACTCAGTCAATCTGAATCTAACCAACTGTATACCAGACTCAGTCCACCTGACTCAAACTAGCTACTCATACAACTCAGCCAAACTGAGTTAAGGAATCTGCTCATGTAACCTGCTCAACTAAATCAATGTACTAGCTTCTCATTACCATTGTTTATCATTTCATCATTGTCATTATTGCATCATTGTTTCTATATATCAGTGCATACATCATTGAGCATATATAATCCTATGTACACCAATGAGCATATAACATTGTGTATCATCACACATTATTGGGCATAATTACGTCACTAAGTGTCATACATTACTGAGCATCTAAATCACTGATCACTGGGTGTCATACATTATTGAGCATATCATATCATTACTGTGTCATACATATCATTGAGCACATCACTGTGTAAATTGATCATTACAGAGCATACATATCATCTCTGTGTATAACACTGTGTATATAATTACTGTGTAAACTAAGCATACATATCATCATTCAGCATACATATCATCACTGTGTAAACTGAGCATACACACCATCTCTGTTTGCTACTAGATTTGTATATCACTCAGCATATCACTAACACATCATATCACTTAACATTTCATCACTTAGGAATATGAACATCTGACTGAGTAAATATCGTTGAATATGTACTGCTGAGTATATGTTACTATGTGAAGAGTACTATACATACCATTGTTTCATCACTAAGCATGTTACTGTGTAAGCATCACTAGATCATCACTGAACATATATTGCTATCATGCATTTATTATTGAGTATATGTCACTGTGTAAAGAATATTAAGCATACATAACATAACTGTGTGTATCTGAGATAGGGGACAGTTCGAAAATTGAAGTAGACATCCTGAAATCAAAACTACATTTTCCCGAAATCAACATGCATACAACCCTAATTCATCACTGAAGCAGCCCGAATTTATACTGAAAGGTGATCAGCCCGAGATTTGAAGGAGATAGTCCAAAAAGGTTTATAAATCTGTGCCTCAATCCCCCTAAACAGACCTCACTGTAACCAGAGTTTAAAGAGATAAAGACAGTATATTGTGGCATAAAATTAGAACATGAAGACCACCAAAATTTTGAGAGACCACTGTCTATTGTTCACCAAAATATTCACTAGAGAAGGCAGTCTGAAATCTGCCTCAGTCAATTGTTGATCCGAAAATAAGAGCTCAAAGATTCATATTTTTTCACTTATGAAATGAAGTAGGATGGACTGTATTTATACTAATTCGTGTGGGTAAAAAATTGAGGCCTATCCAACTTGCAATTTTAATTAAAAATTAAAAAATAAATCCCTATTTTTCGTTGGCCGACCTTGCAAGAAGCGGTAGAAATACCACATCAACTTTAAAAGTTAATAACTCATCAACCGTAAGGAGTTAGGAGACACTCCACATATCAACGGAAAGGGCTTGCTGAGGGCTATCACCTTGTGAGGGTCTTTCTTGCAAATACATGGTCCTTCACCCTTGTTTTGTTCAATTTGTGCAAGACATCAGATTTGACTTGAAATCATCTTGAAGGCTTCTTTAGGTACAATAATGGGTTTCTTGAGCTTATTCATGGCACCAAGGGCTTCAACAAAAATCTTGTGGGCTTGTGGTAAACAAGCAAGGGCTTCAAAGACGTCATCATCATGCAATAAGGTTTCTTTAATAGTTGCAAGGACTCCAAAGACTTCAATTGCTTTAATGCCTAAGCCACATATGCAAATGCCAAGGTCCAACATACTGCCATATGTGTGGGTTTCAAGAACTTTAACAACCAAGTGCAATGGGCTTCAACCATGTTCTTCAAGTCACCATATGCAAGGATATGACCATACCATCACATCCAAATGTCAAGGCCTCCTTACCATGCAAATGTACATCAAGGGCATTCATCATGGGTTCCACAACACCAAGTTACCATATGTAAGTGGGTCATATATCCATATCATGACCAAATCATGTCTTCTTCAATTGATAAGGGTGCAAACCAAGTTTCATCATGTGCAAGAGTGTGAAGATATCTCAACCAAGTGCTCCATGGGCTTCAAAATATCAAGAGCTATAAGGTCAAGAACTTCATCAAGATCAAGCAAGAAGAATCCATGTGTGTGGGTTCAATGACCCCACCAAGTCACAAATCACCACAAAGACCTTCCATCAAACAACAACCAGGAGCAAGGATACAACAATGGACTCAATGGGACCAAGATACAACTTAGGGGTACTCAACCAAGTTAATGTGTATCCAGGGCTTTTGGCATTGTCCCAAGGCCTCCAAGGGATTCAATCTTGGGCTTGGACAAAGTCAAAAGGTCTCCTCTTTGACACATACAACCACAAACCAAACACTAACCCTCAGAGGCTCCACAAGGGGCACCAAGACTCAACTGTTGGCATCAATGACCAGGCACTATTGGCATCAATGACAAATTAATCAACAACAGGGACTGAAGTTAGGGTGCATATGTATTGGGTCCTCCCCCTTAAGGAAAATAAAATCAAATGGGTTGTTTAACTCTACCAAGCAAACAACCAATCCATAAAATAAACTACCTTTATTCCATAACAATGGAGAGAGGACCCAATACATTAGCATGTTCATGAACTTTGTATTTCATTTTGAAGTATTCGAAATCTTCAAAATGATGTCATGTTAGCGATGAAGTTACAAGGTGTCCAAAATATCTCATGTTAAATTCCACACCAATGGCTCACACTTAAAAACACTAGTGATTGCTAAGTATATTTGTTATGAGCTAAATGTAACATAAAATTGAAATTAAAATTTGAAAAATCAACTTTATTTTAAAAGTTAAAAAAACAATAACAATTGCTAATTATATTGAAAAAAAAGAGTTACATCCTTTGTATGATGGAATTTTGCCCTACGGATAAGTCAAAACTCTCTTAACTTTAAAGTAGATTTCCAACTAACTCTAAAGCAAGAAACAAGTCAAAACAAATGCTACCTTGAAATTCCTGAATTAACTTTTACAGCAAGATTAAATGTATTCAGAAACAAATGAGAGATAAGACGCACCTTTCAACTGACGTTTGTCCCGCTTCTAGCTCTTGATCCAAAGCTCCGATGTAGAACCTGTTAAGATCAATCAAAGAACAAACATGCAAGCTTCCAAATACCTTGAATGTAAAGGTTAGATTCAAATCCGGATTAGATACATTTCATGTTAAAGACTTGCACAATACAAATAAAATGGGAAAGACAAGACAAGTTATCTTATTACAACTTGAAGAATGCTTACATAGGTTGCTTGATGTCCAAGCCAATCCTTCAGCTCCAAGTGCCTTCTCCTCTAGCTATCTCCACAATGCTACAAGATCATAAGTTTGATACTCAAAGAGTCCTCCCCCTTCCCCATGGAATGCCTCTCTCTTATAGTGTATGGTAGGGTTAACCAACAAGAGAGATGGGTGGATCTAGGGAGAGATAAGTGGATCAAGGTTTCTAATCACAGAAGGTGAGTTGGGATCGAATCAGGGACCCCAATCTTCCACTATCTTCGAAAATCCAAAATCACACAAGCCATGGGAAAAAGACTAATAAAAGGTACCGCTCCCTGTGGTCTGAGCACAACGCGGTACTGCCGCGTTCTGTAGAACAAGCATAGCGCGGTAGTGTGGAGTACCGCGCGCATATAAATGAGCAAGGAGCGGTAGTGTAAGTAAATAAAGTCTCAGCTGGGTCAGAACTTGTCAGGGTAGATTTACCTTCAAGGTTCATTCATCTTCTGGGTGGTTCAAACAGCAGGGGAAGTGTTGTCAACTCTGTTTGTGGTGGAGATGCGACACTGTGGAATATAGAGGTATAACAGATGCCCCCTAAAGTGTGAGGTCAGAAGGGACTGATGGCCGAAAGACTTTACGAATATAGTGTGCAAAGATAGCATCGAGGAGAGCGACACTGAGCTGAAACAGAAACAAAGTGTTAGATATACCACCGAGGCTGGCATCCCCATGCTCGGAAACAAATGACTCAAAGCATGGCTGCCGACCAATACATTGCAGATCCATGAGTACTGAGATGATATAGACTGTGGACAGACCATGGCTACTATGAACAAGCGTAGATCCATGAGACAATAATGACACAGCCATGACCAATAGAATAAGTGGATCTGTGTGACAATACAAAGGACATCTCCATCGCAACCTAGACGCAATCAAGATACAACGGTACGCCCAGGGTCTTCTACCCAATCACAAAAGATACGAATCTAGCCATGTGATTACAAGGTGTTGAAGTCGAACATGGTAGAAACCATTTGATTACCGGTCAATGATGTGAACCGTTAACAAATGCGAGGGAAATCACCAATGATGAGGATGATCCCCAAGGTATCTGAAGTACATCTCAACGAAATGCGAATAGATGAGTTGATGTCGAGCATTCGAGAGATCGTTCGATCAGAGGTCAATGATGTGAACCTATTGTTGAACATGAGGAAACCTGCCATTGAGGCATGCAGGTACCAAGGTACTAATGGTTGATCTCTAAGTCCAATTCCCGGATAGTGATTTGGTATCGACGGGAATAGACTCATCGATGGAAGGCCATAATGATTCCCACATCATCGACACGAAATCGGCACGAATGATAAGATGATGAAACAATGGAGTATGTACTGACACAGCGGAGGCCTGACACAATGAACGACTCTGAACAATGCAACCCTTTGAACATGTAACGGCATGTAACAGGACTTGGCAGCAGGGATTATTGACAACAGAGAATAGACACCGGATGAGTAGGCTCGTGGCCAGGGAGACGACTCATGATGATGACCATGACTCAGTGAAAAATGGATACCCAATATAGACAAGAGATGGACACATGCCATGTTCAAAGGTAACGACTGACAAGCTGCCATAAATAAACTTGACTCATCCCCCCATATTTCCCCGACATGATAGACGAGTACCTCTTCGTTGTTTTGCGAGCTTGAAGAGGATAACAGATGCTCGGTGTAGCTCATCTCCTGGATGAGTCCAATCTCACATGTTTTACGAACCTGAGAAAGGAGGGGTTCGTCCCAAAGTGGGTCCTTCGATGTTAAAATTTTAACGAGTCCAAGGAAGGAAAACTCGGTAGTTTTTCGCATGTAGAGAGCCTGAAAAACTTAAAGGGAGCTCCATAATGTACTTTTTCGTAAATTTAGTCCCTCGATCCCGAAAAAGTGTAAAACAATTCCCGAGAGAACTCTCCCAGCCGAGATTGACTGAGGTATACCTTTCTCGTAAATAGTCTAGACGGGCCGAAAAAGGGGTAACCTATCACCGAATAGACGACCTTTCAAATATTTTTACAAGTGTGAAAGAGTCGAGATCACTTGGCAATCTTTTCAATTTTAGGGAGTCTGAAAAGAGCTTAACTATGGACTCCTATGGTCTTTTTCGTAATTTTTAATTATTCCGGTCCGAAAAAAGAATAAAATATAACCAGGATAATACTTTCCTCATCGTTTAACGAGCATGAGTAAAGCTGACCGTACTCGACACCATTTACTTGAGTTTGACAAGCACGACACGGGTGTAAAAGCGCTTGGAATCTTTTTCAAGTTTTAAATCCAGAGCACGAAAAAGATAAAGTAGGCTCAAAATGAAGGTCAAATCATGAATAAACACCAGTGTGAATATATCGCCTTTCACCGGGGATCCTGTCAATAAATGCTCAAAAAAACTGGACATTAGCAATGTGAAAAAGGCTTTATTTTAACCATTTAAAATAATAATTAAAAAATATGTGAAAATGCTATATAAAGAATGGTTAAAAATAGAAATTACCATTTCATTTGTGTTTTTACCCAAATAGGAGATTTTTACCCATTTGAGGAGCAAAACTTCAAGGATCCATATCGGGAGTTCCAGGACACCATTTCGACGCCCGTTTGTGCCAGGTAAGAGCTCTTGAGCTCCTCTTTCATTTTATGTAGGAATTATTTGTTTTTACCAGGAAAAATTCGATTTTTGGGCAAGCCCTATTGGGCAAAAATCGCCCTTCACAGTACCGCGTGGGGGCTTTATCGAAAAACACGGTACTGTCTAACAGTACCGCACTGTACTTACACACAGAGGTGCGGCACTGTACAGTACCGCGTGGCAGTGTTTCCCCCAGGCGCGGTGAAGGCAATTTTTTAGTTGAAGAAATCAAATTTTCTCAATTTTTTTGCTGGAACTAAGTTGCTAAATAGTTACTAAATATTTTCCTTGACCTTTTGCAGGAGTTTGCAACTTACTTGGAGCAAAATGGTAAGCTGGAAAGAAAGAGAGCATGAAGTGGATGATTTTGCAGCTGAAAATGATTTACCGACCGTGACCGCATTGCGAGAATGTGGTTTGTTGAAGTTCTTTAAAAACAAAGGGATTCGTTAGCAACCCAAGCTTCTCACTCATCTCATCCAATTGTGGGACCCTGACATTCAAGCTTTCCGAGTGGGAGAGCATGTTCTCGAAATTCAACTTGAGGACATTTATTTCCTCACGGGCCTCTCGAAAAGAGGGGCCCGGGTGAACTTTACTGGGTACTCAGCCTCGGAATCGAGTACAGATGACTTGATTGCTCGATATTGCCATCGGGGTTCGAGTAAGAAAAGCGGGAAGGTGGCCATAAAGGAGGTTATAGAACTTCCTGTAAAAACCGTACTGTTCACCATTACGTGTGCAGCAGGAAGTGTGAGTCCGCATCAGGCCTCCCGCACATAAGTGAATCTAGCAGCGGAGTGTATGGGGGGGATAGTTTTTAACTAGTGTGAGGCAGTGTTGTCCAATCTCAAAGAACAAGTGCACAAGTGTAGGATTGGAAAGAATTCCCAATTTGGCTATGGGAGCATCCTGGTCACTTTCTTTTTGGCGAGGGTGCCACTACTGCGCCCACAGATATCTATGCCCCCCCGTCCACCTACCGAGCCATGGATGGATCGATGGAGTGATTATGCTGGACGTCTCAGGGGACCTTAGCGCTTAGCCTTTGGCGAGGATTTCTTTTCCTGGCTCGAGGAGCAGATAGTTATGATTGATGACTATCCCTACTCAGGGGTGGATTTCCGTGAGGACATCGACTTGGCACTGCCAGAGGACAATGATTGGGACAAATCTGGTATGACCTTCATGGATATGTATTTTTCCTTTTTTGAATTTTGAATTTTTATTACTTTTTTAGAATGTGTAAAAGACGTCTAATGTATGTTCACATGCATGTTGCAGACCGTGGACCACAGAGACCAGCTGGGTACTCTCCACTACGTCGTGGTGGTGTCGATCATCAAGCTGTTCCTGACGAGGAGGAAGATGAAGACGAGGTAGGAGGCGTTCGGGACATTGAGAGGAACGTGCAGGGATTGACTCATGGTATCCCTGCTATGAGGATGGATGATGTCCCTTATCACCTCCAGCGGCATACTGTAGGTGTGCCTGGTCGTATCAGTCGACTTCTTCGTAAGGTGGTTCGAGCTGTAGTATGTTACCACCAGCAGCGGGAGGAATCCGATGAGGGACATGATAGGTCTCCTAGATCTCCATAGATGGTCTCTTGATCTTTTTGCGGCATGTACACGATATGTAGGCTTTGAGAGCCAAATTTTGTATATGGGATTTGGTCCCAAATTTTGTCTTTGACACAAACTTTATGTATTTTGGAAAAAACACTCTTATATACAGTGATATGGACCTATTAAGATCTAAATATTTACAATGACTTGTGTATTTTATTTTTAATGATGTGTCTATGTGTGGGCAAGATGCCAATCCAAAATGTAATTAGCCAATGAATCAGCTATACAATTGAATTCTCTCGGTATGTGTTGATATGTAATGAAATTAAATGATCGTTCCAAGAGGCGTACTCTCCGAAACAAGCGAAGTAGTATAGGATCGCGAACTGTGTAAACACAGTTTATATGAGAAACCACGAGTTGGGAGTCTCAAAAGACTAATAGGGAGTCAATTCCAAGTGAAGCAACCTCCGTCAAGAGACCAATGACTGCATGGTACTCTGCGATATTGTTGGTTGCAGGACCTAAACAATTGGATCCTGAAGAAATCAACTCGCCAATGGGGGAATAGATTACCCATGCTGCGGAAGCGAGATTCCGGGTATGTCGGCTTGCACTATCGGCGAATCCAAAGTAGGCAGACATCTGCGCATAAAGTCACGAGTCAAAGTAAGAGTGGATACATGAGGTCCACGCGCACACCAAAAAGAAAGCAAAAGCAAACTAAGTACATTATGTACAACAAGTAACCCACGTAGGGTAACCTCATGCGTAGAAACATTTGAGGTATAGCCCGTTGCGGGGCCGTGCCAACGGCGTACCATCACAATCGATTAGTTCATAGGCTCCTTTTTCTAAGACATGTTTTACAACAAAGGGGCCGTACCACATAGATTCCAGTTTACCTTTTCCAAGCTTATCATGCATTTGATCATATGTAAGTACGAGGTCACCCTCATTGAAGATCTGAGGTTGAACGGATTTGTCATATTGAGCTTTGACACGTTTTTTGTGAGCTTCATTAGCCAAAGCAGCGTCGCGGCGGGTTTCATCTAGCTTAGCTAGGTATAGAAACCGTTCCTCTTCGGAAGTAGTGTGTGGAAGTAGCTCTATGGCTATCTTGAGTGATGGAATTTCACATTCAATCGGCAGAATGGCTTCTAGGCCATACACCAGTTGGAATGGTGTAAACCCAGTAGCACTTTTCACTGAGGTTCGGTATGCCCACAGTGCTGAGAACAGAGCTGAGTGCCAATTGGATTTCTGGGTACCCACAATGCACTGAATCATTCGTTTCAGGACTTTGTTAATGGCTTCAACTTGGCCATTAGCTTGTGCGTAATACGGGGTTGAGTTTTCATGACGAAAACCTAGTTTGGCACTTAGTTCTTCGATCATATGGTTCCTGAAATGGGAACCATGATCGGTCACAATAGACTGTGGGACACCGGATCTAGCTATAATATGATTGAATATGAACTGCGCTGATGTTTTGCCGTCCTCAGCATACGTAGGCATCGCTTCAGCCCATTTTGTAAAATAGTCGACAGCTACTATGACATAGCTATGCCCCCCGGCTGAAGTGGGCTTACAGTGCATGAAATCGATGCCCCATTTGGAAAAGGGGCCGACGACAATAACAGGATGGAGTGGAGCAGGATGCGAGCATGTTTTGCTATGAAAGAATTGACATGGCGGACACTTCTTGACTGTTTCAATGCAGTCTTTGAAAATTGAGGGCCAGAAGTATCCTGCTCGCAGTATTTTCTAGGCCGTAGCCATCCCAGAGAGATGACCACCACATGCTCCGGCGTGGCAGTCATTGAGAACGCGTTCCGCCTCATCTAAGGTCAGACAGCGTCGAAGGACGGTGTCGACACCACGTCGATAAAGAGTATCATTGACTATGAGATAGTATTTTGCGTGATGTCGGATGCGTCGCCGTTCGTCGCGAGTGAGGTCGGGACGGAAGCATTGGGTTTGGAGATATAAAAGAATATCCCCGTACCACGGATCAGACGTGCTAATGAGGAACAATGATTCGTCAGGAAGAGAATCAATGGGCTCGGGTTGTTCAGTAGCACGGGGCAAATTACAAATTAATTCCGCGAAGACCAAAGACTTCTTGGACTTAGCCTTGACAAACTCCAAGTCAAACTCTTGAAGGATGACAATCCAATGAGAGTATTTTCCCCCAAGCACCTGACGTGTGAGGATGTAATACATTGGGTTGAAGTCGGCTATAACAGTGGTCCGACGGAGTAAGATGTAGTGGCGGAATCTCTGGACAGCAAATACTATTGCCAGAGCCAGTTTTTCAACATGTAAATAGCGGGTTTCGGAGTCAAGAAGACTCTTACTGAGGTAGTATACCACATGTTCTATGCCGTTTTGGTCTTCCTGGACTAGCACCATACCGATGGTGGAAGTCGAGGCTGCGAGATAAAGGATATAGTCCCGTGTGTAATTGGGGGGTTGAATCATTGGATCTTTGGTTAAGGCTGCCTTTAGATTGTCAAAGGAGCGTTGGGCTTCGTCATCCCAAATGAAGGGAACATTCTTCTTGAGAAGCCGCATGTAGCCTTTTGTTATCTCGGACAGATTGCAGATGAAACGGTGTAGAAATTTTGCATGCCCTTGCAAACATTGAAGTTCTGAAATATTGGTGGGTGAAGGCAGGGCTATGATAGCTGCTACCTTTGCAGGATCTAAACGTATCCCGTCTTTGGAGACTATGAAGCCCAACATTTTTCCAGCTTCTACACAGAAGACGCACTTATGCAGGTTCAAACGTATATTGTAGCGACGGCACCTTTCGAAAATGGCACTTAAGTGGTCTGGATGGTCTTCCCGGGTTCGAGAGTGAGCGGGGAGATCATCGAGATATGGTTCTACAATATGTTTGATGTCATGAAATGCGTAGGACATCGCCCGTTGGAAAGTTGCCCCGGCATTTTTCAGGCCAAAAGGTAACTTTCGATATGCAAAGATCCCCCAAGGGCAAATAAAGGTCATTTTGTGCTGGTTGGCTGGGAGGATATTGATCTTATTATAGCCGGAAAAGCCATCCATGAATGAAAAGATGACGCTCCCGGCACAGTTATCAATAATCTGGTCGATAAACAGAGTTGGGTAGTTGTCCTTTGGACAAGCCTTGTTCAAATCAAGGTAATCAACGCAGACTCTAATCGTTCCCTGTTTCTTGGCTACGGGAACGATGTTGGATACCCATTCTGTCAATGGGACAGGGTAGATAAAACCAGCACGCAAGAGTTTTACAACTTCTGCTTTAATGGCGGCTGCCTTACGAGGATGGACGGATCGAAGCTTTTGCTGAACAGGTCAGGCGCTAGGGAAAATAGGGATTTCGTGGACCACGATCGAGGGATCTATCCCTAGCATTTCTTCATAACTCCAAGCAAAAACATCGCAGAAAGTTTTGAAGTAGGCATTATAGAACTCCATTTCAAGGGGAGTACATGTTTTTTCGATGTGCACGTTTTCCACGATACTAGGCTTCACTGAAATATCAATGGGAGTGGTTGCCATGAGATTAGCCAAGTTCCCTTCAGAAAATACCTCGTCGAGGGAAGTGGGGAACTTGGTTGGAACCATCCCAAGTGAAGTACTGGGTTTTGAATCAGGCTCAAGTGGCTGAATAGTGGGGAATGAAGATCGATGATGAAAATCTCCCCATGGTGGCTCATCACCGCACATAACCTCCATAATTGATTCGTCAGTGGGAAAAATCACATTGAGAGGATCAAAAAGTGGTGGGTGTGGATGAGTTTCAGCCGAGAGTTGTGCCACGGTATGATCGTTGAGATAGTCGACCCAATATGTGGCTGATTGGATCGCATCATAGGCTACGAGGTTTCTGTTGAGAGGCATAGAGTTGCCGTAGTCTTCAATCTGAGTGGGACTCGGAATCACCCATGAATCGTTGGATGAAATCATGTTAACTGGTTGAACAGGGGTTCCTAGCTCTGGAAAGACTCCGATGAGGGAAGAATCCTTCATGAGACCAACACCAATATCTTGGAACCGGTACTGAGGTTGATCCAATAATAGAATGGTGTTGGTGGAGTTCTGGTGGGATTCTGGGATACAGTAATTGAGTTGATCAATAGTGACAATTTTCCCTTCATGAGGAAATTGCACAATCCGGAAGACTGTAGATGCTATGGCGGTCATGGCGTAAAACCAGTTCCGTCCAAGTAGGAGATTGTAGTCCAATGGCGCATCTACGACTTCAATATGTACGGATACTGTTTTACCCCCCAGTTCAACACCAATTGAGGGAATGAGTCCATACGGTTGAAAACCATGTCCATCAAACGCCCTGAGAGTGGTAGGAGAAGTAGTGACGTCGGGTGAGCCTAAGGCTCTCCAATAGTTCAAAGACATAATCGACATGGAAGCACCCTCATCTAACACAGTGCGATGGATGACATTTCCACGGATTTTAGTGTGAACCTGAAAGGCTAACTGGTGAGACAGCCGAGGTTTGGCGTGCTCCAAGTTAAACATAATGGAGTTTGAAGTATCTGGGTCCATTGCCCCTAGTGCTGAAAGTAGGGTTCTACGCTGCGTGGGGCAGTGTTGGAGAACCTCGAGAGTCGACATGGCGCAAGGTGCTTGAGCCAAATCCTCAACAATGTTGTAGTTTTGGGCATCTCGCGCATTCGGATTAAATGTCGCCTTTCGTATGGTGCCCTTGGGTGGGCGTAGCACTGTGTCCATCAGTGGTCTCTCGATATGGAGATGACCGTTAGGGGGGGAGTAGGAATCGGATCTTCAACAGGAGATTTGCCTTTGGCTATCTCTGATTGTTTGTTTGAACTTGGAGGGCTGTCGTAGGTCTTTGAACGAGTGGTGATATTAACCTCTTCATTACTCGTCATTAGGATTTCGCGGTTTGTGGACGTTTCTCCGCGGGTAGGATTGGTTGGGTTGCCCCCTTGTGGGGTTTCTTGGGCAACCATTTGTTGTTGTTGTTGGGGGAAAGGATCAGTTAACACTGCCGGGTGAGCGGATCCTTTAACGAACTTGTTGACCTCGTCCTTGTAGGGACAGTCATGTGTGTAATGATCATCCTGGCAAATGAGGCAGGGAAACTTAGCCTTTCGACGTGGTTTTTGGTCATTTTGTGTGGGTTGTGGCTTGGGGTTCTCCTGCTGGTTCTTTTTGGTTTTTCCACGATTGTTCTTCTTCTTTCCCCCGGATGGTTGTGACGTAGATTGCACTGCATTCACTTCGGAGGAAATGGCAGGAGAAATGGAAGCTTTTGAGGCAGCCTGGTTTAAAGCGGGGTAAGCGGAAGCTTGTTGCCCCGTCGAGTTGGTAGCAGGCTGAGCTTTGACTGAACCAACGATACCATCAATGGGGGGTTCAGTGGTAGGCTTTGTTGGATCAGTGTGAACGCGAGAGGCATGTGGAAGAAGTTCATGTAAAGTACCGGATTGAGTATATACCAAATCCATGTACTGTGCTGCCGAGATGGCTTGTTCTTCTGTAACCGATCCGCGCATAGCGATATCTCTGGCTATGGGAGGCAAAAAGGATTTTGTAAACCAATCAGCAAGTAGCTGATCCGGAATAGGTGCCTTTATTAGCCTACGGCGTCGTCGCCACTCATGGATGTGATCCGAAATGTGTGTAGAAGTGGTTTGACGCAGTGAAGTTAACAGTTCTGTTCCAGTCTCATATCGGATGGGGAGCTGGAAATGAGTCAAAAACTGCATAGCCAAAATGTTGAAATCATGAAAAGAGTGTTGTGGCAGCTCGATGTACCATTTTGCTGCCGTTCCGGTGAGTGTACGTTGGAAGAGCCGAAGTCGGATGGAATCATCCATCAAGGAGTTGGATGAACACCAAAGATGGAAGGTCATCACGTGGTTCTTGGGGTCTTCCCCGGGCTTAGCATCGAACTTGGGAATGTTCGATGGTAGTTTGGTTGGAATAGGTGGCCAGTGAGGTTCATGCCATATAGGATCGTTGATAAGCCTCAACAAATCAGGTAAGTCAAGTGTGGCCAAAAAGGGAATTTGACGGTTGGTCTACGGGTGTGAGTAATAACCATGTGGTGCAGAGAACCCTAGAGGGCCCTGCATAGCATACTGCTGCGTGTTATACCCATATGTGTTTCCCGCAGGATACTGCTGGAAGTTCTGTGGATAGTAAGCCAACTGGTTAACCGGTTGATTATAGGCAATCGGTTGGTAAGTGTTCTGCTGAGTGGGTATGGTACCCTGGGGTTGTTGATACCCAGGAATGGTTGCTGTTCCTTGTTGGGGAAAAGTTCCTTGGAATTGTTGTGTTCCAGGGATGTTACCACTATACTGTGTAAGTGGAGGGTTTCCCATAGCATGGTTGGGGGGTGGCTGTGACGGTGGTGCCCATGGAAGGCTCGTTCCTGTTTGAGGAGCGAGTGGGAATTGAAGTGATGGGTTCCATGGAGTTGTAGCAGCTGAAGGGTAAGGGAAGCCAGAATTCAAGTTGGGGGGAATCTAAGATTGCCCCCCAGCTTGGTTCCAGTTTCCAAAGAGTGAGTACCCCCCACTCTGTGGGATTTGAGGATCCCAAGAAGGAAGCATGCCTGACGGGGGAGGTTGAGAATGAGGTCCGGTTGGAATACCGGAATAAGGTTGCCCGCTGCCAGGTGTGCTGTACATACCGTATTGAGCAGATGCTGCTGGTTGGGATAGTTGTTGGATAGAACCAATAGGTTGTCCGCCAATGGATGGGTTGGATGGCCCTATGAGAGGAGGCTGTTGAGTAGGAACGGGGTTCCCAACAAAAGGTTGTCCTCCAACTAGTTGGGTTAATGGCCCTACAAGAGGAGGTTGTTGACTAACAATGGAGTTTCCAACAAAAGGTTGTCCTCCAACTGGTTGGGTTGATGGCCCAACAGGGGGTGTTTGTACGTTGGAGTTAGGAGCCATCGCAGTCGGTTGTCCACCTCCTGAGATAGTGTAAATGGTGGCTGAAGGTGATCCTCCGGTCCAACCGGAAGATACAGTAGTATGACTAGGTGTTCTTCCGCCGCTGGTCAAATATGATAGCGTGGATTGGCCAACGGCACCAAAAGTACCGATTTGCGGAGGGGGGTCGTCCATATCGAACAGGTGAGGATCGAGAAAAAACTGGGTTATCCCTCATAGAATGTGCGCCAAAAATAGGTGATGGCAGCAAATGTGGGGAATTTATCCCAGGGGTATCGGTGTCATCCATAACGTGTTCAATGATAGGAGGACCATCGAGAACTGGGTCCTAGTTCATATCCTGAAAAAGATTTTGGGGATCCGGCGGGAACCTAGGTATAGTAAAGTCCGAAGGTCCTGAGCTGTCTGCAAAGGAGTGACGAAACTCTGTGCTAGACGGGACATTGGGAACCCTATAGTCAGAAGGATGAGAAACGGGGGGAAATCTAGACGTTGTCGAAAGCATTTGCTCTGTGCTGCGTCTAAACTGTGCCGATGCTAACGGAGAGTTCGCTAGACTAACCATACTAGACTGGATGGAAGCCATGATTTCATGTCCCGGGGGGAGGTTAGGTAGATCTATAGTACGAGGTACGTTGCTAGAAGAACTTGTCTCCTGAGGATGAACACTGGGTGACGTAGTAATAACAGGCGGAAGTTTTGCCTGGGAAGTGATGAAGCCATAATCAGGTTCAAAAGGTGTGTCAAGGAGTCGAGTATCTTCAACGATTTCAACGTACCCGCCTAGGACTGGAATCAAGCCAGGTATGTCCTAGTCGGACCCTTCTGTGGTGCCAACTGACCCGTCTGTGTCATTGTGAAAAGTGTCTGATGGGCGGGAAGTGCTGACATCCGGTAGAAGGATGACCTCTGGTCTAGTACTCTGGGTTGTGCTAGGTTCAGCTGTTGTAACTGTGTCCACTGTGACAGATAAATCTGGAATGGCAGTGGGTGAAGTGACAGTGGAAGTCTCAGATATGCTAGTGGTTGCAGAAGCTGCAATAGATTCTGAGACTGTGCTATGTGTGGCAGTTACGGGTGGAACTGAAGATGTTGTACATATCGGCGGTGGAATGTTGCCTCGACCAGCACTGCGGCTAGGAGGAGCAGGAATGCGTGATGCAGGCGGACCAGAAGTCCGTGGCGGTGGTGGTGGTGGAGGGCTTTGGCCCTGTATTCTTCGTGATCTTCGTGGTTGTTCTGACATGATGACAGGAAAATGAAAATCGAGGGCAGTGTCGTAAACAAAGAACTCAAAAACTCTAATGCAGCCGACTGTGCAGAAGAGGAGCTAGAAGAAGCAAGGCTCACAGGCCAAAAAAGCAAGCTCTAAAATCTATACTGAGACCGGTGTCTCAATAAGCGAGCTGATCAACAAAAATGGCCAGAATGCCAACAAGCAGTCCCTATAAAGAAAAATGACCCTCTACAAAGATGAGATAGCAAGCAAACTCCTAACTAAGAGCTGAAGACCTCAACAGGTTGTATCCTTCGCAAGGTGATGAAATCCAAGTCGAACAATACAACATGAGAGACCGATATAAGAAGGATATCCCTCTACCGAAAGGGATCCTGGGTAAAAGAGCCCTAGTAGAATAGATACTAAGCTACCTCATTCATGACACGTCGGAAAAGGTTTTGGGCACTTCAGCCTTCCGAAGAAGACAGCGATTGATGTTGCCTTAGGGCTAAGTGGAGTGCGGTATTCCACAGAGTCCGTCCGGTTCTCAATCTCGCGGCCGTTTAACCCCTGAAAGTTAAAAACAGTCAGGAGGCCCCTCCACAAACTGGCTGTGACTGTGTCAATAAATACTAGAGGATTTTAGTTCCCTAAAGACAACGACTATGTCTCAGATGAAAATGACAAGGGGGAATTATTTTGATGCCTATCCCCGGTGTCCTACCTAACTACCAAATTCTTTTGATTTCCTCAAGTGAGGTTAATGTTGGTTTAATTAGGGAGATTGATTTTAGTGGCTGTCTTACTCAATCAGGTAGTGGACGTGAAACTTGATGGTGTTACGATGACTCAAACCATGCAAATGAGAATGAATCAAAAAATAAGCCTTTGTCTTCGATGAAATCTAGCTGAGGAAGGGAGAGAGTTCTTCGATCAAACATGCATGAAATTTTTCACAAGCAAAAATCAAAGCAAAAGATTTTTTTTTCTTTTCTTTTCATAAACAAAGCCAAACTGAAGTAAACACTCTTTTCAATGCACTGATCCTACAATCTACAATGCTTCAACTATGAGAATTTTTGTGGCAAAATCAATGGTTCATTTCCTAATGCAAAATAATGCTACTAGACTTTTTCAATTTCAAACAACAAAATTGCTCTCAAATGATAATATTTTAATTGCTGAAAATGATAAGAATAATGTGACTGTAAAAGCTACAGGATCCAGTAACAGAGAACAGTGGTGTTGAGTTGGTTATGGTGAAAAAATCAAGCCAATGCAATCAAACTGGAAAAATGAGCCAATGTGTCAAAAAATGCCACTAAATCAAACAAATCAAGCTCACAACAGAGAAATAATCAAATCACACAGACTGTAAAATGATTAGGATGTTAACAGGCAACAGCAAAGACTACCTAAGGCAGAGAGAGACTCAGGAAACCAAGCAAGTATAAAAAATTTAAAAATTTGCAGACACTACCGCGGGTCAGGGTCTGACTAGAGCGCGGTACTGTGACAGTACCGCTCTGGTACCAATGCAGAGAACGCGGTACTACCGCGCTGGAATCAGTTCTGAGGGCGCAGTACTGTGGCAAGGTAAGGAAAAAGCGCAACTTGAGAAAAGAAAATGAAGTTTTCAGGGTTGTTGCTAACCCAGGGGACTCAGTGATCAGACAGGGAGAAAAATACAGCGAGGAGGGGTGAATAAAGGTCAAAAAAGACCAAGATTCAAACTGGTTTGAAGTGCAATAAAACAAATCACAATCAACAGATGGATGACAGTGAATTGGATCAATCAAACAGAAATCAAACCCAGTGAAGTCGCCATTCTTGTATGATGGAATTTTTCCCTACGGATAAGTCAAAACTCTCTTAACTTTAAAGTAGATTTCCAACTAACTCTAAAGCAAGAAACAAGTCAAAACAAATGCTACCTTGAAATTCCTGAATTAACTTTTACAGCAAGATTAAATGTATTCAGAAACAAATGAGAGATAAGACACACCTTTCAACTGACGTTTGTCCCGCTTCTAGCTCTTGATCCAAAGCTCCGATGTAGAACCTGTTAAGATCAATCAAAGAACAAACATGCAAGCTTCCAAATACCTTGAATGTAAAGGTTAGATTCAAATCCGGATTAGATACATTTCATGTTAAAGACTTGCACAATACACATAAAATGGGAAAGACAAGACAAGTTATCTTATTACAACTTGAAGAATGCTTACATAGGTTGCTTGATGTCCAAGCCAATCCTTCAGCTCCAAGTGCCTTCTCCTCTAGCTATCTCCACAATGCTACAAGATCATAAGTTTGATACTCAAAGAGTCCTCCCCCTTCCCCATGGAATGCCTCTCTCTTATAGTGTATGGTAGGGTTAACCAACAAGAGAGATGGGTGGATCTAGGGAGAGATAAGTGGATCAAGGTTTCTAATCACAGAAGGTGAGTTGGGATCGAATCAGGGACCCCAATCTTCCACTATCTTCGAAAATCCAAAATCACACAAGCCATGGGAAAAAGACTAATAAAAGAGTACCGCTCCCTGTGGTCTGAGCACAACGCGGTACTGCCGCGTTCTGTAGAACAAGCATAGCGCGGTAGTGTGGAGTACCACGCGCATATAAATGAGCAAGGAGCGGTAGTGTAAGTAAATAAAGTCTCAGCTGGGTCAGAACTTGTCAGGGTAGATTTACCTTCAAGGTTCATTCATCTTCTGGGTGGTTCAAACAGCAGGGGAAGTGTCGTCAACTCTGTTTGTGGTGGAGATGCGACACTGTGGAATATAGAGGTATAACATCCTTACTATACAATGATGTGATACAAAATATTGCTAATTAGAAATCCAAAAATACACAAAAGAGAGGGCCATGTCCAAGAATTATCACTATGCTTCTCTGATCTAGCTACTATCTTCCTTGATTTCCTACTATCGCAGGTACATACATCCATACAAATTGTCCTTGAAGAAAGGTAAATTTACAAAACATTGAGACTTGACAAAGCAAATTAAGCATGCCCAAGGTTTCTAGGCCTCCTCTAACATGCTATTGAAGCTAGATAGGAATGGTCCTCTTGTCCATATATCTTAGGCTTTTTCTCCATTGCCTCTTCTTCCATTGCAACCACTTGGGGTGTCCAACTAATGCTTGATGTGAGACTAATTTCTTGAGCTCCTCAAATCTAGGTTTGTGTTCCAATTCTAAATGGAGAACTTTGTCCTAAAGTTCCCTTATCTTAGTATCTTCCTCCTCTAATTTTTTCTTTTGTTACTCCTATTCTGTATCCATCATTACTATTTTACCCTTATGTTTATCTAGCCAAGCTTTCATTAGAGTCAATTGTCTTCTAGTTGCCTTTATTTCATTGGCATTGTTGAGTTCGTGATCCTTTCTCCACACCTTCCATCTCCTCATAGTATTTTCCATCAATTCTTGACAGTTGTCATTGTTCCTTTTGCAATGTGGAATTGCTTGTTGAATTTCACAATGAACACATCTGCTAGAGTGGTTGTGAGAATCCATGATTCCCAAACAAAATCTCATCTTCTATCTTTGTGAGAGAGGGGCTTTGAGAAGTTTGCTCGCTATTCTCTTCCTTAAAACCAATATTATGATGAGCATAAAAAGCACCAAGGCTATTTTCCAAGGCGCTATCAGTTAAAGTGCTCACAATCAATTTAGTATTTCCCACACTACCAATCGACTCTTGTCCCTAGAAATCACCCAGCACCAAGGTTGGATTACTTGGGCCAAAGAGAAAAATAAAACCAAGAAAATCCAACATATCTAGCTAACATACAAGATTTTTCACAAGGAGATGACCAATCTCACCCTCAAATCTAAGGCATTGAGAGTCCCAATTCTAAGCTAGGTCGAGGGTCTTCACTTGTGGTGCTAATTTCTCTGGAAAATTGCAACACCACTGGCCAAAATCCTATAGGTATTGTCCATATTTTCGGTGAAGCGAGAGAGATAGACCAAATCCAAAACACTATAGGGTTCAATCACCAGAGAATTCACAATACTAGGCTTGTTGAAAACTGTGCGAGTAGGATGGACAATTGGGGTGGTAATAATTGTTATATGCATGCACTTTGGTTGTCACTTGTCCATGCCTTTAATGAGATCCTTTATCGAATGTTGGCTAGAAAACTTAGAGTATGTTACAACATACCATTTCCCCCATTTTTTCCAATGTGCAATGTGCAGTAGGTGTTTTGAGAGGTGATGTTGACCATTTTGTTTAGGCTTATAGGGATTTGATAGAATTCTGAGTAAAAAAATGACAAAAGACAATTTATTTTAAAAGTTAGAAATAGTCTTTGTAATAAATATTTTTTAAAGCATATAAATATTATTTTAATATCATTACATTTGACAATAATTTCACATAAACATGATAATGACAAGCAATATAAACAATTTCTCATAATTAAAATTTCAAAAAATAATTTTAAATTCATCTAATATTGAAGATAATCTAACAATTCCTTCCCAATTATTAAACCTCAATCAACTTCTAGATTCTTTCTCTAATAAAACAACTCATTATTATAAAATATTTTTCTAATTAAAAAGTTTTATTAAACCTCAATCAACTTCTAGATTCTTTCTCTAATAAAACAACTCATTATTATAAAAGATTTTTCTAATTATATAAAACTCTTTGAACAATAAAGATGATATACTCAAATTTCTCATAATTAAAATTTCAAAAAATAATTTTAAATTCATCTAATATTGAAGATAATCTAACAATTCCTTCCCAATTATTAAACCTCAATCAACTTCTAGATTCTTTCTCTAATAAAACAACTCATTATTATAAAATATTTTTCTAATTAAAAAGTTTTATTAAACCTCAATCAACTTCTAGATTCTTTCTCTAATAAAACAACTCATTATTATAAAAGATTTTTCTAATTATATAAAACTCTTTGAACAATAAAGATGATATAGTCAATCATGTTAAAGTATTTGTTAACATAATTCACATTTTTTAAAGATTTTTTTTAGGTGGTGGCAAACCCTATCATAACTTAATTGTTTAAGTGACACTCAAACTAAACCACTTAAATAAATAAAATCAATTAAAACTTCATTTAATTACAACATTTCTACTTTTAAATTTAGTTATATTTTCATAATACTTATCTTAAAGATTCCATATATTTAAAAATGTTTAAAGTTTGTAACTTGGTCAATTACAATTACAAATTTTAATAAAAATCTAACACTACCTACAAAAGCTATTCAATAAGTGACTGTGACTGCCATCGAGAAGCAAGATTTAATAGATATATCTTTCTTGCTTGAGTAAAAAGAATATGTTTTTCTAAAGCTATTCGGTATTTGCACGCAATCTAAGTGCTTTTTCTTTTAATGCTATGTCATTCAAGCCCATTTTCTATTCATGAAAAATCAAATGGTTTTTAAAGTTTCCTACAAAATTATAATATATCTTATTATAATGAATAGATTTGATTTTTTTCCGAAACAATGAAAAGTCCACCACCTTATTAATATTAATAAGAATCTTAATTACATAAGAAACATTTATAAAACAGTTTAGAAATGATTTTGATTTATTTATTTTTAAATTTATTAAATAAGAAAAATATTACAAATTTAATTATACTTAAAATTTATATTAATAAATTTATTTTATATTATACCTTTAAATTATAATTATAATTTTAAATTATTAATAATTTAATATAACTATTTTAGATTTAATTTTAAATATTTTTTATTTTAAATCATTAATAATCAAATCCATTTAAAATAAAATAACGTTCTCACCTATTATGATATCCAAAAATATATATGTTGCATCCCAAGATTTTAAAAAATGTAGGCTACGTGGAATACGATATTTGAGAGAGGAACCCTCCAAGCCATTCAAATTGGACTTTTGTCACCGCAACCATCATACGCACCAACCCCACTCGAAAAGGAAATATATAGTCGGTTTATGGTGATCAACGCTTTGGCTTCGTGGATTTATCGTTTGGTTTTTGGAATTGATTTCAATAAAAATTTAAGTTGGGTAAATGGCAGAAAGAAAAGAATTTTGGGAGGTTGGAAAGCATTTTATGTTTTCCAAAATAGGGGTAGAGAGGTAGAGCTATGGAGACTACGCAAACTCTTTTTTAGCTTTTAGTAATCCCAGTGATTCTCTATGGCTGTGAAGTATGGGTGAGCAGCACATCTGACTTACAATGGAAGCAAATTGAAAAGATTCAAAAACCTTTGATTACAAACAAGTTTAAAATTAAAAGTTCAGTTCCTTATGATATCATGTTGAGTGAAATGGAAGTTGTTCCTATCGAAACAATGGCTATGGTGCGACTCATAAGATATCTAAAAAGAGTTGAGCAAATGGAAGACAGCCGATGGCCTAAGGTCGTTTTCAATGACACATTGTGCAAAAAAAAGAAGACGTGGATGCAACAAAATATTAAATTGCTTAGTAAATGGGATATTTACTTGAACATGTGCCCTATGAAAAAAAAAAAAGATAAAGGAGTTAGTTATCGATAGGTTCCACAAGCGAGCTTGGGATAAAGGGTTGGGGAGAAAAAATGAGTATTATATTGAAGAGTTTAACCCCACCTACAACCACCATCAAAAAGCATACATAGGGGCCAATATACTTTGGAGAGCCAAAATACTTATTGCTCAATTAAGAACCAATTTCCATCAACTCCATTGTGAAACTGAGCACTGAAAAAGACCAAAGGAAGTTTGGGAAGAAAGGGTGTGTATATTTTGCACTTCATAGGAAAATGGAAACAGAAAAACATTTTATTTTCGAGTGTGAAGCCTTCAAAGACATTAAGGCCCACAATGCAAATATCCTGACAGCTAATTTTTGGAATAACCTTTTCAATAAAGAGACCGTGAAGAAATCAGCTGAGTTGGAGAAATCAGGAGTGAAGCGATCTGTCCCATAACCTTTGTTAGTCTCGTGGACGTTAAATTAATTTCTTTCTTCTTTCTTAGCACATACGAAATGAAGATCGAGGCATGATCCTGGCCTCCCATGAAATCTGGGGATCTTGTTACCCACCACATGGAAATTTGTTCAACACTCACCGCACGAGGTGGCTGAGAAAGTTCAAAAGCTTAAACCCACCACATGACCCACCCGCTGAATGGAAGTCTCAAGCATTCTCCAATAGGAGAGAACGGATCATTTTCACATAGGTACTGTAAGTCAATGAAAGGGACGGAGATGCAGCATCTGTTTGAATTTGTGCAGCAGCTTGCAGTCCAGCATGACGTTAGAGAGTTGTTTGGTCGGCATGGAATCTGCACATGTATTCTGCTTGAATGCATCATAAAAATTAGAGACTTGTTTAGTCGGCAAGGAATCTGCACATGTATTCTGCTTGAATGCATCATAAAAATGTACAGGAGCCCGCAATTTATCAAATATGAACGTAAATGTGCCACGGAAGAAGATGGCCACACCTGAAGCTGGAGCTGATGTTGAAGAAAGTAGAATTACGAAGGAGAAAAGAGAGGAAGTCGATGATGGCATCAAGAATTCGATTTCAAATGGCCCTGAGGGTAGCTGGATGCATGCAGCGGTCCATGTGGCCACAACAATTGCCACACCGGCTGCCTATGCGCCGTTGCCATCCGCTATAGCCTCTTTGGGCTGGCCTGGAGGTCCCCCATCACACCTTGATAATTTTATGTCCCTAGTTGTACTATTTCCCAAGCATTTTTATGCTTCTTCTAATGGGCTTCTGCTGTAGGAGTTGCGAGTTTGGTGAGTGGAACGATGGTCACATGGTACTCCAGCTTTCTCCTTGCATCTTTGTGGAAGTGGAATGGTGTCCAGCATACCACCTACAGGAAACTTGCCCAAAGCATTTTTGGTACTTCCTTTCTCACACTGTTCTGTGCACTGTTTAATCCAGCATGAACATGGGGATGCTCTTTGGTTTGAGTTTGGGATTTTACCATGATTTTTGGGCGAACATATCCACAGATCTAGTAATAGGTTAGTAAGTTAGTAATAAGTTAGGCCCGGTGATGTAGTCCAACAGCATCTCCCCTTCTCATGGGAGATGCTGGTTAAGTCCCCACAGGTTTTGGGTTCCAATCCTAGTGCCTCCCCCTATTTTTTATTTCAAAGCGGAATAACAGGGTCAGTCCTTACAAGTTGAAAAAAAAAAGAATATTAGTAATAAGCTAGTAAGTTGTTGATTGATTGTGAAGTGTTTATGCTTATTTGTTATACTTTTACTAACCTGTATGGCCTGAGTGACTGAGTGTAAATAAAAGCAAGAGTAATAATAACAATGGAATAGATATTTCTTGGAAATAGCTTTTACAACTATAACATCTCTTTCAATTTTTTTGTTTTAATTTCCTCTTCAATTTAAGCCACAAGCAAACTATATTATGTTAAGCGTATATAATCACCACCAACCCCACCAGACGAATTACAATTTTCATTGAGGTACATCAGGAAAAAAAATCCATTGAGCAGGTGCTTTGCATTTTTTTTCCATATGTGTGTCTCTCTTGCAACTTAATACTAAACACCTGGCCACACTAATGCACTGATGCATTGAATCGTGGTGATGAATAAAGGATCACAGGGATATTGGGCAGTTACTTTTTTCCAGCAGTTGGCCTCTTTAGGAAACAACATTGCTATACAAATTGCTGCTGGTAGCAGCCTCAAGGTTAGTTTGACCAGCCACCATGTTATATGCTTCCTTGGATGTTTGCTTTTTCATGGATCTGGCAGATGATTTTACATAATTAGTAATTATCTTTCAAACCTTGTTTTGCAGGCCATTTATAAATATTATCACAACAACGGCAACCTTACATTGCAGGAATTCATCATTCTTTTCGGAGTGTTTCAATTGTTTTTGTCGCAATTTCCAGACATCCATTCCTTGAGATGGGTGAATTCAATTTGCACATTCAGCACCGTGGGATTTGCTGCCACAGCTATTGGGGTCGCTTTATATGATGGTACTCGTCTCTATCTCTAAGCAGCTGATTATTGTGAGTACTTGTGGATATGTTTCTTTGGGCTGCATGCATCTTTGTTTTGGTTTAATTTGGCCTTTGGCTATATACTTTCTTTGGGGAAAACTTATATCAGAATAGGCATGTCACTAACAAATATTTGGGATGACTGCCATTGAATGCCATGCATCCAAAATCATTGCATAGAAAGTGAGCTTTTAGGCATGCTGTAACATACCTCTTCATATTTCAATCTATGGACCATATTTCATATAAAAATAAAATTAATGTAAAATAAAACAAAAACACTCTCAAATATCAAGTCATATAATTGTATAATTAGAGTATATCTCTTGAAATTGGTCCTATATAATGGTTGCCTCATTATGCTTGGGACTATCTATAGTGGTTGTTATGAATGGTAGACTTGTGCTCTGTTTGGATTAGTCTTAGCGTTCTCTACACACAAAGAAACCAAGAACACAAAGAAAGAATTGAAAGAGAGAATGTGGTTCTTCTATATTCCCAAATGAAGAGAACAACCTTCTCTTTATGATAGTGAGATGGCATAAATCCTAACTGCTCAAGCCCTAATTGCACAAACCCTAAGATGACTTATATGTACTTTAATAAAATAATTAAACATAAAGTAACCTATGTTAAAGTTAGTGCAACTGCGATACCCATTCTCAAGGAGGTTGGTACCCTAGTTAGTTAACTAGGGTTCCTGATCAAGTTAACCAGGCAGCGTAAAGAGTAAGACCCTAGAAGGTACCCTAGGCCCCCCAGCTGTCTCCTAGGGTTCTTGGTCGAGGACCAAGCAGGGTGCCATGGAAAAGTCCCTAGCATGTGGCTAGGGCCCCTATTTGTCTCTAGGGTATTCTGGTCTGGGACCAGACAGTTTCTTGGTCACAAGGACCAAGCAGGTCCCGCAGGTTGAGACAGAGACCTCCTGGTCCGGGACTAGACAGATTCTTTGTCATGAGGACCAAGTAGTTCCTGCAGTGACATATTTAGTCAGTTAACCAGGTGATCTTGGTCATTGGACCAAGATGATGATGTGTGATGTCCTTCTCTCCTAGGTATTCGAGATGGTTGACCTAGATGGTCTTCTCAAGGGACTGGCCACCCCTTGATGGAGCCACTAGCAAGTGACCTAAGGAGCAGTCTGGAGGACCACATGATCACATCATCCAGTGTGGACCTTCCTTATACAGTGATGATGAACTTTCAAGTTATATGGAACATTTTGTACATTTGAGAGAGAGATGATTGGTTGTACCTTCCCCACCATGATTGATTCACATTTGGTCCTTACACCTTGGTCTTGTGGTACTTTGTGTTGTTCACCCCACTTTGAGTTGTTTTGTTTTGTGCCACCTTGATGTTTTGGTCTTATGGGTATTAGGGGTGATTGCCCACCTTTGTGGTACATCCCTTGGTCCTAGGGGTTATGGGTCATGCACCCATTCTTGTTTTAATATTTTGACTTGTACCATATTGTTGGTCCTTGTACCCTCACCTAATGATAACATGACCCTAGTACCCATCTAAGTTACCCTACTTATATTCTATGTTATTTTTATTGTCTTTATGTGTTGGCACACACCTAAGACACTTTAATTATATTTTATGATTTGTTTTTGTGTCTAATTTGCTACCCTCCTAATTATGTGGAACCCTAACTTAATTAAAAGATTATTTAATAATCTTTCTAGAAGATCTAATATCCTATTTATAGAGATCTATTGTTTCTCATTTGATATATTCATGATCACATCTCAACTCTGATCTTTATGCTTGACGTCAAGGGTTTCACTGCTGCTCATTTGTGTTTGAAGGCTGCCCACCTGATTGAACATTTCAGATCTAATTTAGGGTTCGCTGCTGCTACACTTGGTTGAACCGTGACCTAGTTAACGTCTTTTCCAGCCTGTTTGCCATCCAATTTGTTTCCTGTGACATAGCTTATCTCAGTTGTGGCTTCAGTGAGGCCTAATCTATTGGTTTATGGTGACCCGAGCTGCTCGTTTGTCTTTGACTTAGACCCGAGCTGTTGGTTTGTTTTACTTGAGGTCTGATCTGTGTGCATTTTGACCTAGCCATGAGCCTTTGGTGTATGGTACTGCCACCCTTGAGTCTGTTTTAGGGATGTCGTGACTTTGTGAGTCTGTTGTTCAATTTTGATGAAGGCCGCATGCCTTATGAAGGACACACCAACCTGTTATAAGCTCCGATCTACTGATTAAGGGTCTGATCTTTTGTATATCTGCTCACTTATGGAGGCCGTAAGTCCTTAGGGTCTGTTTCAGTTGATGGTGGCACACTTGTGAAGGCCGTGAGGCCTTAGGGTCTGATCTAACTCTGTTGTGTGTACACCTGTAGAGGACGTGAGCTGTTATGGTCTAGATCAACATGCTGGCAGTTCATTTGAGAAGACCACAGTTTGTATAGACTAACCCTTTGTCTTCTTGTTAATGCCGAGACTTGTTTTTTTATAATTCTGAGACTTGCTAAGACTTGTTGAGACTTGTTGAGACTTGTTTTTGCTCTTGAGATGGTGCTTGCCAAGTTTGGAAAGCTAGGGTTTCTCCAACAACTACAAGGGTTGGTTGATGATGCCCTAGCTAAGACAAATTTTGGAGACCTAAAACTCAAGTTGACAATGCTAGGGTAACTAAAGGCTAGAAAATGACTTATGCTAGGGAAAAATGCAACACCAATGGCTACCATTCAACCTTAGACAAGCATACATCCAACATTTAACAAAAAGACATCAAGAGAAAGACTTAGATACCTTCTTGTGCATGTGTTAAGCAAACAACTCTTAGCATCACCTTAGCAAAGAAACAAGAGAAAAGACTTCAAATATTTGTCCCCAAACTAGCAAGCATGATCATCTTCAAGAGGTGCATCACTCAAAGAGCCCTAGTGAGGGAAAAAATCAGAAATAAAATTGCAATCTCATAAGTTGATGTCTAAAAATGAAGTGAGGAAAAGTTATTTATACTTTTCACACTCACTTTTACAAAAATAATTAAAATCCAGGCCGACATGCCTTTTTAAAATGTCAATTTGAAATTATAAATGTCAACTTAAAATTAAAACAAAAATAATATAAAATAATCAAAGTAGTGGGTAAATTGGGGTGTTTTCCCCAGATTTGACCCACACATGGCCAAAATGGCTAAACATGAGCATATCGGTTTGTTCTGAAGGCGAGACTGCGGAGGGGGGTTGTCATGCCCCAACTAACCCCAACAGAAGTGAATATCCCTCAACGCCCCCCCCCCCCCCCCAATCAAGCATCACAATTTGCTCTGAATGATGACGTCATCATCTGAAGGAGGGCCCAGAGAGAGGGCGCTGGTGAATTGGAGGGCCAGGAGGGTGCTGGAGGTGACCTAGAGGAGAAAGAGATGCCTCAGCACTGAAATATCTATCACTGGAGTGCTAAATCAGGGTTGGGTCATGTGACCCAGTGATCCAACCATGGAAGCCTCGTACACCAATCTCGGGGCTTCAAGCCCTTTCATGAGGCAGTCAGCAATGCCACTAAGCCATAGTACTTCCAAGGGAGAAACCATAGGGTCTGGCCATAACCCCTACTCAGAAAAAGCTAGCTAAACACCCCCCCTGGTGAGAAAAATGACCCCCTCTCCTTGGGGCACCTCTGCAGGTGCACTGGTACTGGTACCATCGTAACTGACCCCACTGAATACTGTAAGCTGTGCCAGAAGGTGTGGGATGCATCACAAATAACCTTTGAACAAAACTCATGCCAATTCCTTGCCTCAATTGCCCAAATCTATTTCCTTAGTGACCATTTTATTCCATTTTTAATCCTCAGAAAATCACCTGTAAAGTAATAAAATGCTTGTAGCTCTCTGCCTGGTGCCCCAGGCACAAATCTGACTGCACCAAAATGTCTGGGTATGGTAATATAGTAATAACAAGTGGTTGGACCCCATACTCCCTCTATAGCACCCTAGGAGAACCAACTAAAAATCCAACTATGCTGTTAGGCCATTTTATAATGGCAAATCTGCAATAAAGTGATAATCTGAGTGAAATCTCATCTGGAAGTGCCTGTAACTGATATCTGAGTGTGACAATGGACTCAGAAGGTCCAAATGTACGAGAGATGAGTACTCATGCCCCCTGTGGCCACCTGGATAATTATCTGTAGTCTCAACCATGCCCGGACAAATAAAAATAATGGTCTGTAAATAATAATAACAATAAAAATCCACCAAACCATCATGTGAAACCTGTGTCTGCTGCATGGAATCATCAAGTGGGCATCATAGGACCATAAATAATCAAACTCGAACATCACTGGTCCAACTCATCTCAGATCCTATGGTTGACTTGATCAAACTGGGTTGACCAGGTCAAGACTGATCAAAATAATGACCCGGGCTTAAAATGCTTGATGTTGCAGGTGCAAATGGATAAGGTATGCTCTTTTAATCATTCTAATAGAAAGACTAAAGTATAAAGTAGCATTTTACTGGCGGTTAAGCAATAATCATATCAAATATAAGTCTAGAATTAAAATAATCAATTACCCAAAACAAAACTTCAAGAATATACTCATTTCATGGACATGGCCATTTTGCTAGAAATGGGTGAGGGTGAAAAATGCAAGGCTAGGATAAGGGAATGACTTTACTAAATCAACACTGTGATACTTTAGATAAGGGAAAAGGAATACACAATTAAGCATATGCTGGATAATATACACACAGGGAATGGCAGTGTATATCAAATGGAATGAGTTGTTTTGAGAGGTGCTTATTCAACCTTTAGCAAATGTCTACAACTCACATCCAAGCTAAAACCAGCTGCATGAAGATCTTTACTAGAACCGTTGTAACTAGGTGCACAACTAAACATAACTTGAGGTTCTAGGAGACACTTAGAATTAGTTGTCCCTTACTCCATCTCACATCCCAACCCGTAGGCTCTGTGAGGTATTTATTCATTACATTTAATCATGGCCTGCAGTATTTGGATTTAACATACATTTAACCACTGCTTTTTAGGCCTTATGACCCTTTGGATTTTGTATGCGCTTAGAAGCAAAACTAATCGTAGCTTTCATCCAAGGTGCTTTCACATTTCAATTTATAGCCCTCTTTCATTGTGCTAAGAAACACAGTTTTAAATTATTTCGATGGGATTGCACAAAAGATATAATAATAGTTCACATATGCATGTAATGATGGTAGTACATTTTGCTTCAGGTCTAGCCAACACAACTCAAGCAACTAGGGGGATCATCCACAATCAGGACCAAACATTAGGGGCAACCGACCAGAGAGGTCAAGGCATCAAGTCCAACTCACCTAAGCTCAGGAACCAACACCAGCGGGTTCTCTTGGCCTAGAAGGATCAAGGCTTCGATAAGTTATGTTTCCAACTCAGAGCCGAGACACAAATCAACAGGTAAACTATCCAACACAGAGGCAAAAGTGGGGAAGTCCTCCATATCACAGGCTGAGGTGTAAGTCAAGGTAAAACCAAAAGTGGGAGAGAATGGATGGATGGGAAACTGAAAGGTGATGCCAAAGCTAGCAAGCCATAAATGGTGGGAATGACCACGTCCATACTCCTAAAGAGGGTACAACCAATGAGTATAAACAAGAATTTCTTATTCTGAGAAATTAAATCACTTAGACTCTAGACAATCAACAAAACAACCATGTCCATATATATATATATATATCGCCAGATCATGACCACTAGATACCAAGTCAAGCTACTAAGATGAGCAAAAGAGAAAAACAATCATATCCAATGCATAACCATATACCTGCTGGGCCATATACCTGTATCTACCATCTGGATCATCAATAGTCATTGGAATACTGCTGCTATAAAACCTTGGGCACCATCACACTGCTCTGTATGGAACAAAAGTGGTCACCTCCGTCATCAAATCTGAGGTCATGAGGCTCAATCTTGGCATAAGGTTCATTATATATGATCTGGGGCTGCTCTAATATGTGAGTGATCACCAAAAATACTGCTCATCATAAGCTGATCTCATCAAAAATGTGTAAAGGCCTGGCTCAAAAATATACAAGAAACTGCTCTGCAATCATGGTAGCCCGGCTACTATGGATGTGATAACAGTCCCTAGGCCCTTCTCTTGCTTTGCTTCAAAATCCTCTCACCATGGCTCTAATACCATATTACCTAAACCAAACACACAAAGAAACATCTAGAACCCTAATCTTCAAGGTGCTCCAAGAAGCTCTGAGAAACCTTAGCGACTCCAAGGCAAGATAGATAAAGTACAAAAGAAGAAGTACAAGAAAGAGGAAGACTAGTTTGCTCCTTTTAGTCACATCTCTAACACGAGAGTGATAAGAAGGAATGAGCTATGAATGATTAAAGGGTGAAGGAATCTCTCCTTCCTCTATATATATGAGAGGTAAGGGAGGCTAGAAATAGATAAGAGGGCCAATGCCCTTACAAGCAACCTACAATAACACATGTAGACTCACAAATGTGGAGCACTGCACTCCAAGGGTGCACATGTCAAGCTCCAAGGTGATTTCATCCATAAGAAAGACTCCAAATGCAAGGGTGCTCCACAAGGTGTATCCAATGCTCCTCCTACAAGCCTCCAAATACTCCAACAATCCCCCTAAGCTATGTACTCCACCAGGTCCATTCCCTCTACATGAACACTAACTCAGCCCAAACATCTCCAAGCCAATGCCAAGCCTCCATGCAAGCATCCAAGCTAAGCTATGTTGTCTAGGCCGAATGCCCTCCTCCAAGATGCAAAATGCTCCTCCTCCTAAGTGGGGCATTCTCCAAACAAGTAACCATGTCCACGTGGTCATCATGTAGAAAATCACCAAAGCTGTCAAGAGATCTCCAATGCCGTAGGGAAGAAGATCAAATGAGCACCCAAGCAGCCACTAAGTAAACCATCTCCAATGTGCAAATCCATCATAGGCTGATCATACACCATGTACCCCATATCTAATGAAGCACCCCTAAACATGGTGTAAACACTTTTACAGTAACCTCAAAAGCTAACACTAGTTGTTTCCCCACTAAAAATGCATGTCTTATTTTGCAATTTTCATGGGCTTTGTACTATCTTCAACCATTGAATGTGCACTGTGTGCCTCAAGAATTTACTAGTCAATTTGTGAATGCCTTCTTTGTATTCTTCGTTAAGGCCAACAATTCTTGCATTCAAGGCATTTTCATGCTTCTAGTGTTCTTCTTTGAGGACATTAGTGATGATTTTTCCCTTCACTTTGTTCTCAAGCTGCACTCTCTTCTGCTTTCCTTGGCTCATTTTCTGTTTTGATGTGCTTCATGTCTACAAGTCCTCAACTATATTGAGGAAACCTAGTTTTCATTCATTGGAGAAAGTTGAGAAACTTGATTGAGCAATATTTGTAACTGGGATTGCAATAATTGCATCCAAAACTGCATCTGCAGAACAAATTTTACACGACTCCCATTCTTGTTTCAGGAAGCTTACCATTTCTTTGTCCTCGTCCATTTCATCTTCATTTTTCTCTATATTGTTCTTAAAAGAAACCATGTCCCATGAGTTTGGTACAACTGGGATCCATGTAGATGGAATTGTTGGTTGCTCCATAGGCCACAAAATAATTTGTTGTTGCTGCCATTATTGTTGTTGTGTTTGTGGTGAGGTTTGTTGATGGACTAATGATGCCCCTTGAAGAAGTTGATTTATTGACTTGTCTTTCTCGTTGGTTTCAATCTCACTGCCATGGCCATGTGGCCTTGATCTAGTTTCTTCCTCTCATTAAAAAAAACCCAAATAATCTTTGTTTGTAGAGTAAGAAACAATGATCTTGTAGAATATTTATGCCTCAACTGCAACCTTAACAATTTCTAGTGCTTGGCCAAGCCATGAAACCACCCACCTCCACATAGTTGCTTCAAATGCAAAGAAGAAGAAGAAAATTCATCTCTTGTACTTGACCATACCACAAACCAAAAAATTATGTTTGTCTGAACGTCGGTAAACTTATGATCAGTTCAGACCATTCCTCTATGCATCTCCTCCTATTACACAATTCAGAGTTTCAACATCCGATCAGATCCGTTAATGAACGTGAATTGTTGCCAAGATTTTTTAACATGGAGTAATATTTGAGCCATTGGATTCAAAACATTATTGGCTGGAACTACAACCTCCCCTAAGTTATCCTCTCTGTCCACAATTCAGAGTTTCAACATCCGATCAGGTCCGTTAATGAACGTGAATTGTTGCCAAGATTTTTGAACATGGAGTAATATTTGAGCCATTGGATTCAAAACATTATTGGCTGGAACTACAACCTCCCCAAAATTATCCTCTCTGTCCACAAAGAAGGAAGGAAATATAACTGCATTTAATGATGAGGTACTTCCGCTAAGTTCAATCAACTATAACTGCATTCAATGATGAGGTACTTCCACTAAGTTCGACTGATGTTGCCCAGAGACACTAGTTCACTGAATTCCCACATGAATCCGAACAATTCATCTGTTAGTCAATGCCATCAATAAAATTTCATTTTGAAAGAGAAATCCAAATGTTTTGAGGTAAAATATTTATTATGTAATTACTTTTCGGCCTTTTATTGTTTAACAATACTAGCAAGTGCTTTTGTAGAAGAATGACTGAGAAATCTAAGGAAAACTTTGCCTAGAGGTTGCTTCTACCCACTAGAGGAATATAGTGGGAGAACCATCTCATAAGCTTGTTTTCAAATCCACAGGTCTTTTAAAGGGACATTAACTCCAAAGGGGATGCTTAAGTATACTGCCACAACTGCTTTAGCAAAAATGTCCAGACAACACATTGTTCCTTCAATGAAGCTTCAAGTGAGTTCCAAGGTGAGAGTTGAATCACCTACAAAATAAACATATTCTAACTGCTCACCACCATGAAGAAGAATGCCTTGATTTTACCCTTGCACCCAAGTAGCTTCAAGAAGGTACCCTATTGCATTCACTGCAATACCATATAAATAGGGAACTAGGGGACACCCTTGTTTGATGAATATTTGGAGTGGAATTGCCTGTAGTAGAGGGCCATCAACAAATTCTTTGGTTGAGGAAATCAAGAAAAGAGCTTCACTACTCGAGTAAAAAATTCCCAAATCCCAGACAAGAGAGTGTATCAAAGATGAAATTTCTCTAAATCCTATCGTAAGCTTTGCCAAAATCCATCTTAGTAAAACACCTTTTGTCCATTTTCCATTGCCCATTCAATCCTTCCCTTGACCATAATAGGATTGACTAATATACGTTTGCCTTCAATGAACTCTGCTTGGTCATGCCAAACATTCTTTACAGCCATAATTTTGATCTTGTTGGCTAGGGCATTAGCTAACACCTTGTAGGAAACATTAAGCAAAGTAACTGGCCTCCAACCTCCCACCATATGCTTTCTTGTCCTTGTAGGAATAAGCTTAATTAATCCTACATTTACTTGCTCTCCCATATGCTTTGCTTCCAAAGCTTCTCGGTACATCCATAGAAAATTAAAACCAACCCTAAGGAAAGGGTAAAGCAGAATTCACAAAGCATCCCATCTAAGACCTCATGTACAGTACCTCTAAATTCAGCTTCCCAACAATACTAAATATCTTGATGACTGACATCTAAACTCAAGTGCTGCATGATGCATCGAATAAGTCTTGTGGTTCAGTCATAATGTTTATTGTTTATTCTGCATTCTAAAACAGAAAATGACGAGGAATTAAATAGAATCTATAGCCTCTTACATATTGTATAACTTTAATTTACTATGGCTGTCTTTAAATATTTGATGATTGACAAATTACATAGGGTGACATATATTTGCATAATACTAGTTTTTTTTCAGTACAAAGGCAAGTCTATTATGTATGTGCTTAGTTAGGGTTAAAAAAATGTTTTTAATAATGGGTAGCGTATGTGCATTTATCTGTGTCCTGTGTAATCTAAGTAATGCATTTGAATGATTTGTATAGTTAGGAGAAAGTACTGCAAAATGGCCAGCACTTTTTTTCTGATTGAAATGGCTAAAAGGAGTACTGAACTTTTTGACATTTATAAGACCAAGGATTAACAAAAATCTTTGCCAAGCAGGAAAGCAGATGAATCGAAAATCAGTTGATTATCAGCTACATGGGACTTCATCTGCTAAGCTATTTAAAGCATTCAATGCTTTAGGGACAATAGCTTTTTCTTTCGGTGATGCAATGTTACCTGAAATACAGGTGTCAATCAACTGTTATCCTTAGTTTCTTTTCGGAAGAGGAAAAATAATTATAAATTATTCTCAGATTGTATAGCAATTTTAGTATGGAGTGGTCTTTACACATTTCCATAATACATAAAACTATGATATAATTATCACCAGACTGAGTGGTAAGTGAACTTAGAATACTTTTATGGGGCAGTCATATTTGCCTAACCTGATGTCAAAGATAAGGTCCTCTGATACTCCCTTGAAGGTCACAACCTATGTCCATTTTAAGCATTTAGTTTCGTGTCTATATTTGCTATATGAACTCGCATTGTACAGTCAATGTATTGCTGTTTGCGGAAGTTTCCCTTATTCCAAGTCAAAGAAATCAAATTTAATATCAACTTCTGTCTTCTGCAGTCAACTCTTAGAGATCCTCCAAAGGCAAATATGTACAAAGGTGTTTCAGCAGCATACACTCTTATCATTTTAAGCTACTGGATACTTGCGTTTGTGGGCTATTGGGCATTTGGTTCGGCTGTTGAAGCATATATTTTGAGTTCCTTGACAACGCCGTCATGGGCCATTGTTATGGCAAACGTGTTTGCTGTGATTCAGATTTCAGGTTGTTTTCAGGTAAATACCTAGCTATATGTGTTTAAACTTCAGATGTAATCATGTAGTGGGCGAGAATCGATTCGATTGTAGTTATTATTTAATTAATGGCCTAATATGTATTTGGCTGAAACTACCTCACAGATATATTGCAGGCCAACATATGCCTATTTTGAGGAAAATTTGATACCAAAACGTGGAGGAACATTTGCTCTAAACCACTACATCGCACGCTTCATTTTGACATTAATATACCTGATATTGATTACTTTGATTGCTGCCGCTATTCCATTTTTTGGAGATTTTGTTGCACTTTGTGGGGCAATTGGATTTACTCCTCTCGATTTTGTATTGCCGGCCATGGCTTTCTTGAAGGTTGGAAGAAAGCCTAAGAATAAGTTGTTCTTCTTCCTCTTATTCTTCCTGAATATTGTCATTATTGTGTGGTATTCAGTAGTAGCACTATTGGGCTCCATTGGAGCAGTTAGATTCATTGTAATCGATACAAACACATACAAGTTCTTCCATGATATGTAATTTGTAAATAGCATATTTCCTTCTGAGCTTAAATGTGAGGACATCAATAATCTTTTTGTGGTCTGCTCTTCACTTCGATGGCCACCAAATGTTGTAATTTGACCATGACAGGTTTGCTTATAAGCAAGTCTTCTGAACAATGTGATTAAAAAGATTCAACGATTGTGCACTTTCTAAGAGATATGGGATTGAGATTTTGCAAATGACATCTTTCTCATAAAGCTTTTGGAATTTCAAGTAATAAGTTCTATAAAATGGTGTTTTATGATTTATCTGTTGAGATTTATTTTATATTCGTACTATGCAAAAAGAATAAAAAAATCTATTAGGTCTTACAACCACTTTACGACACAAAGTAAACTTAGTAAATAACAATACTAATTCCTAACCATTGAATACACGACCACTATACATGAGAGAAGTTAAAGTTAGCTTTATAGCTTTGTAATTATGTTTTCAGCTTTTTTTACTTTAGCCTTACTCTATCTTTTAGTTTTAAATTTTTTATTTCATCCAAGTTTTTATTGTTAGATGAGCTTTTAGATATTTTCTCATCCAAGTTTTCCTTTGTTGGATGAGCCCTAGTGATAAAAGATTTACATATAGCTTTGTGCATATGTATATCAATTTTGGTTATTTGTATTTTATATACACACATAATAATAGTGTATATAGTGCATTAGGGGCAAACACTTGTCTTTTCGGTGTTATTTGATCTCATTTCATTGGTTTCATGTTCATTGTTTTCTCCATGTTATAGTTGTGAGTATATATTACTCACTATCGATACAAGATAAATTTATCTTGAATTAGTAGAGAATATAATTTTTTATTCTCAAGAGTAAGATTGGTATCTTTTCGCTCATCTTAAAAGTAAGATTGGTATCTTTCCACTCATCTTAAAGATGTGTCTTTTTCTATTCACCTTGCTCTATCTCTAGTTCACATTAGTTGATATCAAAGCTTTGCAAGTAGGGCTTTCATAGTTTGTAGTTTTAGATCTACCTTGGAATTCTCGTCCAAAATTCTTCTAGGATTCTCATCCTTGATATCTCTAAGGTTGCTTCCCAATCCTCATCCATAGTGTTACCTCCCTAACTTGCACTCAAAAATTTCTGGAGTCCCTTAACCAAGTGAAAACCTAGGGGAACTTAGGAAGGTTTCCCATTGTCACCACAACAACTCTTCCTCACACTTAGGTGGGTTCTTTTCTGGAACAAGGATGGAAACCCTAGGAAAGAAATTTATGATGTTTTTTAGAATTAAAGGGATGGTGGATTACCAAGACCAATGTCTATTCAATTGGGTGATGGAATCAAGATCAAAGAGTAAGAAGGTTTGAATATGATGGAGTAGTTGTAATTAAGCCTTTTACTAATGAAGTCCTATAAGGGTGCGATGGTTCACTTACCAATTTACTATATGCCAACATTGGAGGGATTACAGATGGATAACCAATGTAGTAGTTTAGATCTTCATCTTCATTTTGAATGAAGCTCTCTATATTGTCTTATAATGTGTGAGGGATGATGATTCCTAGTTAAGAGATGTAACATCCATGTTTGTAAATGAAAATATAAGATAAAATAACCATCTTAATTGAGGATCTTTTAACCATTGAATATTTACATTTTAATCTATTTTTGATATGTCTTGATGTTTAATAACCTCATCCTATATTAAAATAAATATTTATATTATGTTAAAATAAATATTTATATTATGTTAATGTAAAATTAGGATTTATAATTTTCCATTGATACACTTCTGTACAATTTTTATAACATGTAACATGAATAAAAATAAATATTAATAATCTATTTATTGATTAATCAATGATCAATGGAGCCAAATTCAATGTAGATTTTTTTTTAAACAAATTTTAGCTCAACAAATTGTTACTTTGTTATGGAAAAGTAAATTTGAAAATACAACTATTCATCTTCTTTAAAATCTTTAAAGATATTAAAAATACTTATCTAAAGTAGTGGATAGGTAATTAAAATCGTTATTTTCGAAAAAGTAATCACAATTAATAGTTATTCATGGTTTAAGGCCAGTCAATACGGGCTCAAAGCCATTACAACAATATACTCATTATGAGCTCAACATGTCACCTAGGAAAATAGAACTTCCTAGCTAGTGAGATAACACTCCATCCCACAACCACTCAAGCTAGACCCAATTGACATAAAATTAATAATTACATTTTTATAGGTATTTAATTATTATTATTTAAAAAAAACCCATTAGAAGTAGATATTACATTCTAGAGATGTTGTAGACAACATTTCCATTTAAGATTATCGCAATCTTAATAGCTAGATATTATCTCACAACATGTGAACAAATAAAAATATATTGTCTCCGATTAAATACATATAACATCCCTAAAGGGATAAATACTCAAATAGTTATCCCAACTTGTTCTAACTCATATGAGCATTCACTAAAACACTTCTATTAGTAGAAAATAACAAGGGTTGTGTCACACACTACATAAAATTACGGTCTTCCAAAAAAAACATAGAAGATTAGTGTTCTACATAAAACCTAGAGACATGTATTATGTTCAAAATCTATAGAGCACCTATCCTTTTCTTTCGAGACCAACTAACAACCATGAACATATTGTAAACCACATTTTGACAACTCATCAACAATTTAATTCCTCTCTCTATATATATGATGAAAGGAAACCCAATTAAAATATATTTTATGTTTAGAATCTCCTCTAGAACAAGTTGAAGCATGATGTTTTCCAACCTAATTTCACCCTTTAATCAACTTACGATTAGAAGAGAATTTCCAAAGACTTGCAGACAAGTGGCACTCCTTTCAATTGCTAGAACAATAGATTTATTTTTTTTATAACAAAAACGATAATTGATATTTGTATTAAGAAAGTGCTAGAACTTTGTTGGTAAGCTTAGTAATACAAAAAATTGAGTCTCAAGGATTGAAATTCATCAAAGGAGTTCATACTTCAAAAAGGACAAGGCCAACATACTAGCAGTTTCCTTTTTAGAGTAATTAGTCAAAATTGTGCTAGTATAGATTCTACAAAAGACTCCTAAAAGCATAATTGATTTGCAATACATATAAACTAGTCAAATTAAAGAAAGACATGGAAGCTAAAGCTTCCTTCTATATGGAATTAGTGTCTGATAGTCTTTAGGCTCCATATACTCATCTTCATGACCATGTTGAATCGTATCTTCTTCTTGTCCAAGAGAGACATAATTGATTTGAAATTTGAGGTGAAGGAAGAAGTCCCTTTGTACAAGTGGAGAAGACATGTTTAAAGGTTAAGCATTTTGCTTCCAAAGCTCAAATTTGTTCCCTCTACTATACAATGGCATTCATCATTACTTCATGTCCTCTTTTATTATCTTTAATGCTTTCGTGGACCTTAACTAAAACAAAAAGGAGAGTGTTTCTAGTATCTTTTATGAGGTCCTCATGCCTATAGAGGGTGCTCTGAATTTCCATGTTATTAGAAACAAGACAATTTCCCCCAATACCAACTCTATCCATCACTTCACAGATCCCGAATTGAGATTGTTGACAGCTTGAATTCAACACTAATTCTGCAAATTATCCTTCTTATTCATAGCTACAATTCTCAAGAAATGGAAACTCAATTTCACAAAGAAACATAACCAACCTAGGAAAAGAAATGCCATTCGCAAATCAGCAACACTCTGATCCCTTGTCTCAAAGGCGAACCTTGACCATTGTTATTCTAGAACTAACTAAATCTTCACAATGCCATAACACCCAAGATTTATTCGTTGATAGACCCCAATTGATGGAATTCTCCCAAAGGAATTTGCCCAATGAATTTCTCACAGTGTTGTCTCACCCTAAAATTCTTCATTGAGGAACCCAAACCATCGAATTTTTTCCATTGCCACACAAAAATTCCAAGACAACAACCTCAAATCATTACAAGGTTTGCCCTAAGAGCCACTAAAATTTCACATGGCTCCATTAAATCCAATGCCCTTATGTCATATTTGGCACACAGGATTGATATTGTGGACATGAACAACATGTAAGTCATTAAAGACCTAACTGATCCTGAAACAGCTATGCTAGTAGGCTTATGTCTCAAATCCACATTCTTTAGTTTCCAGGGTGATCTTTCTGAGCAGACTTGTGGAGTGGCGATGGGTTCTCGCCTTTCACCTATTATTTCCAACCTATTTATGGATAACTTTGAGCAAAAAGCTCTCAACTTAGCTCATCCTAAACCAAAATGGTGGTCCAGGTTTGTAGATGATACATTTCTAATATGGGCACATGGGCAAGAAGAGTTGGATAAACTTGTTGATCACCTCAACAAACAATCCAACTCCATTAAATTCACAACAGAGATTGAAGAGAATAGTGTCATTCCCTTTCTTGACACTGTCATCAAAAAGGATGATGGTAACATAGCCCACAAAGTCTATAGGAAGAAAACCCACACTGAGCAATACCTTCACGCCCTTTCCCACCTTCACCCGAGCCAGAAAATGGGGGTTTTAAACACATTGATCACCAGATCCCTGAGGATTTCAGATAGTGACCACATAGATGCTGAGAAGGAACACTTACGCACTGTCTTCCTTAGTAATGGATATAACCTAGTTCAAATTAGCAAAGCCTTTGCTAAAGTCGAAAACCACCAAAATAGACCTAATATTTTATCCAAAGAAAGGAGAGTGGGTGATCACAAGGCTTTCCTTCCCTACATACAAGGAGTCACAAACAAGATAGCCAAACACCTAAAAAAGAAAAACATTGACTCAGTGTTCTCACCACTTAATAGCATTAAGAAGCTAATGAAGTTAGTAAAATACCCATAGACCCGTACCTAAAAAAGGGAGTTTACCAGATTCCTTGTGAATGCGGAAAATCCTACATTGGCGAAACAAGGAGATCCATTCGAATTAGGGTTAAGGAACACTATGCTGATATTCATCTAGATCGAACCCACAAATCTGCACTTGCTGAGCACTCCCATGACCTCCCATGTCACAAAGCACCCAATTAAGATACAGGACATGAAGGTGTTAGCTCAAGTTGATAATTGGTCCAAAAGAAGAATCGAGGAGGCAATTGAGATAGTTAAGATCCCAAAGTGCTTGAATAGGGATGACAGCTTGACCATCAGTAGAACCTGGCTCCCAAACCTCACAAAATAGGCTAAGTTTCTAATTAAAATATAAAATAAACATTTTAACTATAATTTAATAAGAATTGAACTATAATGATTATAATATTACATTTATTTTTTATTTTTAATTTTTAATTAAATTATTAAAATTTTAAACTTTATAAATTTAATAAACCCCAAACCCTTAATAAAAACTTAAACTTAATACTTTAAATTCAATAAATTTATGAATTTAAATCTAATTACTTTATTAACTTTTGAATTTAAAATTAATCAACTGTAATAAAAAAATTTAAGTAATTATCAATTAATTATTTAAATTATATTAACTATAAACTTAGGAAAACTTAATATAATTTATATTTAACTTTAAACCTATAAACTTACAAAACTTAATATAAATGAATCTAATTAATTTAACTATTAATTAACATTAACTTAACTATGGATTGCACTAAATATTAAATTAATTTTTAAAGTATACTAACTATTACACTAACTAATAAATTAATCCAACTATCAATTAGTTGATAATTTATTATTAATTGTCAACTAATAAAAACTAACTAATTAATAATATTAATCAAATTAAAAAATTATTTAATAATATAAATAAAATTTCAAACTCATATTAATAAATTATTAGACCCTTTCAAATATTTATTAATATAATTTTAACCTAAATTTTAAAACATTGTGAAATTAAATTTAATAAATCCTAACCCTAATAACTTACCATTAGTAAATTTATCATTAAATTTACTAAATTTACTAAAATTAATTCTCAAATAGAACCTTAGAGTCGGCTCCATTCTATTTAATCATTTGACTATTCCATATTAATAATTAATGAGGGTGAAGATCTTCTCAGGCATCGCTAATGTCTTGATGATGAGCCAAGGATGGCTCAAAACGTTGATGACATAAATTTACCTACCGCGGACTCTCCACAAGATGCCATGAACATGTAAGTAATAGTACATGGTGGTGAACCTTGATTATACCTTGGGTTGTTATGAACTCACCTTGCCACATGATACATGGAGGCATGTAATTATGAAGGGCAGTGCTCATTGTTGATGATAACTAATTAGGGAATGGGGGTGGATGTAATGTCCTCTTCTGCTTAAGCACAAAGGACCATCCCGCTAACCTATCTAATTTACAAAGGTCTGAGTGGGTACTGACATTTAGGGAATTGACTGAGGATTGATGCCATTTACACCATAAGAAGATCTTAAATCATGGTTATTAGATCATCAGTAGGTAAGTGAGGGCCACGGGAACTAGGGGCCACCTGCATGCATGGCATGCGGGCCATATTTCATGATGCATGCACTGAAACACCTTTATTGAGCTTTCATACACACAGAAAGCATTGCATGCAAGTCAACTGGAAAGTAGAAGAGAAAAGCGACCTAGTCATGCAAAAGTTAGGTTATACCATGTGAAATTTATAAAAGAAAGGTAAAGTGGGTGAGTAAGGTCTGCTTATTTGATTATTGATTTGAGAAGTCAAATTGGAGAGCTTAAAGAGCCAGTTTAGGGTTGAGGGCACACCACTCAACCATTCAGTGTATTTAGGCAGCGAAATCTATCTACCCTAGTCACTGTTAGGGTTGGATCATCCAGGTTCAGCATTACTACTAGCATTAGTTATCATTCTTCAGCATTCTGCAGGGTTCAAGCTATATACGGATCAAGGCAACTCGCTATCCTTGCATGGGAGAATTGCACAAGTGAGATATCTTCACATCTCATCACACAGGGATACTTTTGTCTGCATGTTGGCTTCATCCTTCCGAGAGCACCACTATTACCCTAATCCTGGAAGACGGGATTCCTATTTGGATCTAAGAGCTAATTATCAGCGTCATCATTATTTAGAGGGTGCCTTCTCCTGCATGGGTGACTTTCCTTGAGGAGGTAGTTTGCATTAGGTCTCAAACTTCATGCATGGTCTGCATGCTTACTCCATATTGATCAGAGGGGCAATATAACCCTACTAACAGCTTCCGGCAACACTCTAGCATCATTGGAGCAGTTATTATCCACTTCTTACTCTAAGGAGGGTGCATTATTGGAGTGAGATCTCCTCATATCTCGTCTGATCCTTGGCACAATTCTTGCATGCTGGTCTCATATTGACATATATCCACTACTTCATATGATGGTACATACATGCATCTTTTCCATCCCTATTTTATAGCATTTCTGATTATTTGGGATATTTAGGGGTTGGAAAACCCATGCATCTGCATGCATGCTCATGCAAGCATAGTTCAGTATGTACATTCATTTTACTTCGAGTATTGGGCCATGAAGACTACTAGCAAGCAACAAAAACTCCATAAACAGACAGAAATATCAGTTGGAATATTACAGTGGTATCAGAGCATGTTCCTCTCCAACTGTGGGAGCATGTAGTTGTGAATAGTAAATAAATACCAAGGACCCATAAAATATTACTTACAGGAGGCAGAGGTTTAGGAACAATGGAAGAAGAGAAGAAGATGAGTTAGAGGATATAGAACTGGGAGATACAGAGACTTAGTTTGGAAAAGGTAAAGGTAAAGAAACAATGGTAGATGATGATAAAATGGCTTTCACCATCCTCCTTTCCGCTTTTAAAGAACTAACTTTAGGACATAAAGAAATGTTGATTGCCATCAAAAAATTGGCAGATAAATCAAGGCCCACCCCACACAATCCTCTATTCCCAAACAGTGACCGGGTATCCACAAGTAGCAGTGGGGAACAGTTACATACTAATATGCAGAGTCACCCTCGCTCTACAATAGGTCCTCCATACCTACCATGTCACAGTTCTTGGATAGCCTGACAGCAGTGCCAATAATACAGGTTGAACCAGAAGAATCCATGGGGGCATATCTACAAGAGTACAGAGCACTGAGAGATGACTTCCAGTTAGCCATGACCTTTATAGTTTTTTTCATTTTAAAAGTAAAAACAGACTAAGAGCTTATAGTAGGGCTTTCAACCAAAACTATGAATTACAAAGCACAGTAGGGAAACTGACTATTCCTAACTTTGATGAGACCCGGAATGGCCCAGCGCGGAATTGGGTACAGAAGTTGGACACTTACTTCCAACTCAACCCTGTGATGGAGACAAATGCCATTAAGTTGGATACCTTGCATTTGAAAGGGGAATCCCATGAGTGGTGGCACCACGGGCTAGTGACAATGGGTCACAATACCATCACCTCTTATACAAATTTTACACAAAGGCTCATCGATCGCTTTGATAGGAAATACCCTGAGGTGCATTTCAGAGAGCTAGCATGGCTCAAGCAGACAAGTATTCCAAAATCATTCATATCTAAGTTCCAAAGGGTAGCAGTCATGGTGACAGATATTTCAGAGAGTAGGTTAATTATGTTGTTCATTGATGCTCTCAATGAACCCTTACGTGGATGGGTTAAGGCTTATAGACCCACCACCATGTCTGATGCCACCATTCGTACCATATATTTACAGGATTCAGTTCCCAAAAGTAAGTTTCCTCCCAGAACCAATTTTCCTATAAAAGATAAGGAAAGGAGACCATTCCAAAAATAATGGCCTAAGAAAGAGTGGATGGATAATGATACCCACTAGGACCTTAGAAGAAAGAAATTGTGTTTTAGTTGTCAAGAACCATGGGTACCAGGTCACAGGTGTTTAGGGAAGGGAAAGGCTCACTACATAAAGGTATACTTTGATAGTGGAGAGGATGAGGATGATCAGGATCAGGAACAGGGAGAGGCACTTTATGCGGCAGAGGAGGAGCAACCTCCTGAGGGTACACAGGGATGTGTCATTGCTACACCATCTAGAGTTCCTAGATTCCACACTCTTCAATTAATAGGTGTCATATAGGGCAACAGGGTTGGAGTGTCAATCCCACAACTTTATTGATGTTGCCTAGATAAAAAGGAAAGGTATCCCAACTGAGAGATTTGATGGATTTACAGTATCTGTAGCAGGTAACCACACCATGAAGTGTAATCAAATGATTCCAAAATTGAATGTGACTCTAGGGAACTATACAGTGACAGAGAAATTTTATGTGGTTGATGTACCAGACATGAATGTGGTATTGGGAGTTCAGTGGCTTTATTCCATTGGAAAGTATTCTACGAACTACTAGACCATGGAGATGGAATTTCATGGAACAAAAGGATAGAGAGTGGTTTTGAGAGGTGTGAATACCTACCCCCCTAAAGCAGTATCATCACACAAGATGGAGGTTGTGCTCCAGTAGGGAGACATAGAGTGGGAAACAAAGTGCTTGGTTACTTTCAGGAATCCATCAGATAGAGCCACACAACATCCAATAAACATACAAGCACTATTACATAAGCATAAAAAAGTATTCGGAGATCTTCCATCAGGTAGGCCTCCAGATAGGGAGTCAACTATCTCAAATTCTCTTAGATATAATCATGACAATCAATTGGTTTTTATGGAACGATGCTTACTGAAAACAACCTTTTTCCCACCATGATAACTGATTGTGAATCTGATTCCCCCCCTTTCCCTATGTTATGAAAGATGACTGAAGATGTGGCGATCTCATAGGAAAATCCATATCATGTATCTCTTGCAAGAGGCCATTTTTCTTTGTTGTTTAGTGTTTATCAAGATTCTTATTTACAAATGGATCCTCGTTTCCCCAAGATTATGATCAAACAATTGCACACGTAATCCCTCAGGTTTTTGCCCTGTGTATGGTTGATTATGCGAGGGAAAATATCAATCATGAAACCATCAACAATAATCAGTAAATCAAAGTCTTAGTAATAAATGAACAAAACTTATTTTTAAAAAATAAGGCATGAAACATCAGGAGACTGGAAAATTTTGGAATACATGGAAACTATCCATCCTCCAAGGGAAATCATCAATAATGTGAAGACTTATCAAGCCAAAAACAATGCACAATTCATCAAGTATTACATAGCATTCTTTTACAAGACTCATAGATGATATGTACAAAGCAATAAATCTGAAAAGTTGTGCGTGTGGGAGACGCATCTTTATCAAAGGAATGCAAGCAATTGTCTTCAAAGAATTTAGAACAATTTTGACTACAACTTTAGATAATCTTATTTTGTTCATGTTTACATCATCATCATATTGGTATGTTGATCCACCCAATATTAAAAGTAACAAAAGGTCACTTTCTAGTGAAGAGTCAATTCGATATGTCTAACTACTATGATCAATCCTAGGTGAAGTTTATCAATGCTTCTCAGTACTTTGTGTCAAAAATCCTTACATAAATCTAGTATGAAATCATTTTGAGGAAACATTGATACAAAGTTACATACCTAGTGTTGTATAATCACATATTGAGATCTAAAGGAAACTTGGTTGGTTTATGGAATTATGCAAGCAACTTTATTTGATGATGACCTTCAACAAGAGACTTGCATGACACTTTGCATGTTTGACCCAAAATTATAAAGAATTCATATTAAACTACCAACGAGGGAGGCTTGATGTATTAAAATATGTTCATAGATAGAAAAAGAACAACAAACTTCAAGCAATATACAACTAACCTTCCTAACTAAAAGAAAGCAAGAACAATTGCTTATGCTAGAAACATATCCAAATCAAATGAAGACATGACTGCACAAGTTAATGAATAAGAGGGCTAGTTAACTACGTCATGAGCATAAACCTGACTTTATTAAATAAAACATGAAAGCAATAAAGAAATCTATTGGTCCTACTCCTTTCCTATCTTACACTAGATGTTGAGCCTCGTGTAAAATGATAAATCAAGTGTAACAATCGAAGGATGGCCATACTTATCTGGATGTCAGAGTGAAGCATATGCACGAAAAATTGGTAAGGTGAATGATGTCTTATGGCAAGCATTGTGGCACTCAACATCTTGTTCTTGGTGTAGAATACAAGGTGGTATAAAGGCTTTGAAATCCACGAGGATTCCATCCATGAATCCACAAAAACATGAAAGTGATTACCATGTTGCTCAAACTAATACCAAACCTTGTCTATTTCATTATTGTGTATGATATAGCTCTCGGAACGAATGAATGATTCATTTATGGGCTGATTTATGTTTTGGTCATGCTTAACCATCAATTGGATACTTGGCTCTCTTGATGGATCAAGATCCTTAGACAGAGGCACATAATGCGTAGTTGTCAATATTAACTCATTCTATTTCTCGTGTCTTAGATTGAAAATTTTCATCGAGCTTTACTATTTCAGAAGAGGAATCCTCTCTACTACAGTTGTATGTGTTTGACAGTGGTGTATCATTGTCATTATCTTTGATCAAGCACGTATCAACTTCCTTTCTCTTTCTTAAATTGGTTAAGAGTTGGTGTTTACGAAGTCTCATATGTTGTTGTTGTGCAACCTTTTCCAATTTAATCTATTCCTGCACAACCTTATATCTTTTCCAGATCTCATTAGCAAGAGCCTCAAACTCTTTTAATTCCAATTCTAGAGACTCAATTTCATTATATGTACCATTGGCCTGAGTATGACAAGGTGGGGAGATATGGGATTGGTTTTGCATCTCTTTGAGCTTAGAATATAATTTTCAAAATGGCATCACATTAGGTTGTGATAGATTATGGAATTTGAGAATTCATTGTTCTCTTGGAAAAGTGTAGCTATCGAATCTATGATGTCTTCTCCTTCTACTAATCTCACTAAATGGTCATTAGGATCAATTTGATTGTTCTCAAGATTGGAATAGATGGAAGTAAAAGACCCTTATAGAAATTTAGAATTTACAAAAGGAGGACTATTAAATGCTAATGGTAAATCCTCTTCACTTGTCAATTTATGCAAATCTAGTTCATCATTATCTTCTAATGAGGACAGCCAATACTTGATGTAAGACATTCAACAAATAGAGGGTTATTTGGCAAATAAGAGTTATGATAAGCTTTATTTTCCAAGTTTGTGATAGGCCTTCTCTTATCTTTTGAAATATTTTGTCACTTACATGAAATACCTAATATTTTGCCCGACATTGTACCTTTTCTTCCCTTAATTCTTCCTTATGAACACACAAACCTATACTCATCTTTTACAACTTGGTTTTGATTGAATAGGTTTTGATGCAATTAGTTTGACTTCATCACTCTTTGTGTTAGAACCATCAAAATAATAAGACATAGTGGAGGGATATTGTTTCAAACCTCTAGTAAGGATCTAAGCCTCCTCACAAGCTTTGTTAAAATCACTTATCCCTTTTCGTAAAATAAACACAACTATTATCTAAGGGATAGATTGTACATACCATTCACACATGATTGCAAAAGAAGGTTTATGCTTGTCATGAAGGCGATAATAAGTTTTGTTGCCACCAGAAACACACTTGGGGGGAAACGCAATAGAAATCTTCAAGTTGCTCGGTGTGTCCCCTAGGTGTGTTTGGCGACAACATTTTTGGCGTCGTTGCAAAGGATAAATCTTTCTATCCCTGGGTACGACTTTTGTTTTTTTTGTTTTTTACCTTTTTTTGTTTTTGCTTTGTTTGATGAATCCTTAGATCTAATCTTTAATTTTTTTCATCTGGTGACTCCACTAACCTTTTTTCTTTTTTTATAAAATTTAAAAGTAAAAAATAGAACTTTTGTGATCGTTTTAAAATCCATATTTTTATTCTCCCATAGCGACTCCGCTGAAGGGACAAAACCCTTGTTTCTCATAAATTTGTTAAGACTTGTTGCGTGTAGATGAGGCCATGCGACAAAAAAAAAATTAAGCTCATTTTTTGGACAACCCTCTTAATGCAGTAGCAGATACTTTCCATGGTCATTTCAAATATATGCTTATGATCGTTGAGTATGGATGATAAAGAGTCTAATGATGAGTTTTCAAATGAATATCCTCCTATTGACTTCTCAAACATCCCAAGTTTCCCTAATTATCATATTGGTAGAGATATGTTTGATCATTTGCCAATCTTTTGGGGAAATGATGATTCAGAAACACATCATGTCATATCCTTTCTTAATATCATGGCCGAATTTAAAGTTTTATATGAAGATAGCACGATGGAAATGTTTGTCAATACTTTGAGGGGAAATGCTTGTTATTGGTGGTACAATGGTCTCCCGGATAAATGTATTACTTCCCTTCCAAGCTTCCTTAGAATATTTTTTAGGCAGTGGCATAATGGAGGATTTGGTATGGAAGCTTTGGACAGTATCCTTGAGAATTTCTTTCCCATCTTCCTGCCTTGGATAGAATATCATGAGGATGACCCTAACGCTCCTTGCCTCATCATAGTTGAAAACGACAAATATTGGGAGCTACCTTTGAGTTATTGCAATGACAGGAAGATTAGGAAGCTTATTCAAGAAAATTGTGCCTTTTTCCATCAAGCACAGCGTGACCCTATTGAAGAGATTCATGAAGATGTTATTTAAGACCCTCCTCATGCTACCACAATAGAAGATATCGAAGATTGAGAGTTTTCTCAAGTTTATTTCAGTGATGATGATCACATTCGTACTCTGGATCCACCTTCACAAGAAACCATTACAGAAGCCCATATAAAAATCCAGGATGAAGTTTGTAATGTATATGAGGATGAAGGCTTGGAAGGTTTACTTCCTTTTGAAATTTTTTCTGAAGATGACTACGAGCATGAAGAGGACAAGCATAGCGAGGAGCTTAGTGCAAGTGATGAAGACTCCCTTATATTTGACCAAGATATTGTTGATGATTATTGGACATTCATGAAAAGTCCCATCTATGGCATAGAAGAGGATGTTGAGTTGGGTCATTTTGGTGGTTTCATTTAAACCCCATTTATGATATCTCCAAGGAAGGTAGTGTTCATTCAGAAGTACTTAGAAGTCCCATTTTTGATATATCAAGAGAAGGGAGTGTGGATTTTGAGACTTTGGAACATGTGTACATTGTTACAATGTAATCTTCCACCTTGTGAGCATCAGCATTCTTTGGTCTGTAGGATCCATTTCACTGACTCAGATTCACTTTATATCCTTCAGACATATTTTTCTCCTCATTTTTCCTTTGACCCGCTTGTTGCATCATTATAGCAAGCATACCCACGGGTTGCATCACTATAGCCCGCAGGTATCAAGTAAAATGGTAAAAATCACTAGTTTATTACTTTTTACTCCCAAAAAGCAGTCATTGGGTGACCTTTGGCTCTCCATCTGCCCAAGTAACGTCTCGATGTGTCCTTTCACTTACCTTTGAGAGGACTATATATTGAGCACATATGGCTTATGGACGGGAGGAGAAAGAAGAGCAAGAGAACTCTAGTGGATTTTTGCCCTATCTTGAGTCTACACTCATTGATCCTTGTAGTTGTGAACCCTTTATGTTCACCTTCCAAACTCCTATCTAGTTTGAGTTTGCCATTCATGGAGGATTGAAGTGATGGAGGCACAAGTAGATTGATCCAGATCTTCGTTCAGATTGGTTGCCGGCAAGAGGTCGTATCACTTTGTACTTCTTCTTGTTTATTAATAGAAATACTCATATTCTTGTCCATTAATGGTGTAAATGTTGTTTATCTTACATTGGGTTGCATTTACTTGTTATATCAAAGACCATTGCTATTGATGATGTTAATGCCGTTTATATATTATATGTACTTGTTGTATATTGGCTGTCAAGACTAATTTGCAGATTCAAGTGCACGGATCGGAAACGCTCCAACGAGGATCTACATCAAACGTTTGGATCGAGTTTGGTTATCTTCTTCCTTATCTTAGAATTGTCATTTATATAGCATAGTTCTAAGAACTAAGTTGATTTCTGGTAGTCATCTGTCTGTTGTGGTATACCCCAAGCCATAGTGAGTTTTCTCCAACACAGAAATGGCGACTTCGCTGGGGAAAACATCCATTTTGGGGATTTTTTGAGCATTAGTCCATAATTAGAGTTGTTGTTTGTCAAAGCTCTGTGTCACTTATCTGTCGTTGAGATACACTATAGAAAAATTGCTTTTTATGAGCCATTGGACTCTCTATTTGCCAATTTACCTTTCCTCACCTGCGGGCTAGCTTAGCTCTGCCCGCGTATACCCGCCTCTGTTTACTCTACTGCTCGCGGGTACCCGCAGGTATTCCTTCGACAGTAACGTACAACTCTGGCTTTTGTTGGTTTATGACCTTTGGTTGTTGCTGGGTTGGTTTTGGTTGATCCTGAGTCTTTGTTGGCATGTTTCTTAACTGTTCCATGCCTTAGTTGTGACCAGAACTCTTCGTTTCTCTTGGTTGAGCCTTGTTGGTTTTTTACCCATCTTTGGATTTAGGCTTGTTGGTTTTTTCCTTTTGGGCTCATTCCTTTGGTTGAGTCTTACTGTTTGGTATCTGCCTGGTTGTCTTAGTGATCTCCTTGGCATATCAGTGACTATATAGTAGGATTTTTCTTGCATTTTTCATTTCCATATATTGAAAAATACAAAAAAATACATATAGTTTTTGCATATTCCTTTCGTTTATAAGAGAAAATACAAAAAAAAAAATTGCTTTGATGTATTACATCTTGCATTGAGTGCTTTCTGCCTTCATTTAGATTTTGATTGTGCATTGAAAAATATAAAAGGATTGCATATTTATTTCGGAATCGTTGGTTTGATTGTGCATATTAGGGGCATTGTTTTCATTGGATAGATGAGTATAGGATTTGACGATTTTGCATACTATTGAGTCTTACACATCACTAGTTTTACGATCATATCCCTTGAGTAATCACAGCCATTAAAATTAATGCTTAATCTTAAAATTGATTAGACCGATTTTATTTATAGGGCACACCAACTAGCATAGGTTTAGAGTCTTGGAATAGATCATTGTGAGTTAACAATCCAAGACTAATAGACGAAACATTAGGTGTCTGACCAGGGAGTGGAGGAATCCATGGTATAGATCGGTGTTCTCAGGAAGCTCTACTCAAGCCAGAGTTAAGCACGAGGTCACGGGAGGTTGGTTGAAGGGATATCCCTCTGATACCGGCTGAACGTGGGAGATATTTCCAGGATTTGTTCGTATCTGGGTACTCTTGGGGGATTTGACCCTCATTGAGTTTCGGGCTCAGCTACCCTGCCCATATGACAGATCCCACCTGCGACTATCCCCCTAAGCATTGGTTATATTGCGGTGACCATAGTTTCCTTACCTAGGTATCGCACAGGGTACTTGCAATGGTTATACTGTTCGTGTCCTGAGTCAGATAGGGATTGGACAGCACAGTTGTTTGTTGCCGAGGGTTACGACCCTTTGCACGTAGTGAAGCCTGGGTGTCTCTATAACTGATTCTGTTACCTCCGGCTATAGTTTGGGAGTCTCAAGCCTCTCCTAGGTGAGACATACCGGCTCTAGTGTCGGGAGCTCATTTAGCCACTATGTTTGTCTGCTCTTGGCTGTAGTTTCTCTAGGTGTGTGCTTTTGATTTACTATTTTTTATTATCGATAGTTGGCCTTTAGGGGACGTTTTGATTATATATTCTCCCCGTAGATATCGTGGCGCGGAGCCCTACTCTCTGCCGATCCCGTCGGTTGGCTAGTTTAAAGTCGGTTGAGTTTTCACGCCATGTTGCTAGAGGACGCTGGAGGGATCCCTCTGAGTCTTCGGATTCTTATGAGACATACGTCCAATACGTCATGACTGCTACACATTTCGATACTGAGGAAAAACCTTCGACTCCATCGGGTAGAGTTGACCACACTTCCGATCCCCATACTCCTCGTGAGGAGTGGGGAGGTGATCCACCTGAGACTCAACCTGGTTCTATTTGGCCTAATCCACTTGAACGAGATCCGTTCGATCCTTCAAATCTAGATAATTATCTTTACGGGATGCCAACCTTACCCGAGGACGAAGAACAGGACGACACGTTCATTCCTTCGTTTCCACACAGTTATAGACACGGGATGCCAGAGTTACATGACGACACTGGTCCTATGATCAACCCAACAGCACTCTCTTTTGGTATGCCTAGTTATAGTACAGTTGAACCTTCCACTACGTTTGGTAGTCACGCTGGCACTAGTCATGGTGTTAGCCATACTATACCCACCAGGGGCATTACCCTTGCTAGGGGCACTACGTTGTCCACTCACAGACATAGTATGGGGATTGGTCACGTTCCTCCTAACAATGCTAATGTTGGAAGAAGACCACCTCCTAGGATTGCCCAACCTAATAGGAACGTTGTTCAAAACATGACTCGCCATCCACCACCTAATACACATGCCGCTACTCGTCAACCCATGACTACTTTTACGGATGTTAATGCTCCTCCCAACCATGAGGGTGGACATATACCGCATACTTTTGCATCCACTATTGTCACTAGTAATGCTAATGTAGGGGGTGGGAATATCTCCTATCCACATGGGCATCACGCCACCATCCGTGCTACTAGTCACACCAATGTTGGGGTTGGGAATACTTCTCATGCTTCTGGTCACCACATAACTGCTCAAGCTAATCCTAATGTTGGGGGTGGGAACATACCATACCATTATGGTCATTACAACACGGTTCCCTTTATGAATAGTACATATATGCCCCATACTCATGGTGGCAACCCTTACTACAACACAGTCGGTGCTAGCCACCAGTATAACCCACCACCCCAATATGGTGCCCAAAATACGCACATACCTGCTTACTCTCAAATGGGTCAGGCAGGAGGAGGTTATTAATCGTATGGCCATGGGAAAGCTTATGGTCCATCAGGTCCTTATTACTAGCAGTTTAATCCTCATGGTCAAGCTTTTGGTCCATCTTATAATTCAGTTTCGTTTAACCAACCTTTTATGGGGGCTTATAATCAAGCTTTCCATCCTCAACTCCCGTTCCTTTCATGCTTGAATCTTCTGGATCTTTCGAAGCTCACGAAAGATCCGGTCTGTCACGACCCTACTTGGCCCCTGGTCCCTACCAAGCTCCCTTTGGACATTCCTAAGTTTGAGGGGAAAGGTGGTCAGGACCCGGGAGATCATGTCACGACATTTCACCTTTGGTGCTCCTCCAACTCATTCAATCACGATTCCGTTAGATTGCGACTATTTCAACGCACCCTCATGGGGGCATCCGCGAAGTGGTACGTCGAGTTGCCTGGAAACACTTATAGGGGTTTTAACGAGATCGCTTTGGTTTTCTTAGATCATTTCCATTTTCCAGTTCGCTATGATATTGGCACTGAACTTTTATCTACCTTCCGTCATAACAAAGCCACACATATTTCTGACCACGTTCAAGAGTGGCGTCGGCAGAAGAGGTTAGTGAAAGTCAACATTCCTCCAGAGTTCCTGTTGGAATGGTTCCTCAAGTCTCTACTACCATACATTGCTAAGGATGTTTTGATGTCCGGCATTGTGACTAAGGAACAAGCTATCTCGAAAGTCCAGCAGTTAGACTTATTATACTCTCAGTCTGGCATTTTGTATGACATCATCCCTGACGCACCACACACACGTCATGAGCCCACGTCAATTCCTGGACCGTATGCAGATGGCATCGTTGGATCTGCAAGCACTCGCCCCGTAGATTTGGTAGCTAATCAAATGCAGAATTTGTCGCTAAACCAGTCTACTCCCGGACAGGTTCACACCTTGTCCACTTCCACCCCATCGTCCAATGTACACAGTGTGCAAACGACAAACCAGTCAGGTAACCAACAACCTGGTGGTAAGAAAAAGGGGAGAAATAATCATAAGGGTGGAAACAATGGGAATAACAATAGCAATCGCAATACCCCCCGTAAGGATAATGCCAACCCTCCTCGAGAAGGCATAAATGCTGGTGAGGACCGTAAACCTAGGCGTAAGGTGAAGTTTCCTTGCAAGCTCTATGGGGAAGACCATCTTACTCACTTATGTCCTCGTATTGAAGAAGCATCGAAGCACTTGGCACAGAGCCCAGCTGTGTTGAAGGATCCCCTACCTCATCACCAAAACATGGCTTCGCATGCTCCCACCACTGGTTATGGACCTACTGAGACTACAACGTCTGCTTCCAATACTAGTGGTTATGGATGTGTGAACATGGTTCAGTCAGAGTTTAGTGTTGCCACTCGTCAGCGCGATTATGATGCACCACAACCCAATTTGGGGAGTGAGCCTCCGCCTCCTCCTGAAAATTACTTACATATCGAGAAGCCCTCTATTATGCCGCAGATACTGAAAGGTGTTCTTAAGCGCTCTACGCATAATCCTAATGCTCGAGCCGCCCACAACTACTCCATCATAGAATATTTGGGCCAAACTCCTTGTGCCATGTCAGCTCTTGAAGTTTTGCAAGCCTGTCCTTCTCAGAAGCATGCTCTTTTGAGTGCGTTATGAGTTCAAGATGGGGGAAATCCCACTGTTATCAAGTTTGATACTACTAATGTCCAACCTCGCTTACCCTACCACGTGGCTTTTCAAATACAGGTGGTGTGCCTTCAGAGTTTTGTCAAACGTACTATGGTTGACGAAGGTGCCTCTGCATTAGTAATGTCGTTAGCTTGTTGGAAAGCTCTTGGCTCTCCTCCCCTACTCGCATCTAGAACCACGCTCACTACATTCGACGGTCGTTCATTTAAGCCGCATATCCCTTCCCTTGTTGTCTCCTTGGGAGGTAAGTCTATGCCTATTGAAGTCGAGGTGGTTGATGCGCCCATCGACTACAACCTTTTACTGGGTTGGAATTGGATGTATGCCATGAAAGCTGTCACGTCCACTGTATTCAGAGTTATCTGCTTTCCTCACGAAGGCAAGATTGTGACCATCTCTCAGCTGGATTACGTTAACTCCTCTTCCACAGCATCCACGGGATCCATAGTCCCATAGGTTACTCATTCTCAACCGGCAACTGGGAACATGGGTGTTGGAATGTACCCTTCATTGATGGGAACTTATGATTTTGCCGCACCTGTGAATTTTATTGGAACCATTACCGACGATGCGTCTCCTCCTTCGCATAATATGTCATTCCAGACTTCTTATTTCGATGATCCATGGAATTTACCGTCCATGAGTTCCATGTCTGGAAACATTTCGCATATCAGGATGTCTATGCCACTGTTTGTAGCTGAGCTTGCTTACCAGCATATTCAACAATCCGCTGCAGAGCTGGATCTCTCTTCTTCCCAGACAGTTGAGGAAGATCCCGTTACGTTGTCGGTCTAGGCAGCCAACTCATCTTGTTCCCACGATTGCCTTGATGATACTTTGCCTTCTGATGAAGCTATCATGGAGGCCATGTGTGGTAGTGAGAGACCTTGGGAAGATATGCATCATCACTCTTATTTCCTTCCCAAACTCAAGCTCGTCGAACGAGAAGAGTTTAGGACGACTCTAGCAGAGATGGTTTGTCACCCTATGGCTCTTTTGGAGTCGCATGATGTTTTTGTGGAAGGGAATATGGCTAACATTTCCCCAACTACGTCGATCAATATCTCTCATAATCCCAGAATAGTTGAGAATGTCTACATCGGTGACGATTGCACTCCTAAGGAGATTGCTATTTACACTGAATTGTTTACAGAACTCCGAGAATATTTTGCCTAGTCATATGAGGAGATGCCAGGAATAGACCCCCGCATTGTTGAACATGAGATTAGAACGTATCCCAACGCTAAACTGGTTCGACAACGCTTACGTGCTGTGAACCCTAGAAAAGCAGTCACTATCAAGGCAAAGGTGGAGAAACTGCTCAAAGCTGGTTTCATCTACCCCGTTCCCCTTACTGAATGGGTGTCAAACCCCATTCCTGTGCATAAGAAGCAGGGAACGATCCGTGTATGCACCGATTTTAGAGATTTGAACCATGCATGTTTGAAAGACAACTTCCCCACACCATTCATAGATCAAATCTTGGATGCTTGCGCCGGAAGTGAGATTTTTTCCTTCATGGACGGATTTCCCAGATATAACCAAATTCAAATCAAACCCGAGGATCAACATAAGACAGCTTTTATCTGTCCTTGGGGAACGTTTGCATATCGAAAAATGCCCTTCGGCCTTAAAAATGCCGGAGCTACATTTCAGCGTGCCATGACCTACGCCTTTCACGATCTTAAGACGATTATAAAGGTTTTCTTGGATGATCTTGCTGGCCATTCTCGCAAGAGAGTGGACTGCCCCAAGCACCTCCGCATGATTCTCGAATGATGTATACGATACAAGATTCGATTGAATCCTAAAAAATGCATCTTTGCTGTAAGGACGAGTCGCCTTCTGGGCTTCATAGTTTCGAAAGAGGGTATTAGAGTCGATCCTCTAAAAGTTGAGGCAATAATTCAGTTGCCTCCTCCGCGCAATTTGTTACAACTTCAGAGCCTCCAAGGGAGAGCCACTTTTCTACGTCGTTTCGTAGTCAATTATGCTAATCTTACAAATGGTTTCGCATGCTTATTGAGGAAGGACACACCTTTTTCTGGGATGAGCGAGCCCAGCATTCTTTCGACGCCCTTAAGAAAGATTTGGTATCGGCCCTTGTGCTTAGTCCACCAAACTTCGCACGAGATTTTATCCTTTATGTGGCCGCGTCTCAAGAGACGATTGGCATGGTATTGGTTCAGGTTGATGATGCACTTATCGAGCATGTCATCTATTATCTTAGTCGAAATCTAGTAGACGCTGAGCTAAGGTATACTCATGTGGAAAAGCTGGTGCTTGCGACTGTTCATTCAGTCCAGCGGTTACGACATTACATTCTGATTAGAACAACCACAGTTGTCGCGCATATCAATCCATTTCAGTTTGTGCTATCACGACGCCTTATCGGGGGGAAGTATAATAAATGGATTGTTATCCTTCAGGAATTTGATCTTGATTTTGCTTCGGCGAAGTCGGTGAAATCATTGGTATTTGCTGAGCTTATGTCGGACCTTCAGAGACTTGATGCGGATGTCATTCATGAAGATTCCTTTGTGGATGAGCACTTATTTCTTCTCTCGTCCGAGGACCCTTGGTATGGGGATGTCATTGTATATCTCCAAACTTTGAAGTTTACTCCGCACTATTCACGAGATGAGCGACAACGTGTAAAACATCACGCTAAATATTATACTATCATCGGTGATACTTTGTATCGCTGAGGAAAGGATTCTATCCTCCGTCATTGCTTAACTCACGAAGAAGAAGAGCGGGTGCTTAATGATTTCCATGCTGGGGCATTTGGTGGTCACTTATCCGGGCTTGCTACAGCCCAACATATTATGCGAGCTGGTTATTTTTGGCCTTCCATCTTTAAGGATTGTGTTAATGCTGTGAAGAGATGTCACCCTCGCTAGGTGTTTTCTTGGAACATACGCTCGCATCCAGCGCCCCTTCATCCGGTCGTCACCGTCGTTCCCTTCACCAAGTGGAGGGTGGATTTCATGGATTGCAAACCAGCTTCGACTGGGGGGCATCACCATATCATAGTGGTCGTGGACTATTTTTCCAAATGGGCTGAGGCCATGCCTACCATTAAAGCCGATAGTGCTATAGCAGCCCACTTCGTATTCAATCAAATTATAACTCGGTTCGGTATTCCGAAAGAGATTGTCACTGACCATGGAAGTCACTTTCAGAACAAGATGATGGAGGATTTGTCTCTCAAGCTTGGGTTTCATCAAGAGCACTCATCTTCTTATTATCCCCAAGCGAATGGTCAAGTAGAAGCAGCTAATAAGTCTTTGAAGACCATTCTCCAACGTACCATCCAACAAAGCAAGACCAATTGGCACATCATGTTATATCCTTCTTTGTGGGCGTATCGAACCACAGTCAAGATTGCCACCGGGTTCTCATCGTTTCAGCTAGTTCACGGTGTGGAGTCACTTTTACCGATTGAATGCAAGATCCCTTCGCTTAAACTAGCCATAGAGCTCCTCCCTGATACGACGGGTCTTGAGCAACGTTTAATCCACCTTGAGCAACTTGACGAGCAACATCGAGATGTCACTGTGGCTATAGATGCCAACAAACGTCATATTAAGGTTCAGTATGATAGGTCTATCTGTCCCCGACAATATGCTGAAGGTGACTTGGTCCTCTTATATGACCAAGCTAAAGAACCCCTGGGGGCAGGAAAGTTCAACACCATGTGGCATGGTCCTTACATCGTGAGGCATGTCCTGGAAAAAGGAGCCTATGAATTAGAAGACTATGAGGGGACTGTCTTGAAGGAGCCTAGAAATGGGCTCTACCTCAAGCGGTATTACGCTTGAACCTTTGGTTCAGGCTGATACTTTTGTATACTATTGTATAGTTGCTTCTGTACATAGTTTAGATTTCTTTTGGTTTTCGGGTCTGCTGATTAGCTTCCGTTTGATTGACAGATGTCAATAGAGTTTCCTACGTTCTTAGGGTTCATGGATGGTGCTAGCCGTCATACGCAGCAGCTTGCTTCTATTGCCTGGGTTATTTTCTCACCCAACCACCTAGTTGTGTCCTCAGGAAGTGCTTGTCTTGGTTCTACATCTAACAATGTGGCTGAGTATAGTGTCATCATTGAGCTACTTCGGGATGCCATTTACCATGGCATCCAGTCTTGAGAAGTCCGCCTGGATTCACAACTAGTTGTGTCTCAGCTGAATGGGCAGTACCGTGTGCGAGATCCTACGCTACTATGGAAATTCCTAAGGGTAAGACTCTTGGAATGACATTTTGTTTCAATTACATACATACATGTTCCGAGAAGTGTTAATCATATATTTGATGCATATGCTAACTATGTATTAGATTGGCATTTGTCACATTCATCATGAAGCACACAAATATAAGAAGACATTCATACATTTGTACATACACACATATAGTAGAACCAGAGAACCAAAGTTTTATATATATAAATATGTCCAAAAATGGTAGTGTCATACAAAACTGGAGCCCGTAACCCTAAAAAATATACATATCGATACAAAAATGAGATCTTGAGATATCTACTCCCTACAAGGAGGCCTAGCTGCCGCCCCGACAGGATGTGTCTCGTAGAAATATTGAACTGCATTGGCTACCCGCTGCAGTAGCCACACCCAGTCACCTAGAACCCCCACTACTTAGTGCTGCATGGCCTCAGGTAGTCTCGCCACCTCTATCTGTGGAACCCTAGCAACCATCCGTGTGAGGTTGCGATGCAAGGTCTGTAGAGTGCGTCCTGCTATAGAATCGCCTGCCTCCTCACCCCTACCCTGACGACCATGTCTCGAGAAGCCATCGGGTCTCACTAGGCCTTTGTCTGCGAGCAAACAATCAACCATTAACATATGATACTACCAAAAATATTTTTGCATTTACATCTATAATAAAAAATCCATAAAAATTTAATACACAAAAAAACTAAAAAGAGTACTCACCAATGTCTCCGAACGTTGCGTCTGGTGGGAGTGGCATGTCTCTATCGTGGCGAAAGTCTATCCCTGCATAGGGGTAGTCCTCTATGGCAATGACCTGCCGGTCCCACCAACGGAAGAACTCCTTGGTATATCGTGATGCCAGACGACCACCACCCTGTTGTGTCAGGACCTCAGCCCATCGGGTCAAGGTTGGATCCTGGAGACTATGAGGAGGGACATCCACCCTCGAACTAAGCCCTGGAACCCTCTCAAAGAAGAAGCTGCATAGGATACTCCCATACCCAAAGTTTTTGGCCTTCCCTTCTTTGCATTCTATCAGTTGGGTCTTCATAGACCCCAACAGTGTGGTACACCAGTCAAATACTATAGGATGCATGCCTTGTGATGCATAGAACATCACTGGCCTGGACTCCTGGTGTAGAGCTTTGGATCCCGTGATCCGCACTAAGGTATCTACAATGATCTTCATGCTCAGATTTACTATGGCATTGATGGGCACCTGATTTCCCACCGTGCGTGTGTTTGCGGGGCAATACCGCGCTATGTAGTCAAGGACGGTGATCCCACCACCCACAGTACGAGACCGAAGACTAGCCTCCTCACCTCGACGGGACAAACCATTAATGAAGTAGATGTCGTCCACTTCCAGTGTGAGGATTTGCCCATTGAGATTGAAGTTTTGTGCATCAACATCCCAAAAGTCGATCAAGCGGCGGAGTAATAGGTTTTGGGCCCTCAAACCCCCTATACTCCAGAATTTGTACAACCCACATGCTTGCAAAGCTTGCTGTGCTTGCACATCGTTGTGCACGACCTCATCAACTTGGTCATGCTCCCTCTCCCTCCACTCTAGAACCATCCTGGAGTGAAGAAAAACAAGCATTTTAGTCAAATTCTTTTACAAAACCAACTACACGGCTGTACTTGCGGGTTAACTTGTATACAGGTGCGGGTACCCGCGGTCAGTTTGTGTATTGACTGCGATTATCTTTCCCTACCCGTGACCAACATAGCTATAGCCCGCGGGTAGCGCCGAAGCCATTTAGGGCTTGGCCAAACTAAAAATCCCACCGCTGAAAATTAAAATGAAAGCATTGAAATGAAAGGTATGGATGAGACTACCAACCTGCTCCGGACGATTCGATGAACGGTCACTCGTAGCTCCCAGAATCAACAACTGAACTTTCAGGTGAAAACTAACCACAAAGCTCCAAATGGGTGAATAGTAAAAATGAATTGTAAATTGTAATTTTTTATTACTATTTATAATTTTCAAGACCCACTTGTCTATAGTTTTACCGTTTTGTGCCGTTATGGACTAATATAATGTCTTGGAGTAGTATTTTTTAATCAGATTTCTTCGATGAAAGTTGTTCTGGACCATTTCCCACCTACGACACGTACGTTTCACACCTGGCATATAGGTTACATGCCATTTCCATGTGCATTATGCATTTGACCTGTTGACCACTTTCATAAACCCTAGGTGCGACCCCGCTTCGTAACTGACATAGAACCTTCACACTACTATAGAAGTGTCGTTATGCGGCGGTAGGGCTTTTCCGAACATGGGTACCCTGGTTAGAATCCCTTTGTGCATTCTAGTGCCCATGTCGTTGTTGGTCCTTAGGATTGGGGATCCTTTGTAGTTACGCCATGATGTTGTGATAAAGACTCATACTCTACTTTGTCTTATGCTGGCCATCTCCCTTAAGGACCTCCCCTCAGTTATATCATGTTGCGATTGCATTGCATCATCCTGCTTGCCGCTTGAGCCTTGTGTCAGCTCCCGCTTACTCAATTGTTAGCCTGGTACCTGAGCACTTTTCCCTGTCGAGCCTTGCAGAGCTTATATTTTCCCTTCACAATTTGATGACCCTTTGACCCTGAGGGAACACCCCCCCGAGTGTCCACATCCTGCATGCACTTCCTTGCATTGATCATAGGTATGTTCCACTGCTTGGAACTAGTCTACTCGGTATTTGACACTCGTTCCCTCACTTGTTGTACTATAAGCAATTTTATTTTTTTTCAAGCTTTTTCCCAAATATGAAAAAGACCAAAAAAATCAAATATTCTAAAAAGCTGGACGGGATTATGGTTACTACTTCTTTTTGGCAGCTGTTGTGTCGCCTTTGAACAAAGCATTCATTCCACTCCGTACATTATGAGTCGGGACTATAGTTGGACCTTAGGAGCTGTACTTGTTTCTTAGTTTTCTCCATCGATTGGTTAAGCTTCCAGTTATTATGGAGCCCTTTGTAATGCCTCCTGCATTGCATAGTTTATGTCAAGTCTATGTTGCCTGAGTCTATCCATCTGCTCATGCTCTTGTTCAAAGGAAGTCCCAAACCAGTGTCGGCCACTCCTCAGATCTCTTGACTATTGCATGTCAGCCATCCTTATTGAGTCAGTCTGTTTCACTTGAGTTCTTCCAAATCTTTCATCGTAGCTGGTACCTCATGCTGGTTGATGGGGGATGCCTTAATGCCCTCCTTCCAATGAGTCTCGTTCCGTCGAATTCAACCCATTTATTCTGGGACTTGAGGCTTAGAGTTTGGTTGAGTACCTTGAGGCTTGCAGTCATTAGTGGCAGGTTCTCTCACCATCAACAGTTTTGGGAATACAATAATGTCCCCTGATCGATGGATTCATCCTGGTGTTCGACTTCAACTCATTTATTCACACTCCGATGATTGTGCTCTGTGCCTTGATGCCCATTTTCATTATTGGTGGGTTATCTCACGTCTGTTAACGGTATACATCATTGACCGGTAATCAGACGATGTCACATCAGGTTCGACCCCAACTTCTTTATTCACTTGATGGGACTTGCACCGTCGAAGACTTGTGTAGAAGACCCTAGGCGATAGTGGCATTCAGTATGCTGCTTATGACTTTGACTTTACATCTAAGATATCACCTCTCATATATGAGCAGTTTGTACCTCCAGTTTGCACCAGTTGTTTCCTTTTCAGCAAGAGACCATATCTTACTGTAGAGGGATCATGGCTATGATCACTTATGACATGTATTCACTATGTACTGCCTATTCATGGCCATTGTATCAGATTGTTGTACTACCGACATGTATTAAGGGATACTATTGTATTATGACGAGTGAGTTGCTCTTTCCACTTGTGTCTCCATCACTCCACTTTTGAGTTTTATAATGTATTTCGGCCATCGTAGCATCGGTCTCTGACCTCACACATTAGGGGGCATCTATTACAATGTAATCTTCCACCTTGTGAGCATCATCATTCTTTGGCCTGTAGGATCCATTTCGTTGACTCAGATTCACTTTATATCCTTCAGACATATTTTTCTCCTCATTTTTCCTCTAACCTGCTTGTTGCATCATTATAGAAAGCGTACCCATGGTTTGCATCACTGTAGCCCGCGGGTATAAAGTAAAATGGTAAAAATCACTAGTTTATTACTTTTTACTCACAAAAAGCGGTCACTGGGTGACCTTTGGCTCTCCATCTGCCCAAGTAACGTCTCGATGTGTCTTTTCACTTACTTTTGAGAGGACTATATATTGAGCACATATGGCTTATGGACGAGAGGAGAAAGAAGAGCAAGAGAACTCTAGTGGATTTTTGCCCTATCTTGAGTCTACACTCATTAATCCTTGTAGTTGTGAACCCTTTATGTTCAACTTCCAAACTCCTATCTAGTTTGAGTTTGCCATTGATGGAGGATTGAAGTGGTGGAGACACAAGTGGATTGATCCATATCTTGGTTCAGATTGGTTGCCGACAAGAGGTCGTATCACTTTGTACTTCTTCTTGTTTATTAATAGAAATACTCATATTCTCATCCATTAATGTTGCAAATGTTGTTTATCTTACAATGGGTTGCATTTACTTGTTATATCACGGACCATTGCTATTGATGATGTTAATGTCGTTTATATATTATATGTACTTGTTGTATATTGGCTGTCAAGACTAATTTGCAGATTCAAGTGCATGGATCAGAAAAGCTCCAACGGGGATCTACATCAAACGTTTGGATCGAGGTTGGTTATCTTCTTCATTATCTTAGCATTGTCATTTATATAGCATAGTTCTGAGAACTGAGTTGATTTCTGGTAGTCATCTGTCTGTTGTGGTATACCCCAAGCCATAGTGAGTTTTATCCAACACATACATGGAAGAAGAGCATGTTTTTTATTCATATCAATAGTTAGAGGCTTGCATGAGTATCAGCAATGAAGACTTGGAGAAGTAGTGCATTGGAGAGTCGGATCAGATACAATCAATTGAAGATCATTCTCAGCTGTAGTCTTCACATGCAGAGATTCCTTATGATTTGGAGTGGCTTGGGGCTTACACAAAGAGCTATCATCCGATAAGTCCCGTTGAACAATATGATGAAGTGGTTAATCTGCCTCATCATTTAGAAATTTTTATCAGTCCTATCTAGTCATGGATAGAAGAAGCCCGCGGGGAGACTTGCCAGCTTGGGAAGTAGTTCAATGACGTATTACATACCTCTGATCTCCCATCCATAAATTTTATGCAGGTTTGCATTTCTCAAATAAATTTTCCTTGCTTGGCCAGTAACCAAATGCAAGGGCAAAAACCCTAAAATTGATGAAATGATAAGGTGGTTACATGGTTACATTGGATTTTTAATTTTACTTGGCATTTTATTATGTTATGTTTAGAGTAGGAAAAATAAGCTCCTCAAAGTGAGCATTTGCTTTCTGCATTTCATTTTCGATATTTTCCTTTGTGTACTTGGGAATTTTTCTTAGTTTCATTTTTCAAATAACTACAATTGGTGGTTCATTGGCGTTTTCATAAAACTTGTGCTACTAAGGGTTTTTTTGTCAAGCTAAGATGTTTTTACAGGTTATAGAAACCAGAGATTCTGGTGTTCTCGCATCCTCTCCTCGCCTAAAGGACAGATCGAGCACACGTCCCGTAGTTTGAGACAGATGTTACCACCTAAGTTGTACTTAGTGGTTTCCAAGTGAGTCAGCGAAGATTGGAGCAATGTACTTGTTCATTGCCAGCATTCAAAAGTCCAGTCGGCCAGTTTTGGCCTGTTTTTTTATTTATTTTAAATTTTGCATGTCCATGCCCCCATGGGGAATTGTAATAAGTTGGTCTAAGCATGGTATTTTTTGTAACAGGCTTGGCCTACCTTAGGTTTATATATCAAGGGGATACTTTAGAGTGTTTTTTCCTTAGGAATTATGCGTTGCGCTTCAATGACGTATAATTCCTGAGTTTTTCACTCACACCTCCAAAGCTGGAGTATTTACCATGGTGGTCGAACCTTAGGAAATTATTAAATCCTAAGTGTCTATGTAGTTTTACATGATAGCCATCAATAATGAGTCGTATGTACATGCACTAGCCCCCCTAGGAGTTTGAGTTCATTCCGGCAAAAATAATTTTTTTTTATTTTTTTTTATTTTCAGTAAAATTAGACCATTTTTAATGGTTTAATTGGAAAATTTCAAGTTGTAATAAAAGTATGGTCTAGAGGTGGAATTTGGTGCGGGGATGCTCATTTTCACACTTAGAGCGTCCTCTTTAAACTAGGACCCACTTCTCCTATGTTTCGAGTGATTAAATCATCACTTGGAGCATTTTTTCGTAAAGAGGCGACAAAATGACCAAAAAATGCTAAAATGACGCAAAATGCACAAAAGGACAAATTGTGAAAATAAAAAAAGCATGTTTTAAACATGATGGAAAAGGTGGCTAAGTTGTCTCTAAAGGTGGGCGATTAAATCAAATCTTGGTATATTTGGGTGATATTTTAGAGAGGGCAAATTGTCATCTCTTGAGAGATGCGCCCTCTCCTCTTGGTGACTTCTCTATTATGTGGCAGCTCATGAGTGTTGGGAGGAGTTAACAATGTGGGAGTGGGGGCTCCTCCCTTATGTGGCAGCCCACTCACTACAAATCCCTCCATTCAAGCCTTAAGTCAAGGCTCAATCCTCTCCTCCTTTTATGTGATGCGCCCCCTCCTCATGAACTCGCCCCTCCCTCTCTCATGCTATAAAAGCAAGGCTTATGATCCTCTTTTAGGATGGATGCATAGAACCTCTGTTAGTTTGTAATTGGAATACCATTTTTGAATATATTTTGAAGACTTTGGAGGTCCACTATTGTGCAAGTGTGTTGGATGATCATCTCATAAGGTGATATTCTGATTTATGCAATTCTTGTTTCCAATTTATGCTAGATCTAGCTTATTTGATATACAATAAACATTTGTAGATGCTAATTTGTTTTCTTGTTCTTTGATTTAAAGAGATATAGAAGTATACAACAATATTCGGTTATATTTAGGCTCTTTTGGTTTTCCTTTCATTCGAACACAATAGATCTAATATCTTTTGTTGCAAGATTTGTATTATAAGTTGCAGATCACAGAGCTTAAGGGGGATTTGAACTCGGCAATATCTTCTCCTCTTTGGGCATCTTTTTTAAAGCTAACACTTTTCTTGTAGGGGCTTCCAAGAACAACACCAAAGATCAAGCTTTGGCTTGAGGGATTCATCCATCTTCTCAAATCAAAATCTTCTCTTTCTTTCATTTTTTTTTGGTTCTTTGAAAAGTATTTAAGAAGTAGATCTACTACATTCAAGTTTACCATTTAGATATTTATCACTTTGGCATGCTTAATAGTTAGATCTAAGTACCTCAAGAAGTCTTATTTTTCGCTAGATCTAAACTAGAATTTTGTACTTATACTTAGCATAAATTGTCAAATTTTTCAAAGTACAAGATTTTTCAATTTTTTTTTAAAATTTTTGTTTTATGTTTCTCATCAAATTCTAATAACTTTGCTTGTTGGTTTCAGCAGGTCCAAGGAAAAGGAGGAAGAAACTTTGGCAAAATTTCAGCAGAAAATGCCAAAATTACCTTCCGAAGACCCTCTTCCATCACTGCTTTAAATCTCTTACTTATAAACCCTTAGATCCAAGTATAAAAGGACTAAGAGGCATTTCTTTTGAGAAAAAATGTAAAAAAATTAAAAGAGAGCGAGTGGGATAAACAACGCCCACACCCCATCCTCCCTGGGGGGATTCGCAGTCTCAAATTTTCGTGGAATAATTTTTTCTAACAAACACAAGCACCTTTTTCATGTAGGATTGTATACTTTATTTTTTCACTGTTTAATAAATTTTTACTTTCATTTTTGCAAGTAGTTAAAATAAAAGCAATCTCGTTGCCACGAAGTGTGATCTCACCACAACATAAAGGCATTGTCGATTAGTGGTGGTTGATTAGAAAGTGGCACATAGATTATGTGATCTATATCTTTCTTTTTTGCAAGTTACTTTTGTTTCAAGCTTTTCATTTTCAAGCACTAAACCGAAACGAACATTTTGTTGTTCTTAGAGTATTATCTTTCCCTTTGCGGGCATTGGCCTGGTCCTGGGGAAATCAGAAAGAGTTGAAACAACTTATTAATTCTCAAACATATAATTAAAACTCACATTAATAAAATCAACAACACCAAACATAGTGAAAACCCAACACTCGAACATTAAGTATTGTGTGGGGAAATTTCTCAGAAGAAGCAGGAACCGTTGGAAAGTGACCTCAGGGCACTGTTAGGCTACATCCTTGTTGGTGTAGTGTTGAACACGCCCTCGAGACTCCATTCCATCCCACACGTCTTCGTGAGGAGCCACCTTTGCCTAATTTTCGGACATTAATCCTTGTACCTCATGGTATATCTGGAGCTCCCATTTTCCCTTAATCAAATCCACCTCTAATAATCCTAAAACTAACCAAGACACATTTGCAAAACATTTTACGTTCAACAACAACAATTCTGTTTAAGTATTTGACTCCAAGGCACTGGTATTCTATTTTGTTATATTTTAAAGCTTTCATCAATTTCAATGGTTTAATTTCATGTTGTTGTCTTTAATTTCCTTTTGCATAAGCTTGGACAGTGACATCACACCCTTTTAAAGTCCTAAAAACACCCACTTAATTAACTTTTCTAAAACACTTAACAACTTTAGAAACATTCCATAGGGATAACCCCCCTTGGCTTCGTTAGGAGTTAGCCTAAATGGAGGAGTCAGGATCAGGTGACAACCCTGACTCGAGACTTGCCCCCAAGGGTGCACCGAGCAGTAGTGATATTTCTGTTGCGTTAACTAGGTGCGCAATCCGGTGACAACAAGCTTGAAAAAATCTCATGTTGAAGTCTTGATTGGATTCTCCATCTTCCATTTTGGTTTGAAGAAGTTCTCAATGCATTCCATGCACGTTGTAATCTTCATTATACGCATTTTGAAACACTTTCTTAAAATATGACCAGTTTTAAATTGTGCCAATGGGTAATACATCATACTGGCTTGAATCTTTACCTTTAAAAGTGAAAGGAAACAATCTAGAAACAATATCCCCATGAATGATATTAAGCAAACACAAAGTACATTCATATTTCCTAATATGTTCTAGTGCTGGTATGTTTCCTTCACCATCAAATTTCATCAAAAAATCAGCTACCTTTCTTGGGAGGCCATACATAGGTCCTTGAAGGTCCAATGCGGTGTTGGCCCCCCATGTAGTGATTTGGGGCATGGACATAAACAATTCATACAAAAATAGATGCAACTCTACACATGGAAGATTTCCATTGACCCTCCTTCTAGCGCTAGAATTATTGACAAAGGGGGAATTCACTTTGTGCAAAAAGGGGTTACCATTGGTGAAAGGTCCCAATTAGACCCAACACCATTTGGAATATGACCCGACAACCATTATGGTTTAAGGTTTTATTGGTTGCAGTTTGTTCAACCATTTAGGGTATTTGAAATGCAATATATGAAATGCAACTAATATGAGATGCAGGATGCAGGATGATTCCCAAGCTAACTAAAAAACTAAAAATGTGAACATAGTACCAAATATGTAAAACGTTTTGATCTTTAATAAATAGTTATTGTAGGAACAAGAACATGCACATAAACAACTAGTTGCACACTATAACAATATGAAAAATGAGCAGCTGATTGCAATACTATATTCACAACTGTAGCGTAACCATTTTAGAGACAAATTAGAGAAATAATTGATACTCATACAATAGAATAGGCTTCAATATAGAAAAACATTCTCACAACAATTCTAGAATGCAACAACTTGTCAGAAAAAGTCCCACACATTGAGGTCCCATAATTGAAATTTGCCTCCACAACTAGGCCAACAATTGCTTCTTCTTATTAAAACCTTGCAAAAGGGGTTTTACATGAAGTTTACAAACAAAAGCTCCCTTAGAGAAAAAGCTCCTATGCAGAGCCACAAATCTCCTCTCACTTCATGAGCCCAAGACCTTAAATTTTATAAAGAATAAGAATGACTCTTGGATTTCTAATGGCCTTTGGCCTTTCAAATGACCCTTGGTCTCCCTCCTTGACTTTTTCATGTCTCTAATTGATTTTTCATTTTCTCTCATTGTTGGCTTATATAACTATCTTGAGGTTTTCTATAAAGACCCAAGTTCTTCGTGGTTCAAGGAGCCAACAAAACCCCTTTTCACCGACCCTTTCGGCAACAATATGCAAGCAAACTGAGGTCTCACTCGAGGCGAAGTTATGGGGGGGCCGTGGAATTTGGTTTCCACAACCACGTGACGAGTGCTTAACAGATCTGATGAACAGCGCGCTGTGGACTAAGGACTGCATGGAGCTTAACCCCTTCGCAGGCAATACTTCTCCAATCCAATCGGCTTGTGCAACTCGCACATCCAAGGACTGCGCAGTTCGGTAGAAGTTCGATAACATGATAACGCAACTAACACTGCGCTTCCTATCTTGACTTAACCAACTTCAACAAGCTATACTTGGTGTTTTACTCATTTATCAACAGTCTTAGGTTATTTTATGGCTTTTGCCATATAAAGGAACACAAAATACTGCGCACTGTGAGAATCTTATATGCTTAAGTGATTGTTCAACCGATTCATACATTCACAGATTTAGGAATACTTAGGTATCTCGCATTCATCCATACATGTGAAACTTAACATACTATTCCCATCTCCTTCCTTATGGCGAATACATATAAAAGTAAACACATAAACTGATAGCATGATCTTCAGCATTCATTGTAAGCAAATAATAGATGCAAACATGTAAACAATCACACAACACAGGATTTAACGTGGTTCACCCCCAGGATGGGAGCTACGTCCACAAGAACTGTTGTTGTATTAGTCTTTGGGAAGGGTACAACAGTTCCAGTCCGCGCACTCAGCTGCAGACTCTCTTCTCTCTCAATAGGTCTCTGCGCACACAGCTTGCAGAGCCTTTACAAAAGTGTCTCTCAACAGAGAACTATTCAGTATTTACACTTAGAAGATTTCTCAATACTAAGCATCAACAACAACACGAGAGATTAACCCTTTCCCATACAAAATTGTGCCTTCTTATAAATCATGCTCGCAGGTCATGTCTTTACAATGCATAGGCCCCAAAACCCTAAGGTTCTCAAAACTGGTGCGGTTACCCGCCACCCTGCTTATCGCCGTCGACAGTTTACTCCCTTGCTTCCGTTGCCTTACTGGGCCACTCGTGGCTCTAACGCCCTTCTGACAGCCACAGTCATCAACAAAATGGTTACAACTACATTGTGGCCTGTCACTTTCTGCTCCTTTAACTTGTCTATCGTTGTCGACTTAGTGGCCTAGCTTCTTAACTGCTTGCCGCCACTCTCTTAGACAGGTCGCTTTCCTCTAACTTTACTCTGCTTATTTCCCAAAACAGGTCGCTCTCCCAGCTCGACCTTTCTCTATAATCTGTACCAAAATAGCTGTCACGCTGGCACTGCGCACCATCTAAACTACGCAAAACTGCCCTTCCGACCCGAGTTGCGCACACCCCAAAACTGTGCCATTTAACCTCGCAGCTCGCACTGCGCAGTTCACAAAACTGTACTTTAGCAAAAATATGCCCACTTGGGCCACGCCCAACACTCATTTTTACATAAAATTTACTTTTAAGTGATTTTATCATTTTCCCCATCTAATTAGCTAATACATGTTTGAAATAATGAAACATATGCTTGTCTTGTTTTGAAACAAGAAGGAGTGTAGTTTCCTCTCCCTAAGATCTATTGAACAAGGATGTGCATTTTTGTGTGTTTGACATGTCTATTATAGGTCTTCATCCTCTACCCTTTGGCTATATTTCTTGTTCCATTTAATTGCTCACCTTTGAGTATCCATCGATACCTCTCAGCACCAATACATGGGTAACATCACAACAAGGTACATAAGTTAAGAATATATACAAGATTCAAATCATACATTAGTGGTTTGCATTCTACCTAAGGAAGGAAGTCAATTTAATAAGGTTTAAAAGTTTACTTTTTTGAGTCCAATGATCTTCTTCAATTTTATTATTGCCACCAAGTTTCTAGGTTATTCCATAACTCAACCCTTTTCTCCACTAAAAATGCACCCCTATGTTTATTATCAATTTTAGATCCTTTTATTACATCGTATGAGAAACTTATAACTGAAAAGTTGTGTATTTCTCCTAGACCTTTGCAATGGCATAAAGAAAACTCAAAACAAAGGTCAGAGTCAAAAGTTACGACCAAAAGTGTGAGGTCACTTTTCGTAGTTTTGACTAGTTAGAGGCCTAATCCTCCAAAATGTCGACCAGTCGGGGACCTAAAGCTCCAACATGTTGGTTGTTAAAATCCTCAACCTCCGACATGTCGTCCCTTAGAGGCCATAACCTCCGAAACATCAGTCAGTTAGAGCCTTAAAGCTTCGAAACGTTGACCCTTAGAGGCCTTAACTGTCATGTCCCCAAATTTTGCATTGGATCACAATGACCTAAGCCACTTGGCCATGTTCATGATAGTTTGTCAAATTGGTGCTAAGGGTCAAATAATTACCAAGCATGATGTCCAAGTTAGTAATAATGTAAAATTAGAGCCAAATGGATAAGGTGGGTCACATGAAGAGCAAATCCACAATTCAAAGTTTGTAATGTCCCCATACAAATAAACTATCATGGAGGAAAAATTCCACTATCTTACTAGCTCCCTAGGTTGGGGGTGGAAGCATCAAAATTTGGAATAAGGGAGCTACAAGACCCAAAATGACCTTAGACTTACAAATTCACATTAAATGGGTCAAATGATTAATAATAAAAAAGAAAATAAGGTGGCATTGGATCACGAGGGCACATAAGAGGTTGTGGGACCCACATGTGGCAAGATTCCCCACTACACTTGGCATCATTCTCTCACCAATTTGAGTCCAAGGTGGAGGGTAACGTACTTGGGGGTGTTGAAGAGGCATTATTCATGGCATGAATCTAGGAAGGTCGAATTGGAGTGGAAGAGTAATTCCCATGGAAGAGGAAGAGGCATCATAAAGAAGTTGTGACACTTGTAGCTAGATTCCCGAGCATCTATGACAACAATGATGGAGAATCTATGACAAATATGAAAAATTCAGACTTGATTGCAGAACTATGACACATCTGACATATCCGGGATAAAAATAGCCACCAAGAGGGCGCATAGGGGGAGTTATGGTCAACCAAGATTCCCCATTCGAATTGGGGGAAGAGGAATGCAAGAAAGAAGTGGACAAGTGTCTTCTATGAGAATATTTCCCTAACTCGAGTTGAGTGAAGACTCTTGGAGAGAATTTGAGGTATGGATTCCATTCAAGGTTAATAAAATAGGAGGATCACAAAGGAGAGCAACTTTTGTTCATTTCTCATTTGCACTTTTGGATAGCTTAGCTTGTCCTTGCACGGTGGATGTTCATCCTCCCTGCCTTAGAACCAATTTTGTGGGTGCAAGATTCCTATACAAGTTGGTTGAAGGAGAAGCCATTCAGATCTCTTAAACCTAATCATTCACCATATTCAAAAGACACCTAAACTCATACACTAACTTAGAAGTAAATACTCTTTTTGAAATTATGTTGAAAAAAAAAAAAAAAATTACTATAAATTCATACACCAACTTAGAAGTAAATACTCTTTTTGAAATTTTGTTGAAAAAAAATATAAAAATATTATTTGTTGAAAAAAAATATAAAAATATTATAATATATTGATTTAAGTAAATTTTAAATAACATACACCTTTAAATTATAAATAAATAAACAAATTTCAATCACAACATTAACTTGGAAAATGATTAAAATTTATAAAAATTATTTTGTAATAATTAATTAATTAATTAATTAAATATTTACTTTGTTAATTAGTTTTTTTCCTTAGTAATTATCATTAATAAATAACAAAGTTGATTATGAAATGATATTAAAGAAGATTTTCATTTTTCATTTTTTATTTTATATAGTATTACTTGTCATAACTCACTCATTTAGTAGGCGTTATATATGAATTTTGTTTAAATATTAAAGAAAGTCAATATCCTTGTTATTGAGGTTATTTTTTTTTTCATAGAAAAATTTAACTTATTACTATACCAATGATACCGATCCATGGACATCAAAGACATGTCCACAAAGAGGTGTCAACCAAGAGCCCAACACATGGCCCAAAATAAAACAGTTCCCCAAGCCACATAAGTATCCAATGGCTCAACAGGGAGAAATCTTGTAGCCAATCAGCAAATTTGCCACCGCAGAATACATGTAAATTATACAACATACAAAAATAATATATTAGTCCAATATCGAACCCAGCCGAAATAACAATGGCCCATCAAATGCCATTGACGGAAACAAGCAAAGTAACAGATCGTGCAGACCCACCAACAATTATAACAAGTTCCAAAGTTCTTAAAAATCCGAAGCATAAACAACTAAAATGATAAGTATAAATATAGCCGCAAAATGGATTAAAACTGGAAGCCCAACGAGGAGTTGGGATCAACAACATATTTAAAGACCTGCAAATACTATATCAATCGCCAAAACATATGTTAAAACCGCAAAAATCAATACTATGACCAACTAAGCTGTCAAAAATAGAAGACAAATCTTCATGACCAGTGTAAGTGATAAGAAACATGGGAGATGAGAAGGTCCTCCCGCCATTCCTGCCAAAAAATGTATCCCTCCAGAGAGGTCAAGGCCCGATTGGAGAGCAGATCAACCTCAGTATTCACCTCTCTGAAGATATGAGAAAAATGTGTGTGTTCAAATTCGAGAATTAACATCCGAGCCGCATCCATCCAATGAGAAAGAAGCAGAACATCGAGAGGTGTGATGCCCTTTGCCCAAGAAATGATAGACATAGAATCACCCATTACCACGAGAGAAGATATCTTTCGGGAGCGAGCAAAATATAGCAAGAGCCAAAGGGCGCATAACTCACCACGAGTATTGGATCCAATTCCCAGATTGAGCCAAATATGGAAGTGACAAGTGGTGGATATGTGTAAAATTGCCCCAGCCCCACACACACCAGGCCCCCCCACAACGTCTCCATCAAAGAAACCGCATGGGTACATCGATACAGGAGAAGCCAAACGTCTATCCGTGCCCAAGACATTCCTACAGACCTCATGACCATGAATTGTGGTATATTCCTTGTACGCAGCCAGAGTTCAACAACAGATCCAATCCCAATGAGGCACAGACTCTTCAAAGATTCGAGCATTCCGAGCCTTCCAGATCTCCCAAATCATGAAACAAGGAAGTTCAACACACATATTTGGCACTTATAAAGGAGTCATATACTTTTTAATAACATCAAAACTTAACTTCATATTTGGCACTAAATACTATTTTATCCTAATTATTATATTTTAACCTTTTACCAAAAGGTTCCATAATTCAAATAAATTTAAAAATAATCTAAAATTGAAATTATAATTAATCCAATTTCTCAAATTGAAATACAACATTAACTCAAAAAAATGTTTAAACCATAAAACAAATTTGTGACATGTAAATTTATGAATATCAACAAAGATAATTCCACGCGAGACTCACAAAGATTTTCTTTCGAAACTATTATCACCTTACATACATACCAGGACAACATTCCAAAAGATATTTCTCGCTCGTCTGATTGATGAAAGATGGAGCGGTAAGGATTCGAAGGACATTTTTGTGATACAAACATCCTTGTGTCAGCGACAGGCTTCCAAAGCCTTTGCTCATCTCTATATGTTGTTTTAGTCTGCTTAGTCTGAAGGTGTCATTTACCTTACTATTTGTCAATTATCCCTATTTTATCCACACCGTCGATGTCTATGTTCCGATTCCCACACTGATAAATTCGCTTGGTACCAAGAAACTCAACAGATGGGCTGGATACATATTTGGCCATTGCATTGCATTAGAACTGAAAAGCTCGGCTTTGCTGGAATTTAACGAAAATACTGAGCCATCAAGCCAATGGGTAAGAGTTTTTCTCTTTTCACAACTTATGAAATCCAATATTGCAGATTGGTTGTACCTTATTAGTTTCGGTACAAAGCATTCCAGTTGAAACCCACTTCAGGTGGGATGGCGCTTGCACCTGTTCGTCCAGCGTGGCCAATAGGCCTATTAGACTCTCTGAAGACTTCCAAGTCTATTCATGGTCAAGCCCTTGGCTTGCCAATTTCATTGCAATCAAGAAGATGCAGTTCTTGTCCACAGAAGAAAGTTCATTGTTCTTCTCCACACCTCAATGTTAAAAATTCAGAGTACCCACCAAATGAAAACCCGGAGAAGAAGAGACCAGCGAGATTCAGTTACAGCAGAAAAACCCCCAATCAAAATTGGGCTACTAGGCCTAGTGTCGAGAGATACAAATATCCATGGGAAAAGCAAGAACATGAAGGAGGAGGAGCCCCAACTCCCTCAAATTCAGAAGACCAATCAATTAAAATGGCTGAAAAGAAGAAGGTGTTCTATTCCCCTAGTGGGCATCCATCCTCTTTGCCCACAGCCTCCTGGATGCAGGGTTGGAACAAATCCCCTAGCAAAGGCCCTTCCCAGAAGGTCATTCAGCCTGCTGTAGACTATACAGAGGGGAAATCATCCAGTGAAAGCGATACAGATGAAGCCAATAATATTACTGAGAATTATGAAGCCATAGAAAATGAGCATTTGCATTTGGAAGGACCCCGGGAGAAGACTGCAATGGAGCAAATTACGACCAAGTTGAGAAAATTTGGGTACATTGAAGGGAGCAGAAAAAAAGAACCCGAACCCGAACTCGAACCGGGTTCGGTTGAAGACATATTCCATGCAGAGCCTGGAATTCTTCCCAATACCAGAGGTGGGTATGATCTCAAGGGAAGCTGGAGTACCCCCTGTCGAGTTCCGGATTCTTTGCTACCATGGGAGAGAAGGGAGGAGAATGTACAAGAGAAAAATGTGGAGAGGGAGAGGAGAACGAGGACGCCTACATTGGCAGAACTGACTATTCCTGAACCAGATCTCAATAGGCTCAGAGGCCGTGGAATACGCTTGAAGGAAAGAATCAAGCTGGGTAGTGCTGGTGTTACTCGGACAATCGTGGACACTGTACATGAAAAATGGAAAACATCTGAGATAGTGAAGTTCAGATGTGAAGGTTCATCGGCCATCAATATGAAGAGAGTCCACGAATTATTGGAGGTTAGTAACCTTAATTGCCATCTTAACAGCTCTAATAACTGTTTGGGAAGGAATTCTCAGCTGTGCATAAGGTTCACTATCTTTTTTATTTTTATTTTGAAAGAACTTATATTACTGAAAGGGATCCAATTGCCATTCCTTCAATGTGAACATGCTAAGCCATCGTATGTGAAAATAGCCTCCTTCCTACCAACCCATGCAAGTAAGTCAAGTGCATGAGATCTAGCTCCTACATCTAGCTTTTCAGAGTCTTTTCTTGATACAACCAGATGATATGCAGAAGGTTCACTATTTTATCCATCTCAATTATTATTGTAATTTATAAAGTCGTATGCTGATTTGAAGTTTTATTAGCAGTAGTGTGTTACCTGGGTAAATTTGGTGACAAAGATAGTTTATTTATATTACACAATTGATTTGTGCCTAATGGTATAATATTGGTAAGTTACTAAATCTCTCTTAGTCTTTCCTGATTGGTAAGCAATTCATAGAATAGTAAATACATAGTTTGTCAGAAAGGTTGGACTAAAAGTAAACTGTGTTGCCACCTAAAAGCACACCTGGGGAAACGCAGCAGAAATCTTTTGAAGCTGCTAGGTGCATCCTTGGGGGCAAGTCTTGAGTCAGGTGCTGTCACCTGATCCTGACTCCTCCGTTTAGGCAAACTCCTAACCGAAGCCAAGGGGGGTAGACTCTATTGAAAAAGTTTCTAAGGCTTTTTAGTTTGTTAATTGTTACGAATGGGAATGAGTGTTGTTTAGGAGTTTTTTAATGAAAATTGATTAAAAACAAGTAATTGCAAAACTGATAATTCCTTAAACATTAAGAGCATAAGCAAAATATATGGCATCCATAATTTGTAAATGACTGAAAAGTAAATACTTGAAAGAATAATTAACCACTGCCAATGGAGTCATTAAATACAAATAATGATGTTGCAAATTACGAGATGTTTTGCAAGTGTACTTGATTTATTTTAAATTAGATGAGAGGATGAGTTTCTTAAGGGGCAAAAGAGAATTCTCGATATACCTTGCGGTACGGGGAATATGTCCGGATTTTGGTTTAAGTGGCTCCGCACAAGAACATGTGGGCTGGAATGGAGTCTCGGGGGGATGTTCAACGCTACACCAACAAGTATGTAGTCTAACGGGCCCCAAAGTCACTTTCTAGTAGTTCCCGCTTCCTTTTGCAAAATTTGCCCACTTTTGATCAAATTGAAGTAACACCAGATTTTCGTTACGGGAATTAATTGAAATGTTGTTAAACTAATTACTAGCCACTTCCAATTCCTTTTGATGCACCTTATTATTCGGACGAACCGTAGGGGTGCAGAGCATATGGAATGGAGTCCAAAATTTACAAATTTTAGAGCAGTGTTTTTCTATGACAAGATGACAAAAATCAGCGAACAACAAACTTGGTTAAGCGTTAGTATATGTTAGTTAAATCACATGAAAAATACAACTTAATACTTGCAAATGATAGGAAAATTTTAATACTTCAAATGCTTAAGAAAAGTAGATCTAGATCTATGATATTTCTTTAAGCTTCCTAGATCTATGATAAATGCAAATAGACCTTAACAAATTTGAACTTTTTAAAGACTAAATCTACTTGCTTTTTTTTAAAACAAAAAGGGAAAAGGAAGATTGTTTTGAGATTTTAAGAAGGAAGAAGGAAGAACTCAAGCCCAAGCTTGAACAAGTTTGAGAAATGGAGCGCTTGCAGTACAAGAAAGCGTTAGACTCATAAAACATGTGGTGGAGAAAGATAGGATGCAATCAAGCTCCGATCTCTACTCCACGCTTGCTGATCTACAAAGCTTAAAAACCCTTCAAACAAGTGATTAGATCTAGTATGGTAAATTAAATAAAATTGAAAGTGCATAAGTATAACTAACTACAAAATGCAACTCTCAGATCTTAGATAACTACACATAAATAAACAAATTGAACCTTCAAATGTCTATTTTAAGGATTAGCATATAATCTTCTTTAGCTAGATAATCAACACTTGCATAAAAGGAAAAATAACTAAATAGATATCACCTCGGTTTATTAGCCAACATTCACCACAATAAGAGTTCTTGCACCATCAGTCTGACCTCCAAAGTCTCAACTTTTATTCCAAATAGTTGCACAAAGGGAATACATTACATAAACAAGTAGAGGTTCCTTGCATCCATCATCAAACAATGGAATGGACCTTCATTATATAGAGATACAAGAGAGAGGGGGTGCGCATGGCCCAATTAGGGCAAGGAGGGTGCATGAGTCAATCAAGGGGTGATTAAATGATGAACAATGGCTTAACTAAGCCTTGACTAACTCTTGAAAGAGTGATGTGGCTTCCACCTCATGAGGGGCGCATCACTTGATTTGTAATTTCACACCACAAATCAAAACCCTAGACTTCCAAGAGATAAAGTTGGAAGCTCCTTCCAAACGATCTTCAACCTTCATACCAATCATCTTGACTGCGAATCTGGTTCAAAAACCCTAGCAAGAGCTGGGTCAAAAATGAAAGTTAATAATTTGAAAAACTGAAACCACAGGTAGATGCGCCTTGCCGAGGCGAGTTGAATTGAGGTAGGGCTGATCCAAATCTGAGTAGAGAAGTAGGTTAAAAACGAAACCCTAATTCTGCTGCAGCCATAGAGTTAGGTCAAAATTTGAAAATTCTCGGAATTGAATTGCGTCTTCACCAAAAGATGTGCCTTGACAAAAACGAAACTCCTAAGGCTATTTTTCTCCAAAATGATGGGTGAAGACTTCACAAGATGAAACCCTAGTTTCGGTAGGGTTCCGACAATGGCTTCTTCTAGAACTGCTCTGATACCATGTTAGATTTCATACATTCATAGCATAATAATTCAAATGCATAAACAAGATCACTAGAAGAAAGACAAAGCACAAAACAATAACACAGAGTTTATCCTGGGAAACCCAATTGGGAAAAACCCAACAACCTTCGTATAGAGATCATAATCCCGAGATCAGAGTACAAAAATAAAAGATAAAATGTGAAAATGTTTTCCATAAGTAGAAACCCCAAAACAACCTTCCTTCTCCATCTTGTGCGAACTTCTCTCTCTCTGGGTGATGTGAACTTCACTTGAGTGAGTGAGTGAATAATGAGGAGCACTTTTCCTCTATTTATATAAGTGCTAACATGAAAAATACCCTAACTGGGCCGACTTCACTTGGGGGCAATTTAATAATTTAATTTTAATATTTTTCTTTTGTTTCTTTGCACCCCAAGGTTTACATTGATTCTTTCATGTGTTTACATAATTAAATACATCAAGTTCATCTCCCTTAGGAGGTACATTCAAGTACAATGAAAGTACAATAATAATATCTTCCGAAGTTGCACAAAATCCAACACTGTCGAGCAATTTCCAATCCCAAAAGTAAGGCTTCATACTCAACTACGTTATTAGTGCAATCAAACTCCAAGCGAAAGGAAAATAAGCTTTCTTCCCCAGAAGGTGAAGTCAAAACAATCCCAGCCCCTGCACCATGTCGGGAATGGGCCCCATCAAAGTGCATCTTTCATACTTGATCTAATGGGAAAGGGTGTTTCTTTATTTCCTCCCAATAGTTTGCCAAAACCATAAAGTTTCCAATTTCATCACTTGAGTACATTGCCTTTGTAAACAAGTGTTCAGGTGTCTCTACATGCTCTTGCATGGGTGGCTTATTAAATAAAGTTATAGATGAACCCTTTCTAGTTGGGATTGTGGCATATGTGAGATCCATTTGCACACTTCCTCCTAGTCTAGCTGACCATTCCCTAGACAACAACATTCCCCAGACATCAGGGACATCTAGGACTAGGGTGTTCATTGAAAGTTCAATGTCGGAATAGGCAGCCAATCTAACAGGAAAATTCTCTATTATCCCAATAGCTTTCACAGTTCTGGAATCCATTCCACACACGTTCCTGTAGGGCCTTATGGGCACCAATTCAAGTTGTTCCATGACTTTAAGGGGCATGACATTCACTTCAGCTCCAGAATCTAGCACGCATTTATGCAAAATCACACCATTGACTTCTAAGGCTATATAAAAAGCATCCTCCAAAGTTGTCGCCTAACACACTTTGGATCATGACAAGGGAATCCTTAGGCTCAACTTGCACTTGCTTGGCTAACTTGCTCTTTGGTTGGATCCCTAAATGGTTAGTGGCGCTCTTATGGAAAGAAGGAATCTTGAAGATTTTGCAGAAAGGAACAAACATGTTTATTTTGGACAAGAATCCCGAGACATTAATGTTCAAGTTGTATGGGTTTTCTTTATCCTTTTCATTTACATCCAAATCCAAGAACTTCATGATGCCATACTTGACAGATGGCATTTTGATGAGGTCTTTCAAAGAAACTAAAGCAGAGGAGTTGGTCAACTTGCCAGGAACATTTGTTCTGGGCAGGTCTTGGACACAAGGCTTTATGATAGGAGAGTTCTTTAACCTATCGGGCCCTGGTTGTTTCCTCCATAATGTTGCTTTAGGCGTATTGGCTTTATGAGGAAGATCGATCTTGATTTCGTGGTCTTGCTTAGTTAAAGGGGTTTGACTTGAATTAGGATTGTTCCCACTTTTATGCATTACTTCAGATGAGGGTTTTGAAGGTTTGGACATAAGTCTTCGCACAGGTTGGTTGCTAGGACGTACCGTCTTACTAGGCTGTTGATCAATTGGCTTAGGCTGTTGAGGCCTAGGGAAACTATTCCGTGGAGAGGCCTAATTGTTACAGATAGCACTTAGCATTTCATTTGTTTGTTGGTCTCGTTTCTTAAGATCTACATCTTGATTTTTAAGGAAGAGAGCCATGTTGGTGACCATTTCACATATATTTGACATAAATTCCATGGTCATTTGAGGAGTAAGGTTGTTTTGAGAAGACATTTTCTTATGGTTTCGTTTCTCAGCGGAGTCACGAAATGGAGTTGCTAGGTAGATTTAGAATCTTTTCTACCAAAAGATATGTCGTGAATGAGCAGGGAGATAAGAGTGAAAATGGATGGTTATGAAAGATTTAGAAAAACAAATGATAACCATCTAGTTTACAAGACCGGATGTGATAAGATATAAGTTATGCATGGATACTCGTAGACACCTGAGGTAAGCCTCTACGAAAAATGTTATCACACAACTTGTAGTTATCTCTAAAGGTTATCCTATACAGGACGGTAGAGGTATAGACAACTAAAGAGGTGACCCAAGAGATGCCACGGTTCCCAATGCAAGTTGGGTGTCACGCTAATTGGGGCACTCTTCACTTTAGATCAAGCCTAAGTAAGACCAAGGGGGAGATGCTAGCTTAGCCAATGAAGGCTAGCGAATTCAATCTAGACCTCCTAGGGAAATGTGATGATGAAAGAGTAGGAGACCAAGATAAAACAAGATCTAGATCTAGGATGATAAGTGGACCCAAAGTGGTTAGGGCTTGGTTGAAGAGGCTTAGGGAGGTGACAAAAGTTCAACCAAGTGTAAGATAGGGTCACTTATGGATTAGGAATAGTAGATTTGGATAGATCTAATGCTAAAGAAAAGTACCCAAGTGGGGCCCACCCTTAAAAAGTGGAAAATGGTCCAAATGGGGCCCACACGGTCAAAATTAAATTGAGATGGCACTAGGGTGTATGCTATAGCATGGATCTATGGATTTGAGAAGAAAAGAGCAATACCCATGTGTGGGATCTAGCAAAAGACCACCTACCCAAGGAGTACAACTGGCCTCAAGGAGGACTAGTGCCTTAGATGGAGGGGCAAATGGAGTCGGATGTCCACCAAATTATAGATCGGGAGAGTTAAGATGATTATTAAGGTGGGTTTTAATTATTAAGCCCAAGTGATTGCTAGATCTCCATAGATCTGAAAAATAAAAATACTAGGGTTTTGATTTTAAGGGTTTTATGACCAATAGGATAGAAAACAAGCGAAATGGATACGTACCTTGTAGATCTTACCTCAAAAGATTGTGGCTACCTTGCACATAGATGATCCTTGCATTTAGTTACAATTCCAAGCTTGATCCAAGTGATTCCAAGCAAAAACATCCAAGCCCTAGGAGGAAAAACGTCTCACTCAACCTGTCAAACAAACTACCATAAGTTAGATTTGATCCACAGATAAATGAGATCTAAGCATGCCATATCAAAAGAAGCAAATCTATGGACAAAGCACAATTGAAAAACTCCCTTCAAGATGAAACGTCATGCCCAAGGGGGATGTGAGAAGCCCACAATTTTCCCTTCAAGCAATTCGCCTTCCTTGCCCAAGTCAAATCGGCCTCCCCTTGTAGCTGTCAAAATCACTTGTTACAAGCAAAGATGTCTAAAGCAAAAGATGTATAATCATGTACAAGAGCATGCCAATCAAAGCCAAGAAGTAGATCTGCAAAATAATATTTTATTCCAAGTTTTCCAGAGCCCAAAAAGGTGCTTTTACAATAGGGGGGTCTCCTCCTTAAATAGGATGAGGAAGACCAAAACCCTAAACCACTTTTGAAATGAGTGGTTGAGATCAAAAGATACAACAATATAATCAATGGCTAAGATGAGCCAATACAACATATGACAAGGATCACTCACTAAAGGGATGACGTCATGCCTAAAAAGGCCCTAAGGGGGATGACATCATGACTAGGGGAGACTAAAACATGTAAGTGCCACATAAGATGACTAGGACAAGTGACTAGGAGCACATGGTGGGGCTAGGAGGTATTATTCCCCTTCACTAGCATCACCCCATGGCACAATAATATAACATGAGACTCAATGACATGTCCAAGTACACAAATGATCAAATCCTGTCCCCACAATCTGAGAGAAAATATTCATCAAAAGACATCCTGTTGACTGTGTGGACCCCACTAACTGCTGCCAAAAACTCAAAGCAGACCTCATGCCAAAACCTTGCCTCAATTGCCCAAATCGAATTCCTTTATGACCTTTTTATTCCATTTTTTATCCTCTCGAAAAACCCTGAAACTGCCCATAACTGACTGTCAGGTGCCTGCACTGTCAAACTGAGTCTGCCATCATGTCCGAAAGGGGGGTAATATGGTAATAACAAGTGGCTGGACCACCCCATTCCCTTGCAGGGCCCTAGGTAATGACTAGCCTCCAATCATTTTGGCTGGACAGGCCACACCAGCATGGCCAAACTGGTCAATAGGTGGAAAACTGCTCATGACATGCCCAAGAGTGCTTGGAACTGATAGATAAGTGTCTCAATGGATCCAGAGAACTCAAATCCACTAGAGATGAGTACTCATACACCCGCTGATAACCTGTAAGATAATCTGTAGGGTCCACCATATCCGGACAATGTAAAATACTAAAAATATGATGATCCGGAAATAATAAAAATCATGAAACTGCATCAATCATCATATAAATCCTGTGCCCATCATATGGAATCATCATAAGGTATATAAAGTGACATAGATCATCATCATACAATATAAATGGTCCATCTCATCACGGATCCCAAGGTTGACCTTGGTCAAACTAGGTTTGACCGATCAAATTGATAAAAAATGACCTTGGCTAAAGAAGCCAAGCTGCTGCAATTGCAAATAGTTAAGACATGCTCTCTAGATCATTTTCATAGCTAGACTGTAATGTCCCCATTCAAATAATTGCATAGCAAGACAATCCCATCAATTCTACCAGTTCCCTAGGTTGAATGGGTACATTTGGAATTGTAATAAGGGAGCACATGAATAATGTTTATACATTATAATAGTTCAAATATTTAATAAAGAGATTGAATAAATAAATTCAAGAGAAATTCTAGGTGGCAAATGGTTTTGAAGACATATGGAGGATGTGGGACTCACTCTAGCTTAATTTCTCACTGCCACATGGCATATCTCTCTTGCCATTTCAAATCCATCAGAAGGCCAACATTATTGGGTGAGTTGTTAAGTTCATACACATGGCATTGAGCATCTTAGGTCAAATTGGGATGGAATGGTAACCTCCATGGAAGAGGAAGGGTCAAATTGGAAGCTTGTGGACACTTGGGCTAGATTCCCTAGCCCCTATGACAACAATGATGGAGCATCTTGTTAAATTTCATACATTCATAGCATAAAACATAAATGAATTACCAAGATCACTAGAAGTAAGACAAAGCACAAAACAACAACACAGAGTTTTACCCTGGGAAACCCAATAGGGAGAAAACCCAGCAACCTTCGTAGAGAGATGATAATTCGGAGATCAGAGTACAAATGAAGAAAGAGAGAGAAAGTGAAAGTATCTTTCACAAGTGACCAACCCAAATAAACCTCCTTCTTCTAGTGATGCGAAAATCTGCTCCTCCAAGTGATGTGCACTTCACAAGTGTGAGAATGAGATAATGAGCTGCACAAGCCTCATATTTATACATGTGCGAAATTGGAAAATTCCCTTATGGGGCCGACTTGTCTTTGGGGGCAATAAATATTTTATTAATTACTTTTGCACCCCAAGACTTACATTGATTCTTTCATGTGTTTACATAATGTTCTTCTCCCTTAGGAGGTATAACCAAGTACAATGATGGTATAATAAAATATAATAAATAATATCTTCCGAAGTTGTACAAAATCCAACACACCCTCTCAACGAGGAAGGTATTCTTTGGTCTTCATCTGCATCACGATCATCTGGGTTTCATCTTGTACTCAACTCTGTCTCTATCATCTTTCTGCATACTGAAGGTTGTCCACACAATCTCTGTGCATCATCATCACTAGTCCTTCGGTGAGTCCAGGAGAATTACTCAATCCTAGATCCAGGAGAATCACTCAATCCTGGATATCTGAGATATACAGCTATACCATCTTTGCTTAACAATTTGCTACCTGTCTGTCTCATCTGCCAATGGGCTCCTCCCATATTTGGCTGAGATCTCAGACGAGCAAAAGGGCACGACCATCTACTGACTGTCCTACTCTTTTGCCTTTTGAGATTTTTCCCATATCTGGTTGAGTATCTGGACTGTAGAGGCACCTGTGCAACCACACGGTCAACTGCTGACTATCCTACTCATCTGCCTATGAGATTTCTCTCATATCTGGCTGAGTAACTGGACTACAGAGGCACCAATGTGAACCCGACCAACTGCTGACTGTCCTACTCATCTGCATATGGGATTTCTCCCATATCTGGCAGAGTAACTGGACTACAGAAGGTACTTGGGCGAGCCCGGCCAACTGCTGACTTTCCTACTCATTTGCCTATGAGATTTCTCCCATATCTGGTTGAGTAACTGGACTGCAGAGGCACCTGGGCAAAGCAAGGCAAGCATCTCATCTTTCCCTCTCAAGGAGGGAAACGTTCTCTTCGACTCCAAGTCTTCCGCGAAAGTATTCAAACTTCACTCTGGGAAGTGCCTTGGTGAGAACATCTGCAGTCTGGTCGTCTGTCGGCACGTACTGTAACTCGACCGCACATTTTTGCACCATATCACGAATGAAGTGATATCGAATCTCGATATGTTTCGACCTGTCGTGAAATACAGGATTCACAGACATCTGCACACAGCTCTGGTTATCACAGTGAATCACTGTCGGCTCTGGAATCTGGCTGAACAATCCTGCTAGGAGTTTACGAAGCCAAACTACTTCTTGAGCTACTGTGCTAGCAGCCATGTACTTGGCCTTTGCAGTACTGAGTGCTATCGAGTTCTGCTTCCTACTGCACCAGGAAATAACTGCATAACCCAAACTGAAGCAACATCCAGAAGTACTCTTCCGATCTGCAACACATCCGGCCCAATCGGAGTTTGTAAACCCCTGCAATATCAGGTCACCATTTGAAGCATATTTCAATCCATATCCCACAGTGCCACGTACGTATCTGAGCACATGTTTTGCAGCAATCCAGTGAATCTGCCTCGGTTTGCACATGAACTGACTGAGGGCATTCATAGCAAAACATATATCTGGTTTGGTGTTGGTCAAATACATCAATGACCCAATCAAATAGCGATAGATGGTGGGATCAAACAAATCAGACTCTGAAGTAGAATCTCTCAACTTCTTCCATTTTGCATCCATCAGAGTAGCCATGGACGTGCAGTCCAACATTCCGAATCTCTTCAATATATCGATGGTGTATTTTCCTTGTCCCAGGAAAATATCTTTCTGCCTTTGCCATACTTCTAATCCCAAGAAGTAATGCATCAAACCAAGGTCTTTCATTTCAAACTCAGAGGTGAGATTCTTCTGACACCATACAATGAGTTTCTCATTTCCAGTGAGAAACAAGTCATCAACATATAATACCAAGATCAGTGGCTCGTCATCTACAACCTTGTAGAAAAGGTTGGGGTCTGCATCACTCTTGGAAAATCCCAAGTTCACCAAGAATCCGTCTATTCGTCCATACCAAGCACGAGGTGCTTGCTTGAGGCCATACAATGCCTTCTTCAGTCTGCATACATGAGACTCCTTCCCTTGGACAATAAATCCATCTGGCTGTTCGATGTAAATTTCTTCCTCAATAACACCATTGAGAAAAGCTGTCTTCACATCCATCTGATGCAACTTCCATCCCATAGCTGAAGCAATCGCGATAATGGATCTGATTGAAGTATATCGGGCCACAGGAGCAAAAGTCTCGTCATAATCAACTCCCTCTTTCTGAGAGAATCCTCTGGCTACAAATCTGGCCTTGTATTTCTCAACACTGCCATCTGCTCCATGCTTGATCTTATATAACCACTTAGAAGTTACGATTGACTTCTCCTCAGGTCTCGGCACAACCTCCCACACATCTTTCTTCATGATGGATTGATATTCTTCCATCATGGTATCCTTCCAAACATGATGTTTGGATGCTTCTTCGTAAGTTGTGGGTTCTGAATCAATAATGTTGCTCATTAGAGCTACATAGCTGGAGAATCTCTGAGGTCTCTTGCTTTCTCTGAAAGTGCCATGTGGAGCATCATGCCCCTCTGCATCCTGCAGTGTCTGTTGTGCCCACCTAGGTTTTTTCCGACCTGTCACATCTCTGGGGATATCAACTAGATCTATGGGATCGATAGGTTCATCCTTTTCTACTGACTCCCTCTGAGCTGGAGGGGGAGATGATCTCATCTCCTTTGGTTCTAGCATTTCTGCGTCATCAATCTCCATATCTGATCCTCTGCCTTTCCTGACAGCCATTTCTTCTTCAAAGGTTACATCCCTACTGACTTCAATCTGTCTAGATCCTGGAATGTAAATTCTGTAAGCCTTTGAAGACTCATTGTATCCCACAAAGGTACCCTTCTTGCCTGAAGGTTCTAACTTTGATCTTTTCTCTTTAGGCACATGAATGTAGACTGGACAACCAAAAATCCGGAGATGGCCCACTTCTGGTTTTACACTTGTGAACGCTTCTTTCAGAGTCGTGTTCTTCAAGATCTTATGTGGACATCTATTCTGTACATATACAGCGGTTCTGGATGCTTCTGCCCACAAGAACATTTGAAGACTCTGGTCATGTATCATCGCTTTGGCTGCCTCCACAATTGTACGATTCTTTCTTTCTACAACCCCATTTTGTTGAGGGTTGTAGGGAACTGTGAGCTCCCTCTTAATTCCTGCTTCCTTGCAGAAATCATTGAATTTTGTAGAGGTATATTCTCCACCATTATCGGATCTCAAGATCTTGATCCTCTTTCCTGACAAATTTTCACCTTGTGCTTTAAACTCTTTGAACTTGCTGAGTACTTCCTTAGATTCTTTTGACTTGAGAAAGTATATCCAAGTCTTTCGTGAGTAATCATCAATAAAGGTGATATAGTAGTGGTAACCACCTAATGACACAACTGTCATGGGCCCGCACAAGTCAGAGTGTACTAGATCCAAAATCCCTTTGGATCTACTCTCGCTATCTGGAAAAGACTTCTTGGCATTCTTGCCAAGTGCACATCCTCGACAAGTTCCATCATGGTTTACCTGGAGCCCTGGCAAACCTGTTACAATGTTCTTCAAAACTGGGAGAGCTCGATAGTTCAGATGAGCTAACCTTCTATGCCATAACTCGCCCATACTTGCAGCATCATGTATTAGGGCTTGGACTGGAGAAGTATTTAGCCTATACAAGCTCTCTTCTCTTATGCTAATAACCTTGGCTGTGCTCATGCTTGAGTTCTTGTGCCAAGCAAGGACTTTCCCTTCTGAGAAAGCTACTTTATAACCCTTGTCCTCCAATGTTGAGATGGAGACAAGATTTCTTTTCATACCAGGTACATAGAGTACATCACTTAAGCGTAATGTATCATTTGATTCCAATTGAAGGGTGGTGACTCCAGATCCCTTCACAGTGTAATTTGCATCATCTCCAAGTACAACACGGAGATGTGAATCTTTCTCAATTAATTCTGAAAGATTCTCTCTATACCCAGTCATGTGTCGAGATGCACCACTATCTATGAGCCAAGTGTCACTAGTGGTAGGAATAGTACCTGATAGTGCTGATATGAATAGGAATTTTGTGTGATCTTCATTCTTTTGCTTCTTGTGATGATGATCTTCTACATCAGCCGTGGATGCTTCATGCTTCCTTTTGATTTGACTTCGGCAGCTACTGGCGTAATGTCCATACTTCCTGCACCTATAGCATTGAACTTGAGATACATCCTTCTTCTTCTTTTGATCTTGACGAGGACTTGATCTCCTTTCTTGGTGCTTGTGTTTATGGAACTTCTTTCCTCTTCCCTTACCATTCTTGGTATGAGAAACAAATGCTCGAGTCTCTTCAGTTTGATTGCCATGGATTCTTTGACGTGTTGCGATCCTTGTCTCCTCCTGAGAGCAATTTGCCCAAAGCTTGTCAAACTTTGGTAGTTTAGATCTACCACTTATGCTTTGGATAAAGGACTCCCATGATGGTGGAAGACCATTTAAGGTGTGAAGGACAAGCTCCTTATCGCCAATGGGATCTCCACTAGTGCTAAGCTTGTCTCTGAGTTTTGCGATCCTCATAAAGTATGAGGCAATGGATTCCGACTTCGCTATCTTCATATTTGAGAGTTGGTTTCTCAAAGTTATGAAGACATTTAGGCTAGTGTGTTCAAACAACTTCATAATGGTCTTGAACATCTTCCTAGCATTCTTCTTACCTGAGATCTGAGGAACCAAATGATCTCTCACAGAATCCACAAGAATCCTTCTTGCTTTAGCATCATTCTTCCTCCATCGAGATTTTATCTTCTTCGGCTTCTGGTTCGGGGACCTTCTCATTTACATATAGTAGAAGATCATTTTCTTCTAGGAGTAAGAGAACCCTAGATTTCCAGGAGATAAAGTTGGAGGCTTCTTCCAACCGATCTTCAACCTTCATCCCAATCATCTTGATTTGGGGATCTGGATCAGAAACCCTAGCAAGAGCTAGGTCAAAAATAAAAGTTCTCGGAATTGAATTCCGTCTTCACCAATGGATTAGTCTAGCCAAAAACAAAATTCCTATGGCTCTTTTTCTTCAAAATAAGGGGTGAAGACTTCACAAGATGAAACCCTAATTCCGACAGGGTTCCGACAATGCTTCGGCAATGGCTTCTTCTAGAATGGCTCTGATACCATGTTAAATTTCATACTTTCATAGCATAAAACATAAATGAATTACCAAGATCACTAGAAGTAAGACAAAGCACAAAACAACAACACATAGTTTTACCCTGGGAAACCCAATAGGGAGAAAACCTAGCAACCTTCGCAGAGAGATGACAATTCTGAGATCGGAGTACAAATGAAGAAAGAGAGAGAAAGTGAAAGTATCATTCACAAGTGACCAACCCAAATAAACTTCCTCCTTCTAGTGATGTGAAAATCTGCTCCTCCAAGTGATGCGCACTTCACAAGTGTGAGAATGAGATAATGAGGTGCACAAGCCTCATATTTATACATGTGCGAAACTGGAAAATTCCCTTATGGGGTCGACTTGTCTTTGGGGGCAATAAATATTTTATTAATTACTTTTGCACCCCAAGACTTACATTGATTCTTTCATGTGTTTACATAATGTTCTTCTCCCTTAGGAGGTATAACCAAGTACAATGATGGTACAATAAAATATAATAAATAATATCTTCTGAAGTTGTACAAAATCCAACACATCTATGACATCTATGACAAATTTCAGATCTGACCTTTGACATTTGACCATTATGACATTTCAACCCCAAAAATAGGCTCCAAGAGGGCACTCATGGGAGTTGGAGAAGCCAAAGAGACTCCCACTTGAATTGGTGGAAGGTGGAAGGCTAAGAAAGGTAGGACACATGGCAAATCTTGAGCCCTTACCCTAATTCGAATTGGATTGAGTCTATGGATGGATTAGGAACCTTAGAAGGCTAAGGATGTTTATAAAATACAGGGATAAACTAAGAGAAGAGTTTTTGATCATTTGAGAAAAATTGCATTTGTGAAGAGAGAGCTAGTGGATGACTAGTTTCTTGCCTTAGCCAATTTTGAGGGTGAAAGATTCCCATCCAAGTTGGTGTTTGGAGAGGCCATTCAGGTCTTTCATGGAGTTTTAATGGAGTTTGTATTTGCAAGTATTAGCTATAGGGTAGCTCGTGGTTTCATCTAATGCATCACATTCCCTCAACCATTTCCAGTTTTGAAGGCATATTCATACTCCTTGAGGGATTGCTCTTTGGGTGAGTTCTTGTACTCCTTGGGAGAGCTTCTCATGATGTATTTCTGATTGTAATAAGCTTAATATACTCTGTTTTTCATCTTCAGAAAGTCTCAGGGCGAAATACCAAGTGGTTGTATGTAAAAATGATTATTAATGAGCAAACAATGACCATTTCCCCACTCTATTGATGTATGCTATTGTAATGCTGAAGATTTCGAATAAAATAATGTTTCTCTGATACATTTATGATGAGTGGACTGCCATTGATGAGTGTTACAAGTTTCATGTTCAACACTTAAGCATTTGAAGTCATTTTACTCAGTTTATTTACATTTGGAGAAGATTTGGTGTCATTTCCCCAAGGGTCGAATTAGTGATTTTTGCAGCTGTTTGTGGGAAGGTTAGAATAGACTTAATAATTGATTAATGGTGCATATGAGACCTTAATAACATCCCTGAGACATCCCCTACCTCTGTTCATAAATTCGAGTGGGTTTGGAGGCATTTGGAAAGCCAATTTCAGTCATTACCCTAGGGGGATTTGAACCTCCAATTGCTAGTAAAATTACATACTTGGTCCAGAATCTTAAGGGAGTTTGCAGAGGTCTTTTGGTGGCCATATATCATCCCTGAACATCATAATCAAGTCCTATTATCAGTCATATACCTTCTCAGAAGATTTGGGAGCTGTTATCACATTTATAGTAGCCGGGCTACCATACATTATTTTTCTGATTCCAATACACTATTCAGCCAGTTCCCTTACATTTGAGATGCTGAGATGAGCATCTATATTGGATCACTATCAGATTGTGGACAGCAGTTGTATTCCTCATGCCATGACCGAGTCTCAGGACACTCAGAGAGATGACCGATGTAGCCATTATACCATTGGTACAGAGCAGTCAGGAGTGCCCAGAGTTACAGCAGCAGTTTAAGAGGATAGATGATGGTACAGGTTGATGAGCAGTCAAGTATATGACTCAGCAGGTATATCATTGTGTCATGGTTATATTGTTTTTATATTTATTCTTATAGCATGCCTTAGCACCCAGTGTCATGATCTGACGATCATATAGATATATGGACCTGGTTGATCTTATTATATATATTATATTGCCCCTACTCAGACTTAGAAGTTCACTATTCATACTCATTGGTTTTACCCTCCTTAGGGAGAATAGAGGTGATCATTCAACCATACCTTGGCTTGCTAGTGTCGGCTCCATTATTCATTGTCTTCATCCATCCATGGCCTACCTCTTAGTTTATCACCCTGACTTACTACTTGACTAGTGACATGGAGGATCTTTTCCCCACTATAGCCTCTGTATTGGATGAGCTTCTCTGTTTATTGTGTCTCAGCTCTGAGTTGGTGACAAAACTTGCCTAAGGTGAGTTGGAGTTCCTTGTGAATTCCCCCTAGTCACTAAAGTTGTGTTGGCTAAACTTGAAACTTTTGGTGCTGCCATGAATACAAAGTCTAGAAAAATGAAATGCTATATCTTGTATGAAAAGCCCATTCATGCAATGTGTTTCTAAACACACATGAATGAAAGGCATGTCAAATGAAAATGGCTATGAAAATAAAATGTTATATCTTTTGGAAAATAAATACCTAGGTAAACAAGCTGTCCATGACACACCTAGAAGTGCTCAGGTAAACAAGTGCCTTAAAAACACACCTGCAGCAGAAAGCCTAAAATAAATGTAAATCTATGCAATGTGTTTATAAACACACATAGATCAAGGCTATGGAAACTTCAGGCCCAAAAAGCAATGGAACTTAAATGCTATATCTAAACAATTGCTGGCCTTATTTGTATTATGGATTGTGCGCATCTGTGAAGGTGAATAAAGCCTCTTTGAACAATTCATCCATTTGTGAGACACCGCCATCCCTTGTGTTATTGCTCATTCAGTATATACTATGGCGTGTATTCCCTTTCCCTTGCCAAAGTGTCACAAAGTTAAGTCAGTCAAGTCATTCCTTAGCCTAGCCAGTTATTTTAGCCTTCACCCTTCACTAGCAAATTGATCACAGCTATGAAGTGAGTATGATCTTGAAAGTCTAGTCTGAGTAATAATAATAATTAATGACATTATATATTTGGATGTAGATCGCCAGTAATGATTACTTTGTGCTATAATTGTTATTTGAATAAGTTGTAGAGCATGCATTAACCTTGGACACTTTGCAGCAGCTTATGACGATGGTTTGAGTTATATTGGGTCATGTTGACTTGGTTAGGCCTAGTCTGACCATGGTCAACCAGAGGACATGAGATGGTTGGACCTTACGATGATATGGATAGGTGATATATGGTCTATGTATACATACATGATGATTCTATGCAGCAGCTACAGGGTTATGATGATGATTCTTGGTTTACAGCATTATTTGATCATTTACAGATTATTATTATTGGCCCTGTTCCGGTATATTGGATATATATTTTGATCATGCAGAGACTCATATGGTGTATGAGTACACATCTTGGATGGATTTGGACCTTCTGAGTCCAATGAGACAGTTTGTTTTCAGTTCCGGGCACTTACAATGATGATTGAGCCTCAGTAGGCTATCCCAGTTCAGTTTTGGTTTGTCGGAGGCCCTGTCAGAGCAGATGTGATTTTTATCCGGTTGACCTAGGGCGCTGATGATGGAGGGGGTAGTCCAGCCACTTGTTTTTACCATATTACCCCCCTCCCGGACACACTGGTGCCCTTACCTTGACAGCCCAGGCACCCCAGGAGGCAGTTTGGGGCAGTTTCACGCTTCCCGAGGCATTTCAGGATTGGTAGAAATGGCTATTGAGGAAATCGATTTGGGCTACTGAGGCAAGGTTATGGCATGGGATGATCAGTGATGATAGATCGGGGTCCTCCACACCTTCTCCAGCAGTTTTAGCTTCATCGGGGCCTGCATCCATCACTTATGGCACTTTCTGAGGATTTCTGAGGTCTTTTTGAGGCCTACGATTTGACTATGGAGGCACGATTTGGTACATTGATGATTATTTATTGATTATTGTGCTATGGGGATTGACCAAGGAGGGATAAAATTACCCCTTGGACCCACCATAAGCATCTTATTATATTCAGTCATCATGATTTGGTGGGATTCCCCTCTTCTAGGGCGATTTTGTCCACTCACATAATATTTTATTAGTGATCCATGTATTTTATTGTTGAGCTCATCTCAACCATTGATTAGACATTTGTATCTTTTAATCTTAGCCACTCATTCAAAAAGTGGTTAGGGTTTTGGTGCCTCTCCTTCCTATTTAAAGGAGAGAGCCTCTCTTGTAAAGGGGACTTGTGGCTCTGGATTATTGGAATAGAAAATTATTATTGCATCTATCTCCAGTATTGTGGTGAATGTTTTTGGTGTTCGTTCGTTGGTTCTTCCTTTGCATTGAGTTATTGGAGATCTTGTTTGCCATATCTTTTGTACCACATTTTTTGCATCTACAGGTGGAGGCCGATTTGCTTTGAGGAGGAAGTATTGGTAGGGGAAGACTCTCCCTACTTCTTCTTTGGATCTCTTCGTTGGTAACAGGGAGTATTACTATCCGAGGACCTTCTATTCTATGTTATCATTGCATTTTACTTGTATTTCCTCCATACTTGACCTCTCTGATTGAAATCGATTTTCCTTGGATTGACAGGTAGAGGAGGGCGCACTTATGGGCTAGGGCATCAATTTGGCAAGCAAAATCAACAATCTCTCATTTGATCTCTGCGGGAATCTTCTTCAACATCAAGGCATCTCATTCACATTACTCAGGTATGATCTCAAGGTAAGTTCTATCTCCATGATCTATCCACTTGTCTAAAATATTTAAAACCCTAATTAATCAAAACCCCCATTTTTACATTTTTTTCAGATCTACTTAGATCTAGTGGGTTGTTGGGCATAATATTGAAAACCCACCTCTATAGCATCCACGACATCCCGGATCTATAGTTTGGTGAGGATTGGCTTCCGTTTGACCCCCTTCCTAAGCCAACTTAGCTCTCCCAAAGCAAGGCGCACTTCTTGGTGGTAGTGAGTTGACCTAGATCTAAGTGGTGGGTAGTTGAGATCCCGCTTAATCCTTAACCTACACATCAAATAACCTACCCCCAGATTGTCACTTTCTTGATTTTCACCTTGTGGGCCCTATTCCACATTTTAAGGGATTTAATCCCCATTTTTGGACCACTTGGTACATTCAAACTCAGATCTAGTAAGATCTAACCGTTGGATTGCCGTAAAATTATAGATCCACACTCCTACTTGACTAACCTACCCGGATCTAAAGTTTGGATGCCATCGGACTTGTCTTGACCCACCTAACCCACATTTTTAGCGTCCTTGGGTAAAGTCGCACCACCTTGGAGAAGTGAGTTGACTCACTTCTAGGACGTGGGTACTTGAGATTGTTGGAGATTTGGAACCGGAATAATTCAAAACCTAGGTCTAGTGTGTCACCTTGTCAAATCTTGCCTTGGGGATAACATTCCTTATTGTAAGGGATTGTGGTCCACTTTGGTCAAACCTAGATCTAGACCTAGTCATCCATCAAGATCTTAATCGCCCACTTATCTCATGTAATAGGAGTCCTAAACCACAAGTCAACCCTACTTTGACTCCATTATCCCAATTCCCAAGGCACTGGTTACTCTCCAAGTCAATTCGACTTTCCTAGATTATTGGATTAACTTGTGGTTTGACCTTAGTGTGGTGAACTAAACACTTGAAGCCATCATGTATCATGGTCAAGCTTGTCACTTGTACTAGTTAGCCCCAATTCAACCTCTAAACTACCCTGCATTGGACACGGTTCCCAAGGCAGTGGATTTTCCATCATTGAACTAGTACTCTAATCCTAGGTCTCATTTCAAACATTTCAAGTCACTCTCACATCAACTATAGACCAAAGCCATATTCATTGAACCCCTCACTTGGCTTGTGACTTCATCCGAAGGTCTAGGATAAACCATACACCTTACTTCACCTAGAAACAACTTGATTGGGTGTCTTGGTTTTGATCTCTCCTGTCGGGAGTAGATCGGGTCTCCCCCTTTGTTGTCTGGGCTAGATAACATAAAGTGAAGGTTGCCTCGACTGGCGTGACAACCATATATATTGGAGGTCGAGGTGATCGTGGTTGCACCTTTTGAGTTGCCCTTCCCTATTGCCATCCATGATTGGATATATCCATAGGGGTAACTATAGCTTTAGTTGATAACAGGAGCATTTGGGGCAAATTGGAGACCTAGGCATCAAAACTAGTCAAAGGTCAAAATTGGGGAAAAAAGTGAAAAATTGGGCATTTTAATAAAATTTAAAAAAATGGACATTACAAGTGGTATCAGAGCATGTTCTTGGCACCTGATGGTCTTAACAAGAAGTCAAAGCAATAGACAGAAGTCAAAGCAATAGACCACCACCCTTAGAACCAGAAGTTGAAGGTGGTGTTGTTGAGGAAGAAACAATAGGAGAAGAAGAGTCTTTTGTTAAAACCATGGGTAGAGAGGAGGATGAAAACTTAAGACATAAGGAGGAATTTGTTGCAGCCTTAAAACCATATTTGATGAACTTTCCATGGATATGAAAGACATGAGTAAATAGATGATGAAATGATTCGAATTGATGGTTAGCCAACTTGGAAGCAAAGGGATAATAGGAGAAAACAGTAGTTCACACTCAGAAGAAAAGAAGAAAATGGGTGAGCATATTTTCTCAAGCATAGGGCCCCATAATAGACCTGATGAATTTCAAAGCATACCAAGGCCTACTGCACCTAAATTTCTTACACCCAAAGAAGAGCCTGACATTCAAGTGGATCTTAGTAGAATAGCAAACGAATGGAATGATTTGAGTGAAGATTGTAAGAGAAGTCTACCATTTGGTACATACCTTGATGTTGCACAAAAACTAAAAAAGGAGGACAATAGGGCTCTATTCCAAAACAAAGAATTAAATTGTGCTATTGGTAAAATGTCACTTCCTACTTTTGATGGTTCCTCTCAAAATTCTGCTAACACTTGGGTGCAAAAATTAGATGTGTATTTTCAGTTGAATCCTATGGTGGAAGTGGATGCACTAAAAATGGCCATTTTGCTCTTGGAAGGAGATGCCAATGAATGGTGGTTTCATGGCCTGAAAACTTTGGGTCATGATCAGGTTAAAACATATGGAGAATTTGTTGATAGGGTACTGGAGAGATTTGAACAAAAAGATCCAGAATTGCCTTTCAAGGAACTAGCTCAATTGAAGCAAACTGGGACCCCTATTGAGTATACGTTGGACTTTAAAAAATTATTAGTCAAGGTGGCTAGTGTATCTATGGGAAGGTTGGTATTGCTGTTCACTGAAGGTTTGGCTAAACCCTTAAAAGGTTTGGTCAAAGTCCACAAGCCAACTACATTAAAAGATGCAATGAGCTTGACTAGGGATCTCCAAAATGTGCTTCCTAGAACGAGATTTCCTCCCAAGCCTAACTTCAAATTTGAAAAGAAACCTTGGCAAAGGGATGCATATGATAAGAAACCTTGGCAAAGAGATTCATTTGAAAAGAATAAAAAAGGACTAAACAGGGATGAACTTCGAAAAAAGAAATTGTGCTTCACATGCTTTCAACCATGGACACCGGGGCACAAATGTACTAAAGGAAAGGCTCAATACATAGAAGTATTTTCTGATAATGATGGATATGATGGGGGCATGGATGAAGATGGACATATTTTAGATCAAGAGGAGGCATATGAGACAACAATAGAAGAGGAAAGACAAGAAGAAAATCAGCCTTTATTGGACAAAGCAAGAATGGCAGTACTTTCAACAGTACCTCGTTATCATACTATCTGATGCAAGGGTGTGGTACTAGGACAAAGAGCTTCAGTTTTGATAGATGGAGGAGCCACCCATAACTTCATTGATGCAAAGATGGTGGAGAAAAGAAAAATACCTATTGAACCATTCGATGGCTTTACAGTTGTCATTCCCGATCACAACACAATGCAGTGCAATACATGGGTTCCAAAGCTGCAAGTCACCGTAGGTAACTATACTTTTGTTGATAGTTTTTATGTGGTTGATGTTTCTGATACTAATGTGGTTTTGGGAGTGCAATGGCTGTATTCAATAGGAGAGCATACAGTAAATTATCAAATTCCTGAAATGAAATTCCAAGATTCAAAAGGAGTACTAAGGGTTGTGAGAGGGCAGTACACTTATCCAAATCAAGTAGTGACTTGCAATAGTATGAGATCTATATTAAGGCATGGGGACATAGAATGGGCTGCTGAATGTCATATTACATCTTCCAAGCCAAATATAAAGGTTGTTGAACACCCAAAGGAGATAGAGAGATTCTTGCAAAAATATGAAAAAGTTTTTAGAGATCTTCCACATGGTAGACCACCAGATAAGGGGGTTGAGCACAACATTGTTTTGGAGGAGGGTACTTCACCCATTCAGATACCACCTTATAGACACCCTAAAAAGTTCAGAGATGAGATTGAAAAAACCATCCAAGAACTCCTAGAGTTGGGACTCATTAGACCAAGCTCTAGCCCTTATGCTTCTTCAATAGTGCTAGTGAAGAAAAGAGATAGAACATTGAGAATGTGCATAGACTTTAGAGCCCTGAACAAAAAGACTATCAAGAATAGGTATCCTATTCCTAGGATTGATGAGCTCATGGATGAGCTACATGGGGCCAAATACTTCTCCAAAATTGACCTTAGATTAGGATATCATCAAATTCGAATGATAGATTAAGATGTGTAAAAGACCGCTTTTCGATGTCATTATGGCCACTTTGAATTTCTTGTCATGCCTTTTGGGTTAACTAATGCTCCAACCACATTTCAAGCATGCATGAATAGGATCTTTTGCAAGCAACTAAGAAGGTTTGTTTTGGTTTTCTTTGATGACATTCTCATTTGCAGTAAAACATGGGAAGTGCATTCGCAGCAATTAGAGATTATGTTAAAAATTTTGCAAGAAGAGTCCTTATTTGCTAAGTTATCAAAATGTGAATTTGGGATGAAAGAACTACTGTATCTTGGGCACATTATTGGGCAAGAAGGAGTGAAGGTATACATGGAAAAAGTTAGGGCTATCTTAGAATGGCCATCACCAAAAAATATTACAGAACTAAGAGGCTTCATTGGGATGTGCACCTATTACAGAAAATTTGTGAAAGGGTTTTCCAAGTTGACTTCTCCACTCACTGATTTGACTAAGAAGGATGTTTTCAAGTGGGATGAAGAGGCTGAAAAAGCCTTCCAAAAGATGAAAGAGGTAATGAGTAGTTGTCCCATACTTGCACTTCCTGATTTTACTAAACCTTTTATTGTGGAATGTGATGCTTCAGGTGGAGGAATAGGGGCTGTCCTAAAGCAAGGCCAACACCCCATAGCCTTTGAGAGCAAAAAGTTGTAGCCTCATGAAAAACTTTACTCCATCTATGACAAAGAAATGCTGGCCATTATGCATGCATTGGCCAAATTCTGACAATACTTAGTGGGCAACAAGTTTGTGGTGAAAACTGACCACAATAGTTTAAGACACTTTCTCATCCAAAAAGATCTAAATGAAATGCAACAAAAGTGGGTAAGCAAGATTCAAGCTTATGATTTTGATATTGAATATTTCAAAGGAAAGAATAATATAGTAGCAGATGCTTTATCTAGAAGACCTTTTTATCTCATGGACATTGCCAAGGATTGGAAAAACATGCTACTAGTTGAATATGCCAAAGACAAATTTGCTTGTGATGTGTTGGATGGAATCAAAAGGGATGATAACTATAGGATTTTGAATGGGCTGATATATTATAAGGGCATAATTTATTTGGTTCAAGATTCAAAACTAAAGTACAAAATTTTGCAAGAAGCACATGATTCCCCACTAGCTGGCCATCCGGGGATCTTCAAAACTTATAGGCAATTGAGGCAAAGATTTTTTTGGAAGGGGCTGAAGGAAGATGTTCAGAAATATGTGAATGAATGTAAAGTATGTCAGCAAAACAAATCAGAACTTACATGCCCAGCTGGCCTATTGCAACCATTGCCTATTCTGGAGCAAAAATAGGACAGTATCTCAATGGACTTCATCACCGATTTGCCCAAATATTTGGGTAAGGATTTCATATATGTGGTAGTGGATAGATTGAAAAAATTTGCTCATTTCTTTGTTGTTATATCATCTTTTAGTGCTGCACAAGTGGTTGATATTTTTTTCAAAGAAATCTTTAGATTGCATGGCCTCCCCAAGAGCATTGTTAGTGATAGAGATAGTAGATTCATGGGTGCTTTTTGGCAAGAACTTTTTAGATTGGTGGGCATTTAATTGACCCCAAGTACCAGCTATCATCTACAAACTGATGGACAAACAGAGATGGTGAATCAATGGTTGGAAGGGTACTTAAGAAACTATGTGGGAGAGCAGCAAAAAGCATGGGCAAAATGGCTACATTTGGGTGAGTTTTGCTACAACATCACTTATTATATGTCAATAGGGATGTCTCCTTTCAAAGCATTATATGGTTATCATGCACTTACATTTGCTGAAATTATCTTTGGTGATAGTAGAGCCCCAAAGGCTAAAGATTGGGTGGAAGAGAGTTGAGAACTTTTAAAGCTTTTAAAAGACAATTTGCAGGTTGCTCAAAATCAACAAAAACAATATGTTGATAGACATAGAGAAGAAAGGACCTTTCAGGTTAATGATTTAGTATATTTGAGGTTGCAGCCATATAAACAAACATCTCTCAAAAAGAATGGAGCAGAAAAACTAAAACCAAGGTACTATGGGCCATACAAGGTAGTGCGAAAGGTTGGAGAAGTAGCGTATGAATTAGAACTTCCGGAAGGGAGTAAAATCCATAATGTATTTCATGTTTCTTGTCTCAAGAAGGCTCTTGGTCAGCAAATTATCACTTCAGAAATACTTCCTCCTTTGGATGATGAAGGTCAGCTCACACTTGTTCTGGAAAAGATTTTGAAGACACGAGAAAGGAGATTGAGGAGTAGAATTATCAAAGAATATTTAGTACAATGGAAAGACTTACCATATGAAGATGCCACATGGGAAGAGGAGAAGATTTTGCAGCATCCAAATCTGAAATTGCTTGAGGACAAGCAAATCTTGGGTGGGGAGGACTGTAATGTCCCCATTCAAATAATTGCATAGCAGGAAAATCCCATCAATTCTACCAGTTCCTTAGGTTGAATGGGTACATTTGGAATTGTAATAAGGGAGCACATGGACTGGGAACCTTACCCTAATTCGAATTGGATTGAGTCTATGGATGGATTGGGAACCTTAGAAGGCTAAGGATGTTTATAAAATATAGGGATAAACTAAGAGAAGAGTTTTTGATCATTTGAGAAAAATTGCATTTGTGAAGAGAGAGCTAGTGGATGACTAGTTTCTTGCCTTAGCCAATTTCGAGGGTGAAAGATTCCCATCCAAGTTGGTGTTTGGAGAGGCCATTCAGGTCTTTCATGGAGCTTTAATGGAGTTTGTATTTGCAGATATTAGCTATAGGGCAGCTCGTGGTTTCATCTAATGTATCACATCCTCTCAACCATTTCCAGTTTTGAAGGCATATTCATGCTCCTTGAGGGATTGCACTTTGGGTGAGCTCTTGTACTCCTTGGGAGAGCTTCTCATGATGTATTTCTGATTGTAATAAGCTTAATATACTCTGTTCTTCATCTTCAAAAAGTCTCAGGTGGAAATACCAAGTGGTTGTATGTAAAAATGATTATTAATGAGCAAACAATGACCATTTCCCCACTCTATTGATGTATGCCATTGTAATGTTGAATATTTTGAATAAAAGAATGTTTCTCTGATCCATTTATGATGAATGGACTGCCATTGATGAGTGTTACAAGTTTCATGTTCAACACTTAAGCATTTGAAGTCATTTTACTCAATTTATTTACATTTGGAGAAGATTTGGTGTCATTTCCCCAAGGGTCAAATTAGTGATTTTTGCAGCTGTTTGTGGGAAGGTTAGAACAGACTTAATAATTGATTAATGGTGCATATGAGACCTTAATAACATCCCTGAGACATCCCCTACCTTTGTTCAGAAATTCGAGTGGGTTTGGAGGCATTTGGAAAGCCAATTTCAGTCATTACCCTAGGGGGATTTGAACCTCCAATTGCTAGTAAAATTACATACTTGGTCCAGAATCTTAAGGGAGTTTGCAGAGGTCTTTTGGTGGCCATATATCATCCCTGAACATCATAATCAAGTCCTATTATCAGTCATATACCTTCTCAGAAGATTTGGGAGCATTTGGGGCAAATTGGAGACCTAGGCATCAAAACTAGTCAAAGGTCGAAATTGGGGAAAAAACGTGAAAAATTGGGCATTTTAATAAAAATTTAAAAAAGGGACATTACATAGACTCTAAAGTATTAATCATTATTTCATTGGCAGTTAATAAATAGTAAATAGGTTAGTTAAATAATCTACTTCCAAGAAGAATCTCAAGAATATACTTGTTTGTAAACATGATCAAATTGCTAGTGAAGGGTGAAGGCCAAAGACACAAGGCTAGGCTAAATGGGATGACTTGACTGACTTGACACTGTGATACTTTGGATGAAGGACATGGTGTTACACACTTAAGCACGTGTTGGACAAGAAATACATAAGGAATGGCCGTGTCTCACAAATGGATAAGTTGTTCAGAGAAGTACTTATTCAACCTTGACAAAAATTGTCTACTACTAGAACCGCCGTGAACTAGGTGCTCGGCTAACCATAACTTGAGGTTCTAGGGTACACTTAGAATTAGGTGTCCCTTGCTCCATCTCACATCATAACCCGTAGGCTCAATGAGGAAAGTTTCACATAAGGTCAACAGTTTTTAGATTTAACATACATTTAGCCATTGCTTTTTAGGACCTTTCATTTCATTGCATTTCATGGCCAACGATCTTTAGATTTAGCATACATTGATCCATTGCTTTTTAGGCCTAATATGACCCCTGTGGGATTTCACATGCGCTAATAAGCATAACTAATCGCAACTTACATCCGGGGTGCATTTACATTTCATAGCATTTGAATTTCACTTCAATTTCATAGCCCCTTTCATTGGGCTGTACAAGATATAACAATAGTTTCCATATGTAGTACAATTTTGCTTCAGGTTCTAGCCAACACAACTCAAGCAACTAGGGGAACTTCCGCAATCTAAACCACACATTGGGGCAACCGACTAGAGTGATAAATGCATAAAATCCAATTCACCAAGGGCAAGTTTTGTTGCCAACTCAGAGCCGAGACACAAAATAAACATGGATGCAAGTCCAACACAGAGGCAGAAGCGGGGAGATCCTCCATATCACAAGTCAAGGTGTAAGTCAGGGTGGAGATCAATATATGGGGAAATGACAAAATGGATGGATGGAGACAAGTGAAGATGGTGCCTAAGCTAGTAGGCCAAGAAGACGCTAAATGTTCATGTTCACATTCATATGAAGGTAAGGACCAACAAGTATAAAACAAGAGCTTCCAAATATCAGTAGTACAACCAATACATATAATCCATAACCAATTCCATTTCAATTTTAATACACTGCCAGATCATAATTACTTTATACCAAGTCAATGCTATCAAAATGACCTAAACAACAAGGTAATAACATCAATGCACATCATATATATATACTGGGTCATCAATCAATATCTGTAATTTGAACCAACCATAACCACTGAGAACACTATATCTGAAATACTGAAGAACTGCACTACAACTGTATGAAATAAAAGGCCATATTGGTCATCAAATCTGAGGTCTCAAGGCTCAGCCTTGGCATAAGGTCTACTAAATGTCTGATACAAAGATGCTCTGATGTGTGAGTGATCATAAATAATGCTGCTCATCATAGCTGATCTCACTGAAAAAGTGTAAAAGCAAAGCTCTGAAAAGTGCAGATATCTGCTCTGCTCACATGGTAGCCCAGCTACTATGTTTGTGATAACAGTGTCGTAGGTTGATTTGTGTCCTAGGAATCTTAGATGGAATTGAGTATTTTAAGGTGGGACCTAAGTGGGTCATGTGAGTGACTATGAGAGAAAAAGAAAAAGAGGAATCCATTGTGCGTGTCACATATGAATGGAGTGTGTCGTAAGGTGTAAGAGAATGTGTCATGATTAGTTGTAAGGGGATATACTAAGTAGAGTACATTTGGCATGAAGGAATCCTGTCAAAATTAGTAAATTCGTGAAGAGCCCAAAGTCTCTTGGGTTGTATAAATATGTGTACTTGTTTGCCCTTGAAGTGTCAATTCAATTAATGTATATAGTGGGTTAAGGTTTCTCTCTCGTTTCTCCTTGTTATGCTGTAATACGGGCTTTATCATGCCAACAAAGATTGGCAAGTTGATTCTTAGAGCTCTGATACTCACTAAGTTATAAACAGTGCTATTTGAATAACAATTATATCATTCCCACATTTTAACATTCATCGAGGTAATGGAATTTGGTCAGTGATAAATTGCATCCTTGATGACAAATATGAATGCACAGTGAATCTTAATTGATGCTTTCAACTTTCAAGCACTTTCAAGCTTTGAAGTTTGGTGGTTTACTTACATTTGAATGCTGCCCAGTTACAGGCTATCTTAGCTATTCATATTATTAATGGTATCTACTATCAACAAAGTTTGGAGCTCTATCCAGTATCTCGTATCTACTATTTTCACCCCAAAAATTGGATGAGAAATAGTTTTCCATCTACAAAAGTTGGTCAACATCAGAAAGGATAGACTTTTGATCTTAAAGGGAAGTTCCTAGTATTCTTTATCTGTGAACTTCCTTGCACTATAAACATGGTTTTGATTTCAGTACAATGTTTCTTTTGTTTGTTCTCAAAATTTACCGTACTAACAGTTTCATCCATAACAAAATGGACTGGAGCAATTTTGCAAATGCCTGATTGTATGCAATCTTCTTTATCATGATTGATTTGTGCAAATATGATGTATGGACCTTCAGAGTTGAAAATTGTTGATTGCTGATGTATGGAATAATTAGGATGACCTACCAAAATCTAAAAGAATGAACTAGAAAGTGCACAAGTCACATTTTAGTCATCAGACAATACCGTATGCACTGTAATTGGAATTAGTAGTAATGTTGGTAAAATGTAATGCAACTAAAGTAACTTTTGGCATTTGTTTTTCCCACTTTGAAATTAACATTTTTTCACTCTTAAAATAACCTTCATTACTGGTCTCTTACATTGTCTGATGCTCAGAGGAGAACTGGAGGACTGGTGATTTGGAGGTCAGGGGGTTCTATTGTTCTATATAGAGGATTGAACTATGAACCACCTTCTGTAAAGTCTGTGAAGCTGCAATCTGAAAACAACCAAGGGGCTGCTTTGGATCATGGGGGATGTATGCCATCTGAGGCTGAAACTGTTTCCATAAACAAGCCAATTGGTGGAGTGCATGGAAGCAGCACGATTGATGCATTAATCAGAGATAAGCCAACTGATATGGTCAATGGTGATCATGTATCCAGTTCTCATCTTGGCAGAGACAGCATTGATAAAAAACAGCATGTTCAGCCAATTGACGAGGCTGACTATGAAAATGAAATAGACAAAATATTGGATGGATTGGGTCCACGTTTTACTTATTGGTCAGGTTATGGACCTTTACCTGTAGATGCAGACTTATTGCCAGCTGTGGTTCCTGGCTACAAGCAACCTTTCAGGCTTCTTCCTTATGGTATGAGGCCAACAATGGGTAATATGGAAATGACCAAACTGCGAAAGCTGGCAAGAACAATACCTCCTCACTTTGCATTAGGTACTTGGTGATTGTGTCCTTTTGTTGTTTAAAGATTAATATTAATGCTTCAGATTTTGACCATTTTGTATGTCCTTGTTGCAAATTTGCTCTTCTTTCTGAAAAGGGAGAAACAAGAATCACCAGGGTTTGGCTGCTGCTATGGTGAAGCTCTGGGAAAGAAGTGCGATTGCCAAAATTGCAGTTAAGCGGGGTGTTCAAAATACCAGCAATGAAAGAATGGCTGAAGAAATTAAGGTGAGTGATTTTGTTTTATTGCTATGATAAATATTAAATTGTCTTCTAGCTCAGTGATAATAATCCAGAAGATTTTACAGGTATGTAATGGAAGTAGGTGATTTATAGTCCATATTAGGTTTCTTTTCTACTAAATTGGAATTTCCTCAAGATGTTTCTTATACTCTGTGTTGCCACACAAACAAGCATCCGTAAAGTGCAAGGTTTTCACAAGGGTTTAGCTGAGAGCAACTATTAGAAGTGTTGCCATTGTCAAGTAGACAACAATTTCTCTTCACTATAGTGATTTGGATGAATATCAATCATAAGTGGGGATTCCCTAAGGCAACTAACTACTAATGATTTAATAGTATTTTAGAGTTACTTAGTTTGCAAATGATCAACTATGAATGATGTGAAATTTGCTTGTAGTTGATTAACAATGCTGGATTAAGTTAATGATCCGATCATGTTTAAGAAATTTTAGAGAATTAAAGATTTGCTCATGAAAACATTGCACATAGATTCCAGTTTTATAAAAAGAGCTGTAATGAACAACTGAATTGCTTTAACCATTGGATTGATGTGAGATGGAATGTAAAGCAACAAATTCAGAATGATATACTCGGATTTAGAATTTGTGGTACTTTGAAAGTGGAAGAGAAAATAATGAGTATTAAGAGCATTTGAACTTCCAGATCTGAAATAACATGCTGAAAGAGAGATTGCTTAAAACCCTTAAAAAGAAGTACAAGTGAGCTCACTACAATAATATTTTGCATGCACTTGTGCCATGGTGTAATATTTTGGCTGCAATGTGAGAACTTACACACACATGCGTGGACAGGAATACACTTGAATGAGAAAGAGTAGATTCATACATTAGATGATGCAACGTCGCATTACATAGTAGGAGAGAGGAGGAATACACTAGGTAACTCCCAAATACCTAACTGTTAACCACTGTATTAATGACTACATTAAATTCCTATTGTTACATCACTTTGTTAAGGAGCATTTATTATTCATCTAACTCCTAAGTTTTAATTAGGACCATTATCTCCATTTCCCTCCCATAATAGTCATCTTACATGCTTGTTCAAAAATACAGAAAGGCAAAAGCTTTGGACAAGAAAGATGTTTGCAGTCCGCAAGATAAGATCTTCAAAATAGCAACTGGAAGTGAACTGCATGCAACAGGGTTGATGAATTACTGTCTATGTCACCATTCTTCTATCTGACCATTGCCTCACCAACCAGATGAGAGCCAATGTTAATTGAATAGTAAGGCTTTCCACCATTGACATAGAACTTGGCTTGTTCACTGAATTCACCTTCTCCACATCTTGGTGGTCCAACATATTAAGATTTTGTGTTTGCTTTTATAAAGAAGCACTGTCATCTTCACCCTCCCTAATGGTCTTCTTCTTTATCACTTCATCTTCACCTTTCCTGAAGGTCTTATTCTTATGAGTTATAGCTAATAATGCATAATGTACTTGTTGTTTGCCTTCTCTTCTTTGACTTGTTTCAGCAGCAACATCATCTAGGGCTTCATTTCTTGAGTTCTGTCTCATCGAACACCTCTTTGGCCTAGGCATTATGACTGAGTTTTCAATGAAGTTACAGCCTTCTTTCTGCTGAACTAGCTGTGTATTCTCAACTTCTAGCAACCTGAATAAACCCTGTTGTTCCATACCTATAGCAATCGTCTTTTTGCTTTCCTTATCAACAATGAAACACCTATTATTGCTGAAATTTATATGTGACTATGGCCTATGCTTCATTATACTACTTAGCAAAAGTAGATTTTTCTTCAAACAAAGAACATAATAAACATCTTTAATCATTACCTTTTTACCTCTTAGCTGAAGTATGATGTTTCTCTTTCCTCTAACCACGTATTCTTCTCTTCCACTCAACACATCAAAACCAGACTAAGATTTATCCTCTACAAAATCAACATGCCAATCAATGTTAGTAAAATGTCTAGATGAACTTGAATCAAAATACCAATCAACCTTACCACTCTTTGAATCATTGTTTCGGGCCATGTACACATAGAAAACTCCCTCCTCCTCGTGTTCAACCACATAAGCATGTTTGTTTCCAAATTGATCATAAGAATGGTCTTGATTGTGCTTTTCATTCCACAACCGTTTCCTGAAAACTCTGCTTATATGCCCTAATTTTCCATGATTAAAACATTTAATTGCTTTTCTCCTTTTACCTGACTAAGAAGAGTTATCTCCATCATTCTCTTCCCTTTGTTTGCTACCTGTTGCCACCTAATACACATCTGGGGGAAACACGACAGGAAACCTTCAAGCCGCTCAGTGTGTTCTTGGGGGAAAGTCAGAGTCAAGTGCTGTCACTTGATTACTTGACTCCTTCGTCTAGGCTACTCCTAGCGAAGCCAAGGGGGGTGGTCCCTATAAAAAATAATCTAAGGCTTTTAACTAATAAAACAAGAAAAAAGCTATGTCTAGGAGTTAATATGATGGTTGTGAAAACATATTACAACTAAGCAAGATCCGCAATTAGAATTTAATTAGATAACACAACACATGATATAGATGCATTCACGACATTTTATAATTGAAATTAAAACATTGAAAAATAAAGACTAGTGCCGAGAGTATGATTGTGAAATGCTTGCTGTGTTGTGTCGTGAAAGTATTGCAGAGGCTTGTTGTAAATTTTAATTTATTAATGAGTATTATGGGAATGGGTTTATTCTTGGTTTGGCCCAACTTCGACTTACTTCTTTGGAATGGGCATTGTGATAGTTCTACCAAGTGTCCAACCAGGCAAGGATGAACTTTCTTATGACAACCTGCTGGCTCTGTAGTAAACCTCACGCGACCTCCCGAATCCGCAGAATTAGACTTAGTAGGATTGCCCTATTAAACTAGTCACTGTACACCTTTTTTTGATTGAGCCAACTGTTCAGACTAAACTGCAGCGGTCAAGAGCATACTTCAGGTTTCAAGCCTTGGTTGATTTTATTTAAAATGTGAGGTGCGAAATTTTTTGGAACCCCAACCCGGTTTCAAGCTTGATAGCTTCTCTGCATGGTTTTATGCCCAAACCCCAATATGCACATTTTTAACATAAAAATGACTAAATTGAAACACATGAGATTCTTTTTGAAATTCAAAACAACTCAGAAATTTTAACTTTCAGCCAATAAACTCATACTCAGAAATTTAAATCGGCCAACCACATAAAAAATTTAACACAAGATTTTTGACCGATCGGTCCAGGATAAAACCCCTAAGGGAAAACCTGTTTCTGAGAGAGAGAATTTTTATTTCTTCAGTGTATCAAATACAAAAATAAAAAACAGCAGTACTTATTGTTGCCGCCTGGTTCCACACCTGGGGAAAACGCAGCAGAAGTCTTCAAGCTGCTGGTGTGGCCTTGGGGGCAAGTCAGAGTCAAGTGCTGTCACTTGGGACTCGACTCCTCCGTCTAGGCTTTCCTAGCGAAGCCAAGGGGGGTGGACCCTAAAAATGAAAAGAAAACTAAGGCGTCTAAGCTAGGAGTTAGGAAAATATTTTTGGTAACCAAGAATAAATAGCACATACATTTGTCAAATAAAAAATTTCATTCATCATTTACTCCCATTTAGAATAGTCATCATTTAACTGCACATTAGTCAATAATATAAAATGAAACTTAAACAAGACCAGTGCCTTATAATGGAGTCAATAAACAAATGCATAAGCAAAAAAGTAGATGTTGTGCGAGTGTTCTTGGTTTATTTTAAAATTAATGTGATGGTGATCTTTTTATTATGGCAGGGGGGTTCCCAATATACGCAAGGTACGGGGGAACATGTCCGGAGTTTTGAAGCGTGGCTTCCCTCTCAGGCTTGGGCTGAATCAGAGTCTCGAGGAGGTGTTCAGATTCTATACCAACGAGGGCAAGCCTAACGGTTTCCAAGAGGTCACTACTCAGTGTGGTCCCAAGCCTTCTGAGAAATTTGCCCATGACAACAAAAATACGCGTTGTGCCGGATTTTCACAAAAAGGATTTTTTATTAGGGCGGTGTTAGATCCTATTACTAGTCATCCCCTCCTTTCTGATGTGTACCAACTGGATCAGACTAAGCTGCAAGTCGGCCACAGAGCATACGGGAGAAGACCTTGGTATTTTTATAAAAAATTTTATGAACCCAAATTTTATCTTTTTTAAAACCCCAGGAGTCTCTTTTCAGGCACGTATTTCGGGCAAGCCCTCATACATAAACCCTACTTCGGGAAAGCAAGGGGGGCGTTATGAGTTTGTAAAAAAAATGTGAAAAACTATATTATGAGTGAACTTGTGGCCCGCCAGTGGAACGGACCAACAAGGTTTATTTTAATCCTAATTAATTTTATTAAATGCCGGAAAACAAAGAAATAAACTACTCTAAAAATCACGCCATGAAAATGAGACGACACAGGCCACCCCTGGGGGGATGGGGTATGGGCGCTGGCTAGCCCACTTGCTCTCGTTTAATAGTTGTTTACAATGATTAGAGAAGTGCCCCAGTCTACTTTAAGTGACTTGGTGGCTTACAAAATTCTAGGAAAAAATGACCGGTTTTTGGAAAATATGAAAATTTGTCCTCCGGATTGCCTGGATCTTCGAAATTTCGGCAGCACTTCCTCCTCCCTGTTCGTCTTTTGCTGCAAACCAGCAAGCAATGATTAGTATAAGATGCCCAAAAACACTTTAAGAGTGTCTTTGGAACACCTCCTAAAAAAACAAAAAAAATTCTAAGTTAAAAACTAAGTAAAAATGACGAAAAGTAACCAAGCAAAACAAGCTATGGGGCTTGTCTACTTGGGATCTTTGCTAGCCTTTAATGGCCGCAAATTTCAAGCTCTAGGGCAGCCAGGTAATACTTTGAAATCAGATCTAATACTACTTCAGAAAAAACTTGAAAGATTTTGACAACTTAAACCAGTTTCTGAAAAGAAAGTGCTAGATAACCAAGAAGCTTTGATCTATGAACAATAAACTCTTTATGAAATGAAAGAATAAAACTTCTTGATGACAGAATCTGACTTATTTAAGTTTTTAACAGCAGTATGTAAATCAGATCCACTTTTGATTAGTAACTAGTAACCATAAAATTTGATTTTTTTTTTGAATGAGAGAGAGAGAGAGATGGAACAAATCCTTGTTGAAAATCGAAGCTTTGAAGATGGTTTAGTGATTTTTGAAGGGACTATATCTGCAAACAATGATTAGTAAAAAGGGGAAACAAACAAGATCCTCCTTCTTGCCAACTCAAGAAAACACCTGCACATCACAGATCTCACCAAAAAAAATATCAAGTGTAGATATATACTCACAAGAAACTACAATTGCATATTCATAAACAAATGAAAGATACAAAAATAGTCTCTTACCAAGCACACATCACTAAGCTGCTACAATAAACAAATTGAAAACAACTTATCTCATAGATTGGTAACAATCTTTCCGATGAGCACACCACACCCTTGAAGAATGAAACTTATGCACAAGTCATCTTGGAAAAGGAATCAAGATATTACATCCACATATGACCAAACACCACAAGCTGACCTCCAAAGTCTTCTTTTATTCAAATGAGAAAAAATATTACAATCATAAGTCTCTTGCTCCAATTCTCACTAACTCACAATGGAGAAAGAGCACTTCAATTTATAGAGCAAGCAAGGAGGAAGGGTGCACTTGGTGAGGGAGTGAGTGGTGGAGTTTGTGGCATAAAAGGTGGAGGGGATGGGGCTGCCATCTCCATGTATTAAGCTGCCCACAATAGCACAACATGTGCTAACATGGCAGCACTCATTGTGCTGCTCCCTCCCTAAAGACGTGGGCTGCCCATAATGGCAAGTGCGCCCCTCCTCATGGTAAATGCGCCCCTCCTCAAATGGGGCTGCCAAACACCTTACAAATCAGCCCAATACCCTCTTATAATAGTGCTGGTCCAAAACTGAGTTGTCATTACTCCCAAAAATAATTAATTTTTTAAGTCATTTTTTCACTTTTTTGAATTTTTTCATGACTTTTTGACTTTTTTGGGTTTTTTGGCCATAGGAAAATATTGAAGCACCCAAACCTTAGGAAAAGTGGGTTTAGGGGTTTAGGGGGTGCTCTGAGTTAGAAAACGAGCACCCCTAAGGCAAAAAATACCTCCAGACGCCCCTTATAGGCCAATTACAAATTTTTTAATTGAACCATTAAAAAATGGCCCAATTTACGGAAAAACCAAAACTTGCCGAAAATTAAAAACAACCTAGGGGGACTTAGCACATGTCCATATGACTCAAAATTAACGCCTAGCATGTTCATATACATTGACCCATAGACTCTAATAATTCCCTAAGGCCCGTCAGCCTCCCCAGGCATTCCAGCTTTGGAGGAGCAGGAGAAAAACCAATTAATTATGTTATGCACTAATGCAAGACATAATAGATAGGTGAAAAAACTCCTTGGAATACCTGACTTAGCCAAAAAGTCCTAAGGAACCGAGTCTTTTACAAAACCCCATGCTAGTACGTTTTTATTACAAACCCCGCAGGGCCATGGACATGTGGAAAAAAATAAAAAACGGGGGCCTTTAGAAAGCCAGCTGGTCATCCAATCACCAAAATTGAACATGTATCATGTTCCACTCTGCTTGCTCGCTTGATAATCCAACCAAGTGCAACTTAGTTGGCAACACTTATCTACTTTTTCATCTCGAAATTTGTGCCAATAAACTGTTGTACGAAAACCTCAAAAACCGTGGTGTACGGCTCACACGTGTGGCTGTATGAACTCCTCGATTTCTATGCAATCTGCTGCTTCGGAAACCATGCCAGAATCTGCTGTACTTTCACTGTAAGGTCAGCTTTAATTGCTGTACCTTTCCTTGAATTCTGTGCTACCAAAAATCCGTACTGCTATACGGTTTTCTCGAAAACTGTGCCCACCTGCTGTACGGATTTCTTCCTCGAAATCCATGCCAAATTCTTCTTGAAATTTGTGCCAACTTCTCGAAATTTGTGCCATGAATCTTCTTGCTCTTCTCCTGAATCTTCAAAATTGTTTTATGGGTGAAATCTCTTCAAACCCTCTTCTCTTCTCTTTTCTCCTCCTCTCCAAAACTCTCTCTTGAAAAGTGAATAATGAATGAGTTTTCCTTGCCCAAGTTCTTTTTGTTCATGGTGACTTCCTCTTTCAATCTAATGGTCCATATTAGATTAGATGAGGGGTTCTCATTAAATCCTCAATTAAATAATTAATAAATGACATGTAGTGCACTTCATGTCATTTAATAAACTGTGAGCACCCCTTTTTAATTAATCACTCACTTGACTTTTATTAAATGTGAACTTAGGATAAACCATGACTTTACCTTTTAATGAAGTGACTTTAAAATTATAAAGTGCATCTCACTTCATTAATTAAAATTGATTAGGGGTCACCAATTAAAGTGTCTTTGTCCACCCCAAGGCAACACTAGGTGAACAACACTTCCTAGGTAACTTTTCAACACTTCCTCTTATCGAGGAAGGTGTTCTTCACCACTCCCAACTTGTCCCTGAAATAGACATGCTTCCCTCTACCCAAAGACTTCGTGAGAATGTCAGCCACCTGCTCATCAGTAGAAATGTATTGCAATTGTATAGCTCCTCTCTGAACATAATCCCTGATAAAGTGATACCTGATCTCAATGTGTTTTGACCTTCATGAAATATCGGATTCTCAAAGAATTTAATGCAACTCTGATTATCACAATGTATCACTGTAGGTCTCATCTCCTGACCAAATAAATCAACCATCAACTTGCGAAGCCACAAGGCTTGACTGGCTACCATGTACTCAGCCTCTGCAGAACTCAATGCTACGGACTTTTGTTTCCGACTGAACCAAGACACAACTGCTGAGCCCAAACTGAAACAACAACCGGAAGTGCTCTTCCGGTCCGAAACACTACCTACCCAATCTGAATTTGTAAAGCCAACCAATCCCACTCCATCAGATCTCCTGCAGTCCAAACCAAAATCTACTTTACCTGCAAGGTATCTCAACACATGTTTTGCAGCTATCCAGTGCACTCTCCTGGGCTCCACCATGATCTGACTGGGAGTGTTAACTGCAAACTCATATCTGGTCTGGTGTTGACCAAATACATCAACGAACCAATCAACTGACGATATAACGTAGGATCCACCAACTCTCCCTTAGAAGCATGAAGCTTCGTCCAGTTGGTGATCATGGTTGTGGACATGGGTCTGCAATCCTCCATCCGAAATCTCCTCAGAATATCTGCAACATATTTTCCCCGACTTAGGAAAACATGTCCATCCTCCTGCCATATCTCCATCCCCAAATAGTAATGCATCAGTCCAAGGTTAGTCATCTCAAATTCTGAAGCAAGATCTTTCTCACATGCTTCAATCAGGTGCTCTGCTCCTGTAATGAACAAGTCATCAACATATAGCAGAAGAATGAGCGGAACACCACCAACCACAATGTAGTATAGGTTGGGATCCGCCTCACTCTCCCGAAACCCAATCGACAGCAAATAAGTATCAATCCTGGACTACCAAGCTTGAGGGGCTTGCTTTAGACCATACAAGGCCTTTTTCATCCTGCAAACATGTGAATCTCTCCCATGAATCTCAAAGCCCTAAGGCTGCTCTAGATATACCTCCTCCTGTAGAAAACCGTTCAGAAAAGCGGTTTTCACATCCATCTGATGAATCCTCCAACCTCTCTCTGCCACAATGGAGATCACTACTCTGATTGAAGAAAATCTAGCAACCGGTGCAAAGGTCTCATAGTAGTCAACTCCCTCTACCTGTGAGAACCCTCGTGCAACAAAACGAGCTTTGTACTTGTTAATGCTGTCATCCGCAGCACGCTTGATTTTATAGAGCCACTTGGAAGTCACCACTAACTTCCCCTCCGGTCTTGGAACAACCTCCCACACTCCATTCTTCATGATGGATTTGTACTCTTCCATCATGGCATCTCTCCAAACCTGGTGTGGGGTAGCCTCCTCAAATGTAGTAGGCGCGAAATCACTCAAACTAGTCACCATCGCCATATAACTGGAAAATCTCTTTGGTGCCTTGCTCTCTCTGACCTCCCTCTTGGGTGGCTTCACAGACTCCTTAGCTTCCTTCACAAGATCCTTAAGCCAACTTGGCTTACATTTCCTGGAAGTAGCTTCCTATGGTGGGCCCTCCTCCTGAACCTCCTCATCTGACAATTGTCTCCTTGAAGAAGTACCTGTGGCCTTAGATCCTGTACCTGGTGATCCTGAACCTGTACCACCTGAATCACATGAAGGTGAAATTTGTGAACCTGTGACCTGTGAACCTGGCCCTGTACCAAAAGTCCCTGTAGACTGAGTACCTGTAGCCTGTGTTCCTGTAACCTATGACCCAGTCACACCAGAAACCTGTGACCCTGTACTTTGACTCGTTGAACTCTGTGAAGGTACCTGTGGAGTATCAACCTGTTGCTCCACCACCTCTGAATCATAAGACTTCCTGAAGGCGTTCTCCTTCTCAAATCTGGCCTCCCTCCTCACCACAACTTTCCTCTGTGTAGGAAGGTATAAGTGAAAAGCCTTCGAAGTCTCGTCATAACCAACAAAAATGCCTCTCTCCACTGTTGGCTCTAACTTTGTCCTCTTCTCAGAAGGGACGTGAGAGTATGATATGCAGAAGTGACCCATCTCAGGTCTCGTCCCAGTGAACATCTCCTCATGAGTTTTACACCCTAATGCTCGGTGTGGACTCTTGTTCTGAACATACACAACAGTACTACAGGCCTCAGCCCATAGAAAGAAAGGAAGACTCTGATCATGCAGCATGGCTCTAGATGCTCCCACTATCGCTTTGTTCTTCCTTTCAGCAACCCCGTTCTACCGTGGAGTGTATGGAACAGTCAACTGCCTCCTCATGCCCTCCTGTCTGCAAAACTCAACAAGAGCTGAGTGCCCAGATTTTCCTCCCTATTTGGTTCTCCACAAGGCTTTGAACTCTTGGAACCTCTGCAAGACTTCCCGAGATTTTTTACTTCTCAGAAAGTAGATCCAAGTCTTCCTGGAGTGGTCATCAATGAAATTGATATAGTACTCAAATCCTATCAACGATGCAGAAGACATAGGTCCACATAGCTCTAAATGAATCAAATCTAGTATGCCACCCGATCTCGTGTCACCGCTCGGAAAAGCAGTCTTGGTGTACTTTCCCAAAGCACACCCTTTGCACACACCACCTTGCTCTGTGCTGAACCGAGGCAAACCTGTAGACATCTCCCTCAGCAATCTCAAAGCTGAATGATGAAGGTGGCCCATCCTCTTGTGCCAGAACTCACACATCTCAGTACTATTGCTCGCATGGGCTAATGCATGATGAGGCTGGAAGAGAAGCTTGTACAGTTTCCTGCATCTAACTCCAATGGCACATGAAGTAAATGGTCCTGCTGCACTGGGAAACACATACACTTTTCCACCTAGGACATATACTCCAAATCCCCTGTCCTCAATAGTGGAAACTGAAACAAGATTCTTCTTCAGCCTAGGGACATACAAGACATCCCTCAACGACATAGGGTGCATGGACACACTCTCAAACATGACAGTCCCACGCCCAACTGCTCTCACAACAGTATCATCACCCAATACTACCTCGAGACTCAAGCCAGTCTCGGTCATCTCAGAAAACATATCACGAGTACCTATCATGTGGCTCGAAGCCCCACTATCAATATACCATGTGGAGGTAGTGGCAGAAGCACTCAAAGAGTGGCCAACCAATAAGGAACACTGATCCTGATCATCCACATCATCGTCGATATCACTGCTGGTGAAAGATATCCTCTCTGTACATCCAACATAGAGAGAAAACTCTCCCTCAAAACGAGAAGCAAAGTCATCAACATCTGCTGCTGCTGCTGTCTGATGTCCCTTATTCTTCTTGTTTGGGCATTGTCCAACATAGTGTCCAAACTTTTGACATGCGAAACACTTGATTTTACTCAAGTCTTTCTTTTTCTCACATGTATACTGTTTGGCCCCACCCCTGGGACCCTTTTTGAACTTTTTCTTGTTCTTGCCTTTTGCTGCCAATGCTACATCCTCCTCATCATTCCTATGATGTGATGAATTGCCCTGTAGGTAACCTCTACGTGTCTCCTCCTGTATGAAATCATCCCAAAGACGATCCCATGATGGCATGTTCTCATGAGCAACCACTGTCTGCACAAACACACTCCATGGTGGAATCACGCCATTTAAGGCTGTGCGTATCAACTCACTGCCCGATATGATCTCACCTAAAGAAAAACAGTGACAAACATATGAATACTTAAGTAGACCTTTTGTCAAACGCTTAGATGCAATTCTGAGATTTATGGTTTGAAATTTCTGAGCATTAAATTAAATATTCTTATTAATAAATGCAGACCTCTGTCATACTCATAAACACTTCATCATCCAAGCATAAAAATTGAAGAAGTCAGTTGCAAAAATAATTAGGGTAAAAACCCAGGGACAATCCTCACAACTTGTGAGGCAACCGAACTAAATGAGAATTTAATTAAGGGCATCACAGTAAATTTTACAGTATCAGAACCAACATTAAATGCACCTGAATATCCTCGATTTCTGTGCCAAAAATGATGACAATAATTGTTGTACAGAATGACTGTACAGTATAGTTGTACGAATTGCAAAAAAAATTGCTGTTTACTGCGTCTGGGAACTGTGCACTATCTCAGAATTTCTACATACTGAAAAATGTGCAGACAGCAGTACAGACAGCAGTATGGCCACTCTCTCTCCAACAATTCGACTTCTCTCTTGGAATTTGTGCTGATTGGATCTTCTCTCTTCTACTATACGGATTATTGCTGCTTACTGATTCTCATTTATCATTCACTCACTGAAATGATATCTCTCTCTATTCTCTATGTATTTTTCCTTCATTCCCAAGCATGTATAAATACTTACACTTTTCCCAAGAAACCCTAACTTACATAACCAATTCAAACTGGCTTTTGATCTGATGGCTATTATAAGTCTAATATGAGGGTCTTTATTAAATGCAGAACTTAAATTCACTTTATTGAATAAAGAGTACATTTAATGAACTATGGACTCCACAACTTAAGTACATTCACTTTATAAAAGGTACTTTATTAAAAAATCACTTTACAAACATAACATGCTAGGAAATATGACTTGTGCCCCTACAAAAACATGAAAAGGACATTTCTCGTTACAATTTTCAACATCACCAACCATTGCAAGTTCATCTCTAACCTGTGTTATCCTAGTAAGATAGGATTCCATGCCCTCATTCTTCCCCATGTGCACATCCTTCAACTTCTCCCTCAACACCATCTTCCCGTTCCCATTGGAGCTTTGGTGTAAGCTAGTCAAAGCCGCCCACATCTGAAATGCATGGTCCTTCGCTGAAATATGTGGGATCACATGATCCTTCACGGCATCAAGTATGATCCCTTTTGTCTTCACATCCTTTTTCATGAAGGCTGCCTTATCAGTAGCATCGGTAGGAATTGTTACAGGATTTGCTGTTGTACTATTCACTATATCCCATAGCTCATTCTCCTCAAGTATCAACATAATTTTAGCCTTCCATGGGCTAAAATTTGCAGCCCCATCTAATCTGTCCTCAACCCCAAGTCCAGACACAATGGCTACAACCTGTGCTGCTCAAGCAACCTGTTGAAGAACTTTTTCACAAATTTGGAATGTTTCTCAAAACCCTAGTTTTTTTCAAATCTGAAATTTTTTCAAAACCCTTGTTTTCTTCAAATCTGAAATTTTCTGAGTGTTTTAAAATTCTGATCTTTAACTCCGCTCTGATACCATGAAAGTTTTTGAAACCCCAACCCGGTTTCAAGCTTGATAGCTTCTCTGCATGGTTTTATGCCCAAACCCCAGTATGCACATTTTTAACATAAAAATGACTAAACTGAAACACATGAGATTCTTTTTCAAATTCAAAACAACTCATAAATCTTAACTTTCAGCCAATAAACTCATACTCAGAAATTTAAAGCAGCCAACCACATAAAAAATTTAACACAAGATTTTTGACCAATCGGTCCAGGATAAAACCCCCACGGGAAAACCTGTTTCTGAGAGAGATAATTTTTATTTCTTCAGGGTATCAAATACAGAAATAAAAAACAACAGTACTTATCTACTTTTTCATCTTGAAATTTGTGCCAATAAACTGCTGTACAGAAACCTCAAAAACCATGCTGTATGGCTCACACGTGTGGCTATACGAACTCCTCGATTTTTGTGCAATCTGCTGCCTAAGAAATCGTGCCAGAATCTGCTGTACTTTCATTGTACGGTCAGCTTTAATTGCTGTACCTTTCCTTGAATTCTGTGCCACCAAAAATCTGTATTGCTGTACGGTTTTCTCAAAAACTGTGTCCACCGTCTGTACGGATTTCTTCCTCGAAATCTTTGCCAACTTCTTCTCTAAATTTGTGCCTTGAATCTTCTTGCTTTTCTCTTCTCGCTTCTCCTCCTCTCCAGTACTCTCTCTTGAAAAGTGAATAATGAATGCGTTTGACTTGCCCAAGTCCTTTTTGTTCATAGTAACTTCCTCTTTCAATCTAATGGTCCAGATTAGATTAGATGAGGGGTTCTCATTAAATGCTCAATTAAATAACTAATAAATGACATTTAGTGCACTTTATGTCATTTAATAAAGTGTGAGCACCCCTTTTTAATTAATCACTCACTTGACTTTTATTAAATGTGAACTTAGGATAAACCATGACTTTACCTTTTAATGAAGTGACTTTAAAATTATAAAGTGCATCTCACTTCTTTAATTAAAATTGACAAGAGGTCACCAATTAAAGTGTCCTTGTCCACCTCAAGGCAACACTAGCTGAACAACACTTCTTAGGTAACTTTTCAACAAGGTGAGTTATTTAGACTAAACTTAGCCCCAAGAATCTCTTTTCTACACACCAAAGAATGGTGCAGTACTTCAGGAAAGCAAGAGGAAAGTTTTATTAAGTTTGTTTTGAACAATTGTCGATGAATGCACAAAATAAGATAAATAAATAAAAGTTTGTCTAAGTCCTTCAAGGACGTTTGTGTGTGCTTCGTGATATGATTTGATTACTACTAACCTGAAGGAACTAATGTAACATAAAAAATTTAAGGAAAGATAAAAAAAGTAAAAAAAATGAAAAAATGCGAATCGCCCCTGGGGGGATGGGGGCAGGCGCTGGAATAGCCTGCTGTGCTCTTTTTATTTTTGTGTTACATCAACCTCAATGAATAGATACTGCTGGTCCTTTATCAATAGGTATCCAGACAGTTTACATAAATTGTAGAGAGCAAAGAGTGGTTGAATGAACTTTCCGGATGGTCACGGAAGCCTCCAAATCCAAATTTTTTATGATTTAAATGTTCAAACCTGCTAAGCATGCAAAAAAAACCAGCGAGCGTTATTTGTTATAAAAGAGCCAAAAAACACTTTAAAAGTGTATTTGGCCACACTACAAAAATTTATAAAATTTTTCCCAAGTAAACTAGTTATAAAATAGAACAAAGAACTAAGTAAGGCAAGCTAGAAAGCTTTCCTTCTTAGGATCTTTATTTGCCTCTTTAAGAGATGACAAGCAAATATTTAAGCACTAATCTTGCCTGATAAAAACTTTTTACTCAAACAATCTCTTCTATTTTGCTCTTTTAGATCTATGATTTGAAACTTGATTTGAAACTTGCAATAATGGAGAGATGCAATCTAGATCTAGAATTATTTGATAAACGTGTCATAAATTTTAGATTGCAAAAACTTAGATCTACTTTGAAATCAACTTTGAAATCTAGATCCAAGTAAGAAATAGAACGGGTAACCAGAATAGATGAAAGAGAATTTGTGGATCTAGAAGTCGGAACCCATGGGGGTTTGAGCAAATGAAGAGGGGCTGTGGAGTCTACTTCCTGATGCACCGGTGGGATCCGTCTCTTTGTTTAAATTTCTGGATGAAAGGAAGATCTAACATGTTGGTGTCAAACATTTCAAGAGCTATAAGGAAGCGAAGCTTGTCCTTGTATTTTAGAGCCTAGCATCCTAGTCTTTAATGAAAAGTTTCAGTCCTGGATATCCTTTAAGGTGACCTACTCATTACAAAGTCAAGGCTTGTCTTCCGGAATAATATTTATTCATTCCATGATTAAGTTTGTTACAGAGCCACAACCAGATAGAAAGTGCAAGTATAAAATTTCATGGGTACTGGAGATAATATATTTCGTTGTTATAGAGAGAAATGATCTAAAATTTCATGGTTACTGGAGATAATATATTTCATTGCTATAGAGAGAAATGATCTTATGTAGTATTTCAAAAGGTTATTTTTATTATTTTTATTGTAAATTGTTATACTGTTTGTTTCCTTGAAATTTATAAGCGATGTCCATGGCAGAGGCTCACTGGAGGTACTCTTCTTTCAAGAAATAAGGAGTTCATTGTGTTCTTTAGAGGAAAAGATTTCCTTTCTCCTGCTGTTTCAGCTGCATTAGTTGAGAGAGAGGCACTGGCGAAGGCTCTTCAGGATGAGGAAGAGAGGGCACGGATAAAAGCATCTTCAGCAATTCCAGTTGTAACTGAGGAAGCTGAAGCAGGACACAGTTTTGCTGGCACTCTCGCAGAATCTTTAGAAGCCAAAGCTCGATGGTCAAAGCACATTGATAGTGAAGAGCTGGAGAAAATGAAACTAACAGCAGCCAAGGCTAGAAAGGCTGAGATAGTTAGAAAGCTTGAGAGGAGGCTAGCTCTTGTAAGTTCATCATTTCCTCTGCTTAACAAGCATAAAAGAGTACTTGATTCAGTCTCGTCGACTTACAACTGTTTCTCTACTAGGCCTATATAGATGTAGGTTTGTTTATTCTGTTCTAAAAGAAGGCATTGAAGATATTCTATTTGACATCCTATTCTTCGGAAGGAACTGGTCCTTTCAATCTAAGTTTGTTTTGCACCCACAACGTTGCCTTGGGTTGCTTGGAGCTTGTATACTGACATATAAGTTTCACTGTAGTTAAGTAGTGAATGTATTGTCAATTCTGAGAGGTGTTCATTTATTTCTCCTTCAATTCTGGATTATCAGGCCCAATTCAAGGTTTCTAAAGCAGAGAAGGCTTTAGCCAAAGTAGAGGCGTTCTTGTTGCCTGCCAAACCAGCTTCAGATAAAGAGACAATAACTGATGAAGAGAGATTCATGTTCCGTAAGCTTGGCCTGAGAATGCAGGCATTCTTATTGTTGGGTAAGCATTTTATTTAGAGAAGTATCATTCATCACGTGTATTATGATTATTATTTTATTGCAACAGTTCAGTGTGACATGTTTGGTTTGATCCATATTTCAGGGAGGCGAGGAATCTTTGATGGTACAGTGGAAAACATGCACTTGCATTGGAAACATAGGGAACTCGTGAAAATCATATCGAAGGAAAGGTCTCTGGCAGAGGTGAAATACACTGCACTTATGCTGGAGTCTGAAAGTGGGGGAATATTAGTCTCAGTGGATAAAATAAGCAAAGGTTATGCCATAATTGTTTATCGAGGGAAAAACTATCAGCGCCCACTTACTATAAAACCCAAGAATCTTTTAACCAAGAGAAAAGCACTACAACGTTCAAAAGAACTCCAGAGACGTGAGGTAATGCATATTCCAAGAATACTTTGCCTCATAAATGTTATTCTTATTCTCTTGGTTTTGTTATTATTTGCTGTAATCCTAACTTCTAAGTTCTATTGTTATTGACCTATTTTCGTCAATAGGTGAACCTCAAAATCAATTTCATTTCAGCAGTTATCTATTGGTTGGAAGGATTGCATATCTCATAGCTGATGTACACTTTTGTCTGTGCAAACATTTTTAAGGCGTTGAATCGACACATCTTACAACTGGAGAGGAGCACTGAACAGCTCAAATATGATATTGTAGGTTTTTCTTTTACCAGTTCATTTAATGATGATATAACATTTCTATAGAGGCGTGCATTTAGTTTTATGTTTTTCTTGTTTTAGGGATGCATCAGAGTTGAGTTTCATATTTACTATCAAATTGCATTTAACAAAACTCATCCATTCAAAACCTTAAGATTTATGAAGCTCATGAATGTTCCCAAATTTGAATTTATTATATTTTTCCTTGCTATTCTGCATTTTCAGAGTAGAGCTGAATCCGTTGAAGAGAATGAAGGCAGTGAAGCGTTGAATGCAGAGTTGGATCTTGTATCCCCTTCCAAAGATGTAGAGGTGGGATTTGTCTTATATAAGTTTGCAATTTAGATACTGGATATTTACCTTCTACGTTATACTCTGTTAAATGAGGCAGATATTTCGTAATCTCGTGTACTTTTACATAGTATCTCAGTTTTCTTGGATATTCATAAATTGCAATAATAGTGGAAAATTTCATGCTACAGAGTGAAGATGAAGCAGATCTTGATCCTTATGATGGTTATAGTGAAGATTTATCTTCAGACTTCAAATCAGAAATAGATCAGATAGGAAACAATGAACCAGGGGAAGAAAGTGCTGCTTATAGCAAAAATTCTGGGATGAATTTTGAGGGTTATTCAACAGACAACAGTGAAGTGGAGGAAGGAGCTACATCAGTTCAAACCTGCGCACAGGGATATGCAGACCAACTCAGCAGCAATCCATGAATTACATGAAAGAGATGCCTCATATTCTGAGCCTTAAAAATGCCAGGAGGATCACCATGACACCTTAGGATTGAGCACTGATGGAAGCTGTATTTAACAAGGAGCCAATTCCTTAAATTGGGAAGGGTTAGATGCATGAACAACTAGAGCTGACAGTGTTTCTTACATAGTACTTCCACCATGGACGGAGGCTGTTTTTAATGAGTCAATGCCTTCAATTTTGCAGGGTTTGATACCGGAATGCACTAGAAAGAACAGTCTTTCTTACTTGGTGCTTCCAGGAACTGTTTATAAATGTGTTGCTTGTAAGTTTCTTTAACAACAAATGCGAAATGTGATCTGATAAAATATATATGGAACATAATTGAAATGGATAAATAATCCATACTCCTGTAAAGAAAGGCAATTTTATTCATTTGTGTTGCTAATTTAAATGGTTAGAACATTCTGCTGTAAAAACATTTATTAATAATTATTATCTGATTAAAAGTGATCGTTGAAGGAATAACACTTCAATAAAACGTAATCCTCTTGTAGACCAAAAGGAAGGAAGCAAACAAGATACGATTAGTAAAGGATGATATATTGATCAAATTAAGTACTGGAAAAGTTTAAAATGCCATAGGAAATAAATTACATCTCTATAAAGTAGGAAATAAGCAACCTGAAGGCACTGATAGAAGACAATGAAATGTCTGATAACAAAGAATCCAGGAAAATGCCATTTTGAAGATACTCCAAGAGTCCATGGAATCTCTGATAACAAAGAGTCTGGGAAAATACCATTTTGAAGATACTCCAAGAGTCTCCTTTGTAGCTGTTACCTCAAAATCTAACACCCTCTCAACTAGGCAGCTAGGACTGGTGCTAAAGATCGGCAACCTTTCGGGAGATGCACCCATTGTTACCACAATGCAATCTCCCCTCATTTTAGGCCTGCTCCTTGGGCCACGGGAGGCTTCCCAAACAAGGTAAGAATAGATCTGTACGGTGTACAATGGAAACAACTCTATCCCTACAAGACCTTCCCACTATTAGTAGACTATTGCCTTATTGGAGTCAACAGAAGATATGCAATAAATACCTAATCACTGAGAAGGCTTAGGAGCACTTAAACATGAAGTTGATTATTTAACAAGGTAAATCAATTTTCTGCAGTAAAAACCAACAGCTCAAAATAGGAAGAAAACCCAAAATCAATTGTGGAAATACTTCAAAAATTACTCTCTGGTTTTGGGGGTGTCTTTAGGGATTTTGTGTTAGTGTTTGCACTTTAATTAAATTCTGTTAGATCTTTAAACTGCAAGATAGACAAGCACAACAATACATAAGAACACTAGAGACTTCCTTCGGGAAACCATAAAGGAGAAAACTGTTAAGATTCAATATGCCAAGATAGAAAATATCAGCGTTACATTCCATTTCACAAATAATAGCATATACAGGATCACTGAAAGAACAACAAGCACAAAATAAACACAAGAGACATAGATTTATCCTGGGAAACCCTCATGGAGTAGAAAACCCACAAAGCTTCCTCAATATAGATGACTAGCAAATACAAAGATGTAATCCTCAACCATTAGCTCATTCTCGTCCATAGCAGATCTCGCTCTCATTTATGCGCTAATCACAAGTGAGTGAATGTGTGTTAAATGAGGAGCACACTTCCTCTATTTATACACAACTCAGGCTTTATTTTTACGCAAACTAGGTTGGCCCCAACTTAACTACTTAACATAATATGACAGGGCCAACCCCACTAAGGTGGTCTAATAACCCTTTAACCCACATGACTCATACATGGTCGACCCCCACTAGGGAAGTCTAATAACCCAAGTTACCACATTATCCACGGAGGAATAAAACATCTTCGGATATACAATAAGGTCTTCACAGAGGAATGAAACGTCTCCGGAATAATAAAGTACAAATATAATATTCTTAGAAGTTACAATATTTCAACACTCCCCCTTAACGAGAAGGATATTATAACAACATCTGCAGGAGCAAGGAGTTATTAACTACATGGTACATGATACATCTATAGATCATTGGAAGCTTTCTCAACATCATCAGTAACTCAACTAGTTACTGGAATATCTTCAGGTCTTCAATACTGGAGTATCAGCTTCGTCAGTATTGAGTCTTCATCTTCTGCAGCACTCGATCAGCTACAACATCGTCATCATCTGGATCACCCGATCAACAACCTCATCATCTGGATCTATTGATCATCATCATAACAGCATCAACTTGATCCTCTCGATCAACAACATCACATCATCAACTGGATCCTTTCGATCAACAACATCTGGATCATCTTGATCGACAACATTTGGATCATCTCGATCGACAGCATCTGGATCATAGCAGCATACTCTGCAATACACAAGATCCTATTACGGGATGATCAATCCCCCTCACTTTAGGACATAGGTCCATGGACGATACAATCCAGATCAAATTCCCAGGATGATCAATACTTATCAATTTAAGACAAGTCCCATGTCTATGGACGATACAATTCAGATGATCAATCCTTATCAATTTAAGACAAGTCCCATGTCTATGGATGATGCAATCCAGATCAAATTCCCAGGATGATCAATCCTGATCAATTTAAGACAAGTCCCATGTCTATGGACGATACAATCCAGATCAAATTCCTAGGATGATCAATCCTTATCAATTTAAGACAAGTTCCATGTCTATGGACGATGCAATCCAAACACATACATTTTGAACTAAATGTTCAGGGATGATGCAGTCCTATCATCAATTCTCGGAGACAGATGTCTACGGATCAATTCAGGGACCTAAGTCCAGGGACGTTGCAATCCCTCTCGTCCACTAGGGACCACTTCTCGGAGACATCTGTCTACGGATCTATTCAAGGACCGAAGTCCGGGGATGATGCAATCCCCTCTCGTCCACTAGGGACCACTTCTCGGAGACATCTGTCTACGGATCTATTCAAGGACCGAAGTCTGGGGATGATGCAATCCCCTCTCGTCCACTAGGGACCACTTCTCGGAGACATTTGTCTACGGATCTATTCAGGGACCGAAGTTCGGGGATGATGCAATCTCCTCTCGCCCACTAGGGACCACTTCTCGGAGACATATGTCTACGGATCTATTCAGGGACCGAAGTCCGGGGATGATAGAATCCCCTCTCGTCCACTTAGACAAAGTCTAAGGATCATGCATCGACCTCATCGTCGTAAGCAACAACCTCATCATTGACCTCATCGTCGGAACAGGTAACCTCATCATCGATACAAGTATCCACATCATTGACACAAGTATCCTCATCATCGATACAAGTATCCATATCAACACCAGTATCCAAATATCATCATCGACCACATCACTCCCCCTTTTGAGGAGGGTCCTTCTGAACGGCACCAAGCTTGTCTAAAAAATACTCAACCTTTACTCGAGACAGAGGTTTGGTCAATACATCGACAACTTGTTCATCAGTGCTCACATACTCGAGCTTGATAGCTCCTTTCTACACCATACCCTGTATATAGAAATATTGGATTTCTATGTGCTTTGACTTATCATGGAACACTGGATTCTCTATCATCTTGATACAACTCTGGTTGTCACACAAGATCACATTGGGGTCCATCTCCAAGTCAAACAATCCTAATAACAACTTCCGAAGTCATATTGCTTCACAACTAGCAGTACAAACAACAATATATTCTGCTTTAGCTATGCTAAGAGCCACACTAGATTGCTTCCTGCTAAACCATGAGATCATGGCAGATCCCAGACAATAAAAACCTCTCGATGTGCTCTTCATGTCTGATACATTTCCTGCCCAATCAGCATTTGTGTAGCCATACAATCTGAAGTCATGATCTCCAAGATAACATAGATCAAAGTCTATCATACCTTTTAGGTACCTCATCACATGCTTTGCAGCTATCAGGTGAACACGCCTAGGTTCCACTAGATACTGACTCAAGGTGTTCACAGCAAAACATATATTTGGCCTGGTATTCGTCAGATACATCAATGACCCAATAATCTGTTTGTACAGAGTCACATCCACTAACTCTGATGAGTCATTGGATAATAGCTTCAAGTTGGAATCCATGGGAGTGGTCATGGCTTTACATTCCAACATATCAAATCTTCTCAAGATTTCCATAGCATACTTTCTCTGTTTGAGAAAGATTCCTTCTAGGCCTTGCCATACTTCCAGACCTAGGAAGTAATGCATCAATCCGAGATCTTTCATCTCAAATTCTGTAGCTAGCTTCTTCTTGCTTTCCATGATCTGTTTCTCATTCCTTGTCAGAAAAAGATCATCCACATACAGTAATAGTATGACAGGTTCATCATCCATAACCTTAAGATAAAGGTTAGGATCAGCTTTACTTTTGGTAAAGCCCAAGCTTGTCAAGAAGCTATCAATTCTTCCATTGTGATTGAATATCATTCACACTCTGCCTTGAGTGATCTTCTGCATATCTATCCATGCTATCTCCCATCAGATGGGTCTACTGATATGAGCCTCAAGATCATTTGAACTCTGTGGTGAGTTCCTTCTTGCATCCATCTAAGAGAAGAATGTCATCTATATATAGGCACCATCTTCAACCTTGTAGCAAAGGTTGAAATCCGCATCACCCATGGTGATCATTAAGCTCATCAAATGACTATCGATCCTGGGTACCCGTACAGAGCTTTCTTCAATTACACCATTAAAAAAATGGTTTTATCTAACATCTCGTCATGATCGTCTTCCTCTTTCTAAGAGAATCTTTTAGCCACGAGCTTTCTATAGTATGTTTGATTTGTAAATCTTCTTGTTGAACATCCATCACTTGTTCAGTGTTCATCATTCTTCATGATCTCACCTACAAATCAAAGTTAATTACATGATTAGAAATACTTCATAATCATCAAATTGTGTTGACATGATAACCTTATTATGCATACAAATATGATTCATATGGTTATGCAACTATCTTGACCAATACTTTGGCACAACACTTTTCCATATCCTTCATGCATACAGTGGTTATCTAGATGCCTTCCATCTCTACCAGAACATACTATCGAGAGCGTGCACAACTCTCAGCATGTCAGCAAAGAGGTTTCGTTCTAGTCAAGCAACAACGGAATGTTTGTCCAACTTACCCATTATATGCATATTAGTAGTATATCATTCAATGCTATATGAATGCTTACACTCATCATGATATATTCTAGGAATGCATATAACTACTACGAGCAATATCATTTACTATTCAGAGATTCAAGAAGTAATTCAAATGACAACTTAAATACTTTTCTTTTATGTTTGTGTGGTTGCCTCCCGCTTGATCTCTATTTTCCCTTCATGATTATATGTCTTTGAACTTCTATCCATCCTGGACCACTATGCATGCTTAAGTGTGCACTAGTGTCATCATCATTATCTCATACATAATCATACATTCATTAGTATAATCTCAATACTATTATAATTCTAAATAATCTTAATTATGTACGATCATGATTATTTTATACACAAGTATACTTACCTAAGATCCTAACAAAGTAGGATTCTAACTTGATATAGGAAAACATACCTGGATTATCAAGCTTGGTTATGTCTTAACATACCCAAACAATATCTTCTTTGTTCTCTTCAATGATTTAGAGACCTTGTGCTAGAACCTGCATATCTCATCGGTTAAGCATAATAGAACAAAGTCATACATACCTTGTAAGTAAAGCTTCTATGTGGTCAAAGACTATGGATGAGTCTTTGTCTTCATGTCATCATGGTCATAGAACTTGATTTGTCTTTCTTGATGTACCTGTATCTTGTTAGCGGACAACATCAACCTCATACAACACCACAGGTGCATTAGTACAATCATATAACCCTAATCAAAGAATGTCTTCTATCATTCACATGCATTCATTATCAAACAATCATAATTGTACTAACCTCAATAATATGAAGACAAACATATCATGAACATATTTCAACGCATACCTGTATCTCCTCAAGTCATACCTGTCAGGATTGCTTTTAACCCAATCCACTTTTATTTGCTGAAACTAGATCTGGAGCTGGATTAGGGTTTGTCAGAGAAACCCTAAAAATTAAAATTTTGAATTTCAAACTTCTGAATGGATGGAAGGATGTGGCTTGCTGAGCTGATCAAGCCGGTATACTTCAATTTTGAAAACTGCAAAATTTGACCCCTCAAAATTGCCTTTGAAACTTCCGAATCTTCTGGACAGGATCCCGAACTAGGGTTTGATAAATCCCGATCTTCTACCCAACCAAAAGGTTCGATCTTGCACTCTGAACTTCGATTTTTCTGAGGAGCTTCCAGCCGTGGTCACAGATTTCAAAAATTCCAACTTTTGCAGAAACCCTAATTTTCCACCTTTCCGATCAAAATCCCGAACTAGGGTTTGATCAAGCCCTGCCTTCTATCCAACCAAAAATTCGATTTTGCTCTCTAAATTTCGATTTTGATGAGGAGCATTCAATCGTGGACTCTGATTCCAAAAATTCCAACTTTCTCCGAAGCCCTAAATTCCTGCAGCAGTGATAAGCCAAGAATGAAGGTGCTCAGAAAACAATTCTGTTTTGATAGAAATATGCACTTGATTGTTTCTGGTGCATCTCTAAAATTACGAATCCACAGGGTTTGAAAATTCTGCCTGTGGTAGCTTGACCTGTCATCTTTCCAATCCCACAGGTCTGACCTCAATTGGATTCTCTGAGAGAGAGTTATGCCAAGTGTCGCAACGTGACTTGTTTATGGGATAAAACAGGAGAGCGAACTTGTACATCGTGCCACGTGTCACTGGTTCAACTTCAGCCTCTGAAAACCTCACTTGAGAAACTACAGTCTGTGCTCTACCTGTCACTTTTTACGAAATTTCATTTAGATCTTCCTAGCCCAAGTTGTGACCTTTTTTCCTGGGTCACCTGTTTATGACTGAGATCTGGAAGACGCAGAAACCCTAACTTGTACTGATCATAAATCACAAAGTACAACGAATTAGAGGTTCTCCTTTGGACACAAGGTACAGGGGGATGTTATTTACGACCTGTAAAGGTTTTAGATCCCGAACCTTCGCAAAAATGGATTTATAGCGAAAGTTCCACGATGACTTGTTTTTGCTATACAAAACCCTAACTTGCAAATTGTCGCAAGTGAAACAAGTGTCGTAAGTGCCATACATTGCCTTCCTTCAGGCTAGCTCTAATACCATGTTAAGATTCAATATGCTAAGACAGAAAATATTAGCATTACATTCCATTTCACAAATAATAGCATATACAGGATCACTGAAAGAACAACAAGCACAACATAAACACAAGAGACACAGATTTATCCTGGGAAACCCTCATGGGGTAGAAAACCCATCAAATCTTCCTCAATATAGATGACCAACAAATACAAAGATGTAATCCTCAACCATGAGCTCCTTCTCCCCCATAGAAGATCTCTCTCTCACTTATGCGCTAATCACAAGTGAGTGAATGTGTGTTAAATGAGGAACACACCTCCTTTATTTATACACAACTCCAACTTGACTTTTATACAAACTAGGTCGGCCCCAACTTAACTACTTAACATAATGTGACAGGGCCGACTTCACTAGGGTGTTCTAATAACCCTTTAACCCACATGACTCATACAAGACTGACCCTCACTAGGGAAGTCTAATAACCCAAGTTACCACATTATCCACAGAGGAATAAAACATCTCCGGATATACAATAAGGTCTTCACGGAGGAATGAAACATCTCATGAATAATAAAGTACAAATATAATATTCTTAGAAGTTACAATATCTCAACAAAAACCCCGCAACTTCCTCAGAAATGGATTCATCACTAAGTACAATATCAAGCAAGATAGAAAACCCAAAGATAAGATGTCTTCTGCAGCTTCTCTCTTTTTTCTCCAACGAACTTGTCTTCTCTCTCACTTGGTGCGAACTTGCTTGGTGAGTGTGTGTCCAAATGAGGGAGGGTTCCTCGCTATTTATACTTTATGTGTGACTGACCTTATTCCCAATGGGGCCAACCTCTATTACCTAACTAGGTCGACCTCTCCTAGGGAGACTCCGAAAGACATTTTACATTTGACCTTTGGGGAACTATTGCTCTGACTTACAATGGAGGTTTTACTTCAGTATTCTTGCATGACCAAATACAATAATGACATCCTTGAATAGAGGAAAAACATCTCCGACGGAGGTACAATAAAAATACAATAATAATATAATAATAATATACAAAAGAATATCTTCCGAAGTTACATTTACAACAACACTCCCTCTTAACTAGGAAGGTATTGTCTCGACACAGACATCATCACAGTTGGAGACAATCTCTGGACAATGCCATCATCATCGCTACTGCAACAATTCTCATCTTGTTGATTATTGACTAGTGACATCTCTCGAATCTATCTGTCATGAGAAGTTCTACAGAGCCAACCCTATTTCATGTTGGACGTAGGCCTAGCTCTTATGTAGGTATTCATCATCTCTACGAGCAAGCCATCAAGTAGGTACGGCCCAAGACCACATATTACATTGCCTCAACAATCACCTACGTCTCCTACTATCATCTCATCGTATCCGGATCATCTCATCATCTCATGCGGAGAGAAGCCCAGGTGCATATGCCATGTCCATCATACAACCTGCATCTTCCACCCAGTGGATACAGCCCAGGAACATTTGCGTCTTCCACCTAGTGGATACAACCCATATGTATTACGTCTCTCTCTCAGTGAACCTGCGTTTTCACCCAGTGGATATAGCCCAGGAACATCTGGGTCTTCCACCCTGTGGATACAACCTAGATGTATTACGACTCTCTCGGTCAACATGCGTCTTCAAACATGTGGATACAGTCCATGAGCATCCCAGATGCATTACGTCCTGGCAGACCACTTGCGTCTTCCACCATGTAAGATACAACCCTGGTGCACCTGCGTCTTTTGGTCACATCACTCCCTCTTTCGAGGAACCTCGATCCAGATAACACCAAGCTTCTCTCTGAAGTAATCGAACTTCACTCTTGTTAATGGCTTGGTCAACACATCGACTAGCTGCTCGTCTGTCGCCACATACTGGAGCTTCGCTGGTCCTCTTTGCACCATATCCTGGATATAGTGGTACTTGATCTCAATATGCTTCAACTTGTCATGGAAAACTGGGTTCTCAGACAACTTCACACAACTCTGGTTGTCACAAAAGATACAAGTCACCTCTAACTCAAGATCAAACAAATCTGACAGTAGCTTCCGAAGCCATACTACCTCACAACTAGCCGAACAAGCTGCAACATTCTCTGGTTCGGTTGTACTCAGTGCCACACATGACCGCTTCTTGCTAAACCAAGAGATCATATCAGATCCCAAACTAAAGTAGCATCCTGAAGTGATCTTCCTGTCCGTGGAACTGCCTGCCCAATCCGAATTAACATAACCATGCAGGTTAATCTTTTGATTTGTCTCATATTTGAGCCCATACTCAATTGTACCCTTCAGGTACCTCAATATATGCTTTGCAGCAATCAAGTGAACATGTCTCAGATCCTTCTGGAACTGGATCGGGGTGTTCACAGCAAAGCATATGTTTGTTCATCAAGTACATTAACGAACCAATCATATGCTTGTACATCGTGGCATCAACTATCTCTGATTAAGCATCACACAATAGCTTCAAGTTTGATGCCATTGGTGTGGCCATTGCCTTGCAATCCATCATTCTGAACCTCTTCAGAATCTCCACTGCATACTTTCCTTGACCAAGGAAAATTCCATCTGTACTCTACCACACCTCCATGCCTAAGAAGTAGTGCATCATCCCCAAGTATTTCATCTCGAACTCTACGGCAATCCTTCTCTTTGTATCTGCAATGAGCTCATCCTCTCGTGTTACAAATACGTCATCTACATATAGTAGTAGTATCATTGGTCTTCTGCCCTCAACCCTAAAGTAAAGGTTGGAATTTGCTTTACTCTTGGTAAATCCTATGCTCATCAGAAAGCTGGCCATCATGTCGTACCATGTCCTGGGTTCCTGCTTCAAATTGTACCACATATACTTCCTCTTCATGAGGGGAGACATCCAATATCACTCTGAGCAAATACCAGAGATACTGGGGAAAACACCTTTGTAACAGATAGAGGCTAAGTGATAAGGTCTCTTCATTTGTGTTGTAGTCACTCCCTCTGAAGCGGAGTTTTCTTGCTCCCTCTGCAACTGAGCACTATCCTCCCTCCGCAACTGACCACTATCATCCCTCTGCATTGGGACATTCTGCACTAGAGTGACTGGTAGCCTTCTCTTCTGATGATCTTATGTCATCTTTCTAGGTCACTGGATACCAAGATCTCAAATTTTGTTGCAAGTTCTCTCTTGTACCCATCTATGAGCTCCTCATCTTCAACCTTGTAGCAAAGGTTGATGTCTCATCACTCTAGGTGATCCTCAATCTCATCATGCCATCCCATGAGTGCCTTCTTGAGCCTGTACAAATCCTTCTTCAATCCACACATATGTGGTTCTCTATAGAGAGCCTCGAATCCTCGCAGTTGCTCGATATACACTTATTCTTTGATTACACCATTTATCTAGTGTAATATCCACCAATGAGGAAGTGTGTCTGGCCACTAGAGCAACGTCTTGTCATAGTCGACTCCCTCTTTCAGAGAGAACCCTTGCTTTGTACTTATGCTTGATTTCATTAATCTTCTTGAATGTCGTATCGTCACAAGTCTCATCATTATTCTCTTGTAGGTACACGATCTTTCCTACAAGCCAAATTTAGTTGTATGATTAGAAACATTTCATAATTTTCAGAATAGATTCTTATGTATAAGGACATAGGTCACACAGTTATGCAACTATCTTAGCCAATGCTTCAATACAACATTCATCCATATTCAGTATTCATACAATAACTTCCTAGATGCCTTCCATCTCTACCAGAACATCATTAAGAGCGTGCACTACTCCCAATATGTCAGCAAAGAGGTTTCATTCTATATAAGTAGCAATGGAATGTTGTACAATACCATAGGCCACTTACCCATCACATGTATATTAGTAGTATATTGTTCATCAATGCAATCACTCTAACATGCATAACACACTTCCTAAATTTAGGAATATAAATATGTACACAATTGAACAATATCATCTAATCAATTTGATAACAATTCAAATACTTATCTTTTTTTGTTTGTTTGGTGGACTCCCTCTTGATCTTTGCTTCCTTGCAGGAACTACTGGAGTCTCTGACAGTGTGTTCTACTTCATTGTTTGATTTTGAGGACATGTGCATTTCTTGCTTATGATCGGAAATGTTGAACAAGTATTCTGCACCGTAGATTAGTTATTCTTTGTATTGGAGTAGACTTTGTGTGTCCCTTCTTCTACATCTTAACCAATGCTGAAATCGATGGGAGGTTCTTCCATAGATTATTGTTCTAAAATTGTTTTCTGGAGTCCAACTTTGTAGCTGTTTCTCCTACTCCTTTCATGTAATACTTAAACTCATCTCTAGCTTCACCTTATGAGGTGGAACCTTCTGAACAAACCCATGTAACTAGTTACCTTCATTTATTACAACATATTCTTCATCACTTGATGAATCTTCTTTTGTTATTTTGCTTGCAGGTTCATCATCTTCTGCGGTGTGAGCATGATGCCTCTTCTTGTTGATTCTCCTAGAGGATCCTTGGTTTCTGGGACAATTTCTTGAATAATGCCCTTTCTCATCACATGTGAAGCATCTAATACTGGAGAGGTCTCTTCTAAATCCATGATTCCTATGGGATCTTTTATACCTTTTGCGATGATGGTACTCCCTCTTGTTATGATTTCTCTTTGTGTCAGCAGTTAGAGCTTGGTCATTATTAGCTCCCATCTTTTCTTCTCTTGCTACTAATCGAGCTTCTTGTTGGGTGCATTCCTCCCATAATTTTTTGAATGTGATTAGTTTCTCCCTGGTGCATATTCCTTGAATGAATGAGTCACATGATCTTGGGAGACCGTTCAAGGTAGTCATTACAATCTTTCCTTCTTCAACTTTGTCTTCAATTGCTTCAAGTTGTTCCTTTATCTGAGCAACTCTTGTGAAGTAAGATTGAATGGTTTATGATTGTTGAATCTTCACATTATTGAGTTGGTTCCTCGGAGTCATCTTGTAGTTGATGTTCTTTCCTTCATATAGTGTGGTTAAGGCACCAAACATCTTCTTTGGAGTCTTCAAGGATGATACATGAGGTATGAGGTGATCTTTGATGGAGTCTGCAATGATCCTCTTGGTCTTGATCATGTTATTGTGGATTGGTTTTGCCTCTTCTCCCTCTGGTTCTAGAACCTCCTCATTTACATACTTATCCAAGTCATTCTCTTCTAGGACAAGAGAGATTCTATACTTCCATGCTCGGAAGTTATCAGCTCCTTCAAGCTTATCCTCAAGCTTGGTGTAATTTGTCATTTTGAAATGAGAACATCAAATGGAAATAGCAAGTAATTAGATCTTACCAATTTGAGATGCCCAACCTGGTTTTGGAGTTGGCTTACCTAGGGTTTGATAGAGAAACCCTAATTTTTCAAACTTGGAATTTTGAACTTCTTCTTGGATAGAAAGATGTGCCTCCTCAAGGCGAGTTGTCTAGTGTACTTATTTTCTTAGATTGGTGGATGGAAGCTCCAAAAGTTTCATGCCCTAGTTTTTTCTCCCGACACTAGTGACTGGGTCAAAAATGAAAATTCTCCAAATTGAATTATGCTTCCACCAAAAGATGTGCCCTCCTAGGGAGAGTTAGCCTAACCCTCTTTTCTTGATGATCTGTGGAGAGAAGACCTTGAAATATGAAGCCCTTGTTTCCTGTTGCTGCACGGTGCCTTCTTTCAGGATGGCTCTGATACCATGTTAGGGTTTTCACTTTAATTAAATGATGTTAGTTCTTTAAACTGAAAGATAGAGAAGCACAACAATACACAAGAACACAAGAAATTTACTCGGGGAAACCATAAACGAGAAAACCCCGCAACTTCCTCAGAAATAGATTCGTCACTAAGTACAATATCAAGCAAGATAAAAAACCCAAAGATAAGATGTCTTTTGCAGCTTCTCTCTTTCTTCTCCAACAAACTTGTCTTCTCTCTCACTTGGTGCGAACTTGCTTGGTGAGTGTGTGTCCAAATGAGGGAGGGTTCCTCCCTATTTATACTTTATGTGCGACTGACCTTTTCCCCAATGGGGCCGACCTCTCTTACCTAACTAGGCCGACCTCTCCTAGGGAGACTCAAAAATACATTTTACATTTGACATTTGGGGAACTATTGCCCCGAATTACAATGGAGGTTTTACCTCGGTATTCTTGCATGACCAAATACAATAATGACATCTCTTAATGGAGGAAAAACATCTCCGATGGAGGTACAATAAAAGTACAATATTAATACAATAATAATATACAAAAGAATATATTCCGAAGTTACATTTACAACAACATTCCTCAGGCACCATCCTTGTAATTTATGCTCGGTACCTGGGAAAAGAAAGTAATAACATGGTAGATATCGGAAGTCAACTTTCAAAGTCTTAAAGGCATCAGAGAAGAAGGAACCTCTAAACCAGTTGTTGAAGGAGACTCTCAGGTGATTATCTCTTTGGTGATCTGGCCTTAAAATGGAACTCCTGTTAGAGCTATATCCAAGTGTTGCTGCCTAGAAAGTCACATTGAGCAGCTGGTGACCCTCCTCCCTGGGATTGAACCCTGTACCACTAGCCACATTCATCAACAATTAAACAAACTGGTTGACTACTTAGCAAGTGAAGGAACCATTAAGAAGAATTCTCTTTGGTCTAGCAATTTTGATCAATTCAAAGTTGCACAGATTAAAACTAGATGTCAAGTTCTTGTTGAGAAGGATATTCTCTCCGCGGATGTGAGTGTGCAAGCAAGAGACACTCCATCTCCCATACGTGAATGAATACCTATCAATAAGCTTGTGGATGCATGACTCTAGATGGTTCACTGCACATGCACAAGGGCAGGTGGGCACGTGGCCTTTGATCTACAAATGGAATCACTCCAGAAGCTTGATTTCGTAGATTCTACAACTTGTTTTGTAGCATGCACAACCCATTCTTTAGTTTCTGCAACTTCCCACAACTTGGTTTGTAACTTTTGCAAATTCCGCAGCTTTTTGCAACTTGTTTCATAGCTTTCTACAACTTGTTCCACAACTTCTGCAGCTTTCTACACTTCTTTTGCAGCAATTACAACTTCCGTAGTATTCTGTAACTTGTTACACAACTTTGTAATGTACCCAATTAAAAATTTAGGCACATTAACTCAAACTTTTCAATAAAGAGTAAATTGATCCCCAAATCTATCCAAACTATGACTTTATTATGTTTATTGGAATATGAATAATATGGTGCATCCCACAATGTATATTGTAAAACCACTGTAAGATGCTCACTCAGGTTCGATATATCACTATTGTAATATTTCTGATCCAATGTCAGAGCTACCAACCTCAATACAATTCCAAAGAATCTTTGGATTCGAAACTAGGAGCACTAGATCAAATCTGAACACTGGGTTTCCAATTCTTTCCAAACACCTCCCAATAGACTCAACCTTTTCCCAAATAGATTCAACTTGACCTGAATGCTCACAAACACACCCAATCTAACCACTGACAAACTCCATAGAACTTTACCGAAGCTTTGAACACTTTACACAGACTTTTATAATTGAGGGTGTGTTACATAATTGTATAGATTGACCCACTGGTAAAATGATCATATCTCGAGCATAGGGAAACCCTTTTTAGTGAAATAAATTGTTTTTCCTATTGGAAACAACACTCCTAATGCAATGGAAGAGGTTTCAGAACTCAAAAACACTCGGAAATGGTTGAACCGGAAAATTTTGACCCCCAAAACCCTAGTGCAATATTTAGAACACCCACAATAATAAAGCTTCCAAATGGGCACAAAAAGATTCCAAAGACCTTTGAACCAAGACAAATATCTTACTAACATATATTATAGACTCATGTGAATGAATCAGACCCAATCATTAAGTTTACACAGTCATACATTCACAGATCTATACATAGATTTACAGATCTATACATAGTTTGACTAGTGCTTGAATAGTGGACAATATATGAGGAATAACACTGTGATTTTCATTAATAATGGGGAATTTATAGATATTAAATCAATGGTTTCTATATCATCTAGAATCACAGAAGAATATTTTCTACACAGAGAAGAATGGCTACAACAGAACCACAAAGAAAAGAGGAAGATTTACAGCTCCACATGAGTGTTTTGCCTTCATTGTTGCGCCCTCTACCAGCAATATTTTGATCCCAACTCTTAGATATTCCTTCTACAGTGCACCCTCCATAAAATATGGATGATATACATCCTTTAGAGCAACCCCAAAGAGATCTGGATGACCATAGGTGCGCCCTCCTTTAGCAAAAACCAATTCAAACATTTTTGTCCCAAAACTCCACAGTTTGACACTTCTACTGACTGAAACTTGAGCACATCATCAAGAATTTGACACCACTACTGTAGATGAACATAAACACCTGAAATAAATCTATGTAAATAAATCTAAAAGTGATTTCTCCTCTCAATCAATTTCCATGAAGCACGATGAAGAGATTTGGATGATCTCCTCCCCCCTACTAGCTAGGGTGAAATATTTCACCACCAAAACTAGTTCACAATTGCAAGGAGCATACCTCCCAAGCTTAAAAAGCCACAAGAGCTCTCCTATTCAAAAATAAAAATGTTCAAAATCCCTTTCCCAATAAGCCTACATCATTTTTATAGACTCTATTGAGCCCTTTCTCCCTCATTCTAGAATTCTCTCATAAAATATTAATAAATGATATTTTCATGAGAGAATGATACCTTGGAAATCATTTACTTCCTTTCTAATGTTATTTGACCAAATAATACCTTCATCTTCCTTAGCAATTCTAATTAGAGAGGCTTAGCTTGATTTTGGGGGAGTTACACTATAATGTGGGCCCATTCTTTCCTCTAGCATCCTCCTTGACTAAATTTAGGACCTACAACATGTCATAGGATGCCATAGAGTGTCATAAGTTTTCATAGGACCTTATTCTTGTCATAAGTTGTCATAAGATTCCTTTTGGGAGTTACACTTCCACAATCCTGCCCTCACTGGATATTTTTAGCTAGATACCTCTTCATGAAACTTCTTGGGAGCTACTCTTCCTTATAAATTGAATTTGTGGATGCTCTCCTTGATTTGGGGGTGTTACAACTTTCTTGTGGGACCACTTTATCCTTCTATGCACTCTCCTTGGTCGACTTGGACCATTGTCACCTCATTTATGAATATTTGGCCATTTTATCACAAAAATTGTGATCCACATCGCTCTTTCTAGTATTTGAATTTAAATTTGTCAAATGACTATAGGCTATGATATCCCAAATTTAATTATTTTTCTCAAATGGTTAATAATCAAAATTTGGATACATTACAGTCGTTCCCACCCAAGATTGCTTGTCCTCAAACAATTTTAAATATGAGTGTGGTAATTACTTGTTTTTCCTTTTCCAACTTAATGCACAAACCATTTCTTTGCCTCCTTCCTTAGTGATGATTGTTTATAAGAATGCAATTTCAAATGGATCAAGTCATCAACTCTATATCCCATAAATAGAACCACACTAAGGCTGAAAATGATGTCATGGTTCCAACCCAATCGAAAGAGGTGAAGTATACTCTGCTCAATGTATGGTCTTGCAAGGTACTGACATAAAAATCCTTTTGACCACTACCAACAAGAAGAGTAACTCTACACTGCAACCACTCACACAACTCCCCAATAGACTTGCCCACTAAGAATCTCATCTTATGAAAGCCAAAACTAGCTCTCACCTCCGGGTTTGTTGCTGAAAATCTTACTAGTACTGTAACGCCAAGATCCCCATCTAATCTCAGAAAGGGACCACCATGTTGCCTTCGTGCCATTATGATCATAACCATCCCACTGTCATACTTTGTCTGCATCCTCCTCTCCTAGATCTCCAAACTGAAAAACATGTAAAAACTGAACCTACCACCATGGATAGCGGTCTGCATAGGCATCCGAGTGAGGTCTACAATCCTACAGCCATACTCGACCTCGAGTATCGACAAAGGAACCTTTTGCTAATCACTGGTCATGAATCTATGCCTCTCATGAACTCTAATCATCCCCTCAAGAGATAACTCCATCTCCCCTACTATCCTATCATCAATCCAGCTGAAACAGCTAAGTCCAAAAATGATCCTAGGGTCCCAAATGAACTTGATAAATGCAATGTCTAGTGCATGAAAATTTTGGAACCCAAACTCGGTTTCAAGTTTTATATTTCACAGAGTTTAATGCCTAAACCCCATGACTGCATGTTAGCTTTAATGCATAAAAATTTAAATTTTCTTGAAACACACGGAATTTCTTCACTTTTTCATACTCAGAAATTTTATAACAGCCACACACATAAAAACTTCAAACTTGAAATTTTAGCCAAATAGGCTTAGGAAAAACCCTGAAGGGAAAACCTGTTAGGAGAGAGAAATTTTTTATTTCAGAGACAAATTACAAAACATTTCAGCGATACTTATCTCAACCAATTTTTTCTTGAAATTTGTGCCAAACTGTACGAGTACGACTTGCTGAAAATTTATGTACTTTTCCTCAAAATTTGTGCCCAAAATCTTGTTGTACAGACTCACACGTATAGCCTCGATTTGTGTGCATAAACCAATAGTCTGTTGCCTCAAAATCTATGCAATATGTACAGTCTACTAACTATACTTCACCTCGAAATATGTGCCTAAACTCAGCCTCGATTTTTGTGCAATTGTACGGTCTAGTACTGTATCGTCTACCTCAATTTCTGTGATATTTATTATTGTTGTTAATGCCTTGAAAATTGTGTCAACCTTTGTCTAGAAATTTGTGCCATCTCCTTGGGATTTGTGCTCATCTCAAGCTCCTTGGAATTCGTGCCAGAATTTTTCCTCTTTCTCTCTAGGTCGAATGCTCTTCAAACCCTAGCCTCTTCTCTTTTTCTTTATGCTCTTGCTCTCTTGCTCTCCAACTCTCTTGAATCACAATGAATGCCTCAATCCCTAGTTTCTCCCCTTTTTGTTCATCGTAACTTCTTCTTGAGATTCAATGGCCAAGATTAGCTCTTGGCTCAATGAGATAAAGGATCACATAAAAGGCTCATTAATAATTTAATAAACGAATTTAATGCACTTTTCAACTTAAGTACATTAATGACCCTTTTAATTTCTCACCCACTTTATTTCTCATAAAGTCAATTTAAAATTAGACCATGAGCAAACTTTATAAAGTGACTTTAAAAATAGAAAGTGCTTCTCACTTTAATAAAGTGACTAGGGACCACATTTAATGTTTTATCCACCTCTAGGCATCACAAGGTGGAAAAAACACTTCCTTGGTACTTTTTCAACACTCCCTCTTACCGAGGAAGGTGTTATTCACAACCCCCAACTTGTCTCTGAAGTGAACATGCTTTCCTCTCCCCAAATATTTTGTTAGGATGTTTGCAACCTGCTCCTTAGTGGAAATGTACTGTAACCCAACAACGCCTCTTTGAACATAGTCTATGATGAAGTGATATCTGATCTCTATATGCTTTGACCTATCATGAAATGTTGGATTCTCAGAGAGATTAATGCAACTCTGGTTGTTGCAGTAAATAACTATAGGTCTAAGCTCTCGATCAAATAAACGAACCAATAACTTGAGAAGCCATAATGCCTTGCAGCTAGCTTGACTGGATTCCATATACTCAGCCTCTGTAGAACTCAATGCAACTAAATTTTTCTTCTGACTGAACCATGACACAATTTTCAAGCCCAAACTGAAGCAACAACCAAAAGTACTCTTCTAGTTCTCTATACTACCTGCCCAATTTGAATCTATGAAGCCAATCAAACCAACTCCATCTGACCTCCTGTAGTCCATACCTGTTGGTTGTGGAGCCAGATATTCTAGTCTCATAGATGATGATTCAGCCGTGTCCGTACCCCAGGTTTGGCTATGATCCCGGCCCGACGCTCAGGGGGTCTTGGGGGGGGGGGGGTCGACCCCCCCCGGCTGGGGGCCAGCAGGCCCCCGTGAAAATTTTTTGGGGCTGTTTTCACTAGCTGTTTTGTGGGCCCATGGTTTTGGGTATCCCATGGTATTTTCCCATTGTATTTCCCCTATAAAAGAAAGACATTGTAATACGGCTAGGGCAAGATGTATTAGGTTTTATGCATTGTAAAGATCTCTGAGATCTGTGAGACAGTGAAGAGGAAGTGCGGTGGTTGTGTTGCAGGTTGTATCCCTTCACTTTGTTGGATGGAATAATAATAAGGACTGGCAACTCCAGTGTGGACGTAGCCCAAGTTGGGGTGAACCACGATATATCTGTGTCTCTCTTGTAATGTGTGTGTGATTATATTTGCATTTCTGTTTATTGTTATTGCTCTACGATCCTGTTTTTCTAACAATACCATAGTCCACTATCCCAACAAGGTACCTCAGTACATGTTTTTTGGTTATCCAATGTACTCTCCTAGGCTCCATCATGAACTTACTGAGTGTATTCACTGCAAAACACAAATCTTGTTTAGCGTTGACCAGATAAATAAAAGATCCTACGAGTTGATGATATAAGGTAGGATCCACCAACTCTCCCTCAGAAGCATGAGGCTTCTTCTAGTTGGTGATCATAGGTGTGGACATTGGTCTGCAACCCTCCATCCGAAATATCCTCAGAACATCAGTTACATATTTTCCTTGTCCAAGGAAAACATGTCCATCCTCCTACCAAATCTCCATCCCCAAATAATAGTGCATCATCCCAAGATCAGTCATCTCAAACTCTGAAGCAGGATCCTTTTTACAAGCTGCAATAATATGCTCCTCTCCTGTGATAGACAAGTCATCAACATATAGAAAAAGAATGAGTAGATCAACTCCAACCACAATGAAGTATAGGTTGGTATCAGCCTCACTTTTCTGAAATCCAATCGACAACAAGTAAGAATCAATCCTCGAATACAAAGCTTGAGGAGCTTGCTTCAGTCCATACAAGGCCTTTTTCATCCTGCACACATGAGAATCTCTCCCATGAATCTCAAATCCCCGTGGCTTCTCTAAGTACACCTCCTCCTGTAAAAGACCATTGAGAAATGCGGTCTTCACATCCATTTGGTGGATCTTACAACCCATCTCTGCTACTCTGAAGATCATTGCTCTGATCGAGGAATATCGAGCAACTAGCGCAAAGGTCTCTTCATATTCTACTCCCTCTACCTGTGTGAACCCTCGTTTAAAAAAATGAGCCTTGTACTTCTCAATGCTGCCATCTGCAACATGTTTGATCTAGTAGAGACACTTGGAAGTCACAATTGACCTCCAGTCTCGGAACTATCTCCCACACATAATTATTCATGATGGAATTGTACTCTTCCATCATGGCATCTCTCCAAACCTGATGTGTGGCAGCGTCCTCAAAAGTAGAAGGCTCTGACTCACACAAGCTAGTCACCATCGCCATATAACTGGAAAACCTCTTTGGTGCTCTACTCCCTCTGACCTCCCTCTTGGGTGTCCCCATAGACTCCTCAGCTTCCTTCACAATTTCTTTAAGACAACTTGGATTTATCATCTTGGAAGTAGCTTCATGTGGTAGGCCCTCCTCATGTAATAATTGTCTACCTGAAGTACCTGTGGCTTGAGATCCTATGCTTGGTGAACCAAAACCATGTGAACCTGAATCATGTGAAAGTGAAACCTGTGACCCGAGAACCTGTCCCTATACCAGAAGTCTCTGTAAAATGAGTCCCTGAACTTGAAGATCTTGAAACTTGTGGACCAGTCACCCCTGAAACCTGTGACCCTACACCCTGACTAGATGAACTATGAGATGCTATCACCTATGGAGTAATAACTTGTTGCTCCACCATCTTTGACTCATAAGACTTCTTGAAGGCCCGCTCCTTGTAAAATCTCACCTCCCTCCTCATCACAACTTTCCTCTGTGTAGGAAGGTATATACGGAAGGCCTTCAAAGTCTCATCATAGCCAAAAACGATGTCTTTCTCTATAGTGAGATCCAACTTTGTCCTCTTCTCAAAAGAGACATGGGAATATGTAAGGCATCCAAATATGCGGAAGTGGCCTATCTCAGGCCTCTTCCCGATGAACATCTCCTCAATATTTTTACACTGTAAGGCACGGTGTGGACTCCTGTTTTGCACATAAACATCAGTACTACAAGCCTCATCCCATAGAAAGAAAGGAAGGCTATGATCATGCAACATGGCTCTAGCTGTTCCCACTATAGCTCTGTTCTTCCTGTCGGAAACTTCATTCAGTTGTGGAGTATATGGAATGGTAAACTACCTCCTTATTCCCTCATGTTTGCAAAACTCATCAAACTCCTTGGAGGTATACTCACCCCCATTGTCTGACCTGAGTACCTGAATCCTCCTCCTTGTTTGGTTATCCACAAGAGCCTTGAAATATTGGAACCTCTTCAAGACTTCCTCAGACTTCTTATTTTTCAGGAAGTAGATCTGAGTCATCCTGGAGTAACAATCAATGAAACTGATATAATAATCAAAACTTGTCAATGAAGCAAAAGACACGGGTTCACATAAATCAGAATGTATCAAATCTAGTAGTCCTATTGATTTGATATCACTACTCGAAAAAGCAGTCTTGGTGTACTTTCCCAAAGCAAACCCTCTGCACACACCACTCTACTATGTGTTGAACTGTGGCAAGCCTGTAGATATATCCCTCGACAATATCAAAGTTGAATGATGAAGGTGGGCCATCCTCCTGTGCCACAACTCACACAACTCACTGCTACTACTAGTGTGGGCCAATGTATGATGAGGCTGGAAGAGAGGATTATACAGTTTCCCACATCTAACTCCAATGGAATATGAAGTAGATGGTCTTGTTGCTATGGGAAAAACATACACTTTCCCATCTAGGAAATACACTCCAAATCCCCTATCCTCAATAGTGGAAACTGAAACAAGGTTCTTCTTCATCCCGAGGATGTACAAGACATCCCTCAATGTCATGGGTTGCATGGAATCCCTTTGAAAACTGATAGTCCCATGCCCAACTTCTCTCACAATAGTATCATCACCCAACACTACCTCTAGGCTCAAAACAGTCTCAATTATCTCAGTGAACATGTCTCGAACACATGTCATATGGCTTGGAGCCCCACTGTCAATATACCAAGTGGAAGGAGTGGCGGAAGCACTCAACGAATGACCAACCAATAAGGAATACTGTTTTTGATCCTTCACAATGACTACTGGTGATAGATACTCTCTTTGTACAACCATCATAGAGAGAAAAATATCCCTCAAATCGAGTAGAAAAATCATCAATTCTAGCTATTGTTGTCGTCTGTTGTTTCTTCTTCTTCTTGTTCGGACATTGTCCAACATAGTGTCCAAAATTATTGCAAGAAAAACAGTTGACTTTGCACATGTATTTCTTTTGCTTGCCACTGTACTACTTGGCCTCACCCTTAGGGCCCTTCTTGAACTTATTCTTCTTTCCCTTTGCTGCCAATGCCACATTCTCTTCATCCTCCCTACTATGAGATGAACTACCCTGTACATACCCTCTCCAGGTCTCCTCCTGAATGAAGTCGTCCCAGAGACGATCCCAGGAAGGCATATGCTCATGAGAAACTACGAACTCCACAAATATACCCCATGTATTTTCTACGCCATTCAATGTTGTCCGCACCAACTCACTGCCTTGTACAACCTCCCCAATCGCTGCAAGTTCATCTCTCACCTGTGTGATCCTAGTAAGGTAGGAAGCCATGTTTTCACCCTTACTGTGACTTGATTAGTTGTGGTACTGTTTACTATCTCTCATAGTTCATTTTCTTCTAGTATCAAGACTATTCTATCCTTCCATGGGATAAAATTTACAACCCCATCCAGTCTATCTTCAAGTCTAAATCTAGTGGCCATAACCCCAAACTGTCCAAGAACTTGTTTTCTTCACAAAATACATGTTCTCCCTTCTTTCCCAAGTTTGAAAATTTCCTGAGTAGTTTATTTTTTTCCCTTTACTTCAACTCTAATACAATGAAAATTTTGGAACCCCAACCCGATTTCAAGTTTTATTTTTCACATAGAGTTTAATGCCCGAACCCCATGACTGCATGTTAGATTTAATGCATAAAAAAATATTTTTTCTTGAGACACATGGAATTTCTTTTCACTTTTTCAAAATCAGAAATTTTATAACAACCACACACATAAAAAATTGAAACTCAAAATTTTATCCAAACAGACTCAGGAAAAACCTCGAAGGGAAAACCTGACAGGAGAGAAAAATTACAAAAATTTTCAGCAGTACTTATCTCAACCAATTTCTTCTCAAAATTTGTGCCAAACTGTCCCAGTACGGCCTGCTGAAAATTTATGTACTTTTCCTCAAATTTTTTACCCAAAATACTGTTGTACGGCCTCACACGCGTGGCCTTGATTTATGTGCATAAAAATTCCCTTGATTTATGTGCATAAACCAACAATATGCTACCTCGAAATATGTGCAATTTGTACGGTCTATTGACTATACTTCACCTCGAAATATGTGCCTAAACTCAGCATCTATTGTTGTGCATCTATACAGTTTGGTACCGTATGGTCTGCCTCGATTTCTATGTTATTTATTAATACTATTAATGCCTAGAAAACCATGCAAACCTTTGTCTAGAAATTTGTGCCATCTCCTTGGAGTTTGTGCTCATCTCAAGCTCCTTGGAATTCATGCCAGAATTTCTCCTCTTTCTCTCTAGGTCGAATTCTCTTCAAACCCTAGCCTCTTCTCTTTTCATTTCTCATGTTGCTCTCTTGCTCTCCAACTCTCTTGAATCACAATGAATGCATCAATCCCTAGTTTCTCCCCTTTGTGTCCATGGTAACTTCTTGAGATTCAATGGCCAAGATTAGATCTTGAATCAATGAGATCTAAGGCTCACATAAAAGGATCATTAATAATTTAGTAAATGAATTTAATGCACTTTTCAACTTAAGTACATTAATGACCCTTTTAATTTCTCACCAACTTTATTTCTTGTAAAGTCAATTTAAAATTAGACCATGAGCAAACTTTATAAAGTGACTTTAAAAATATAAAGTGCTTCTCACTTTGATAAAGTGACTAGGGACCACATTTACTGCTTTATCCACCCCCAGGCATCACAAGGTGAAAAAAGCACTTCCTTGGCACTTTTTCAACACTGCATCTACCTCTGCACTGCATAGTCTCCACACAAAGAGCCTCATGTGGTCTCCCAAACCACCTAGTAGGAAAACATTGTATCTCTCCATCATAAGGTCTTCCACCTACGAAACTAATCCACTGCTCTACATGGATAGGCTCCTGACAAAGATGGTTGGCTCTACCTCCTATACTAGCTACTAAACCGATAAACCAAGTAATACTAGGATCCCAGTGTCTATGTTGCACCACTCTTATCAACATTGCCATCTAGATCAATCTACCACTCTGAAGGATTCCAAGATGCCACCACCATATTGGAATTTCATCACTCCCAATGCTCACTCAAACCTCAGTGAACTTCTCCAACATAACATGAAGCTCCTCTTTTGCACCATGCACATTGGTCATTTGGCTCACATCACTGTCACCTGTCCCATCCAACTGACTCAGGTGAAACTCCCATGTCCTGCCATGAATGATGAAGGCATCAGACAACAACCATATATGCATCTATTGTTGTTCAAAAGTCTGGAAAGGAAATTGTGTGCCAAACAACCCTCTACTGATGCAAGATTAACTTGACCTTCCTTATGTCACCATCTTTGTTATGGACCTATCCACCCAATCCGTGTATGCACATACTCCTATGTTGGTTGGTTTATAAAAGGTGTGCACATATGTCTTCTCTGTGACTAAGTCTCTCTCCCATAGAGGCAGCTCATGATTCTCCTGATGCAAAACAAGTACTTGGTCAACATTGTTAGAAATGTAACTCAGGAGGTCCCACCATGATTTTGTAATGTTTACATGGTGGGAACCATTTTTTACTTTCCTAGGATGTTTTATAATATAAAAGTGACTTTATATTTTTTAAATGACTTAAGTGAAAAGTTAAGTTGTGGGTCCCAAAAATATTTGTGAGCATTTAATAATAAAGTGTATTATTAAATGAGCATTTAATGTGAACCTTTAGATATGTTTGATCTCATCCATTGATGAGTTAGTTGAGATTAATTAGTTAGGGTTTTGGGAAGAGGAAAAATATAAAAAGACATCTAGGGAAGGAGAGAAAACATTATTATTGAAGTGACATTGTCATTAATTGAAGATCAAGAGCAATTAATGCATTGGAGAAAGGTAGAGCAAGTACCAAAATTTCAAGCACGGTTTTCAAGAGAGCAATCTATATAGCATGGGCATTAATTTCTAGGCCATACTGTCTTTTACACAGTTGAGAGGGCACATTTATTATTTTTGAGTCGTACAGTAAGTTCCATCACGCAAAATGAGGGTATTACAGCCATTAATGAAGGCCGTACAGTTTTAGATTGATTGCATGCATTTCTAGACAGATTTTTGTGCATTTAGTGCTGGTCCGGACAGTCCATACAATGTACAAAATTGACAGAAAGGGAGCAGTAATAGTTCGTACAGTTTCTAAAGTTTATTCTGGTCAAATGATGAGATAAGTACTATTTGAATGATTGTAATTTGTACTTGAAATAACAAGAATTTCTCTATCTTTGGGTTGCCTCACAGTTGGTGAGGATTTTCCCTGGCTTATGCCTAATTTCCTGTGTCAACTGCTTACAGTAGTATTTACTTGGTTGATTGGTACTTTCATTTCAGCTTCAGTTTGATTCTAGTTCATTAAATGCATGTGGTGTGGTTGGTTCATTAATAACTCAGTTGAATGCAAATTCAAGTGTTTCAGCCAAGTGTTTGACATAATGTCTCATTGAAGTTTTGCTTTATGTCATAGAAAATTTACATGGTATCAGAGCCTAGGGTTCTTTAAGCTAAGTTGAAAGGAGAAAGAGAGAGTTAGGGACTGTTGTGATTTCTTTAATTGGTTTATTCTCATCAAGAAAAATTAAAATCATGGCTTTCTATGTAAGGATTGAGGATAGATTAGATGGCATATCTAATTACCTTCAGTGGAAAGTTAGAATAGCAGCAGTTCTAATGGAGAATAAGATCTGGAATTTTGTCAATACAATTGTTGTTTCACCCATAAATGATATTATTTCCATAGACCTTCACGAGATAAAGGAGGCTAAAGCACAGAGGATCTTGCTGGATGGTGTGAAGGATCATCTTATCCCACACTTGGCTGAGAAGCCAACAACTCAAGAGATGTGGAATACTTTGAAAAACCTGTTTCAAGCCAAGAATGAGAATAGGAAGATGGCCCTTAAAGACAAGTTGCACAAGGTTAGAATGACCAAGGAGGAGAATGTAGCTACCTACTTGACCAGATTGGATCAAGTGAAAGATGAGCTAACTATTGTAGGTGAGGTCATTTCTGACTCAGAAATGGTGAGGATATCCCTTAAGGGGTTTACCAAAGAATGGGATGTTTTTATGAATGTATTGTTGGGAGAGAGAAGCTTCCTGAGTGGAGCAGTCTTTGGGATGATTTCACCCAAGAAGAGATTCGAGAGGGGTCTCAAAATAAGGTGACCATGGAAAACATTGATGAAAATGTGGCTCTTGCTGCAAAAAGCAAGAAGAGGAAAGACTTGAGTAAGGTTCGTTGCTATGTTTGCAACAAACTTGCACATTTTGCAAGCCATTGTCCTGATCGGAAAAAGGAGCCAAAGGATACAACAACATCATCAATGGAGAACTTTGTTGCTCAATTTGAGAATGAGTTCTCATTGGCTTCCTTTGTTTCTAGTGTGGACAGTTGCAGCATCCATGATACATGGATAGTTGACAGTGGGTCAACTAGTCACATGACAGGAGCATATAGTGCATTTCAGAGTATTACAAAAATAGAACCCGGACACTTTGTTGATACTGGTATGAAGCTTCCTCAAGTAGCAGTCAAAGGATTTGTAACAATGCGGTTCCAATTAGAGTGTGGTGAGTTTCTACAGGTAGATAGTGTTTTGTTTGTTCCAGGACTTAGAATCAGCAGACTTTCAGTCTCATCCTTGGAGGATGGAGGTCTTGGAACACTTGCCATTTTTGGACGCTTATTTCTTTACCATATGCATGGCCTAGGATGTTCTAATGTTCTAATTGAAAATAGAAGATAGAGGCTCTATGTACTGCAAGAAGAGATAGTTCATGCAGGATTAGAGGGTTGGTTATCAAAATCAGAATCTGAAGGTGAGGCAGGTGCATAGATGATACCTTCAGATGAGGAGAGCAGCATTGGCAGGAGACTCATCTAACATAGTGACAATGAGCGGGATCCATAGTTTCGAGTTGTCTTTCAACATCAGCTTCCAAATTCAGAGGGATTTCTTGACAGTGGTCAAGATGATAGTGTTGGAACCTCCCTCGTTAAGAGGGAGTGTTAGAAATGTAACTTGGGAGGTCCCACCATGATTTTGTAATGTTTACATGGCGGGAACTATTTTTGACATTCCTAGGATGTTTTATAATATAAAAGTGACTTTATATTATAAAAGTGGCTTTATATTTTTTAAATCACTTAAGTGAAAATTTAAGTTGTGGGTCCCCAAAATATTTGTGAGCATTTAATACTAAAGTGTATTATTAAATGAGTATTTAATGTGAACCTTTAGATATGATTGATCTTAGCCATTGATGAGTTAGTTGAGATTAATTAGATAGGGTTTGGGGAAGAGAAAAAATATAAAAAGACATCTAGGGAAGGAGATAAAACATTATTATTGAAGTCACATTGTCATTAATTGAAGAGCACGAGCAATTAATGCATTGGAGAAATGTAGAGCAAGTACTAAAATTTCAAGCAAGGTTTTCAAGAGAGCAGTATGTATAGCATGAGCATTGATTTCTAGGCCATAATGTATTTTACACAGTTGAAAGGGAACATTTATTATTTTTGAGACTTATAGTAAGTTCTAGCATGCAAACTGAGGGTATTACAACCATTAATGAAGGCCGTACAGTTTCAGATTGCCGTACAGTTTCAGATTGACTGCACGAATTTATAGACAGATTTCTGTGCATTTATTGTTGTTCTGGATAGTTTGTACAATGTACAAAAATTGACAGAAAGGGAGCAGTAACAGTTTGTATAGTTTCTAAAGTTTATGTTGGTCAAATGATGAGATAAGTACAGTTTGAATGATTTTAATTTGTACTTGAAATAATAAGAATTTCTCTATATTTGGGTTGCCTCACAGTTGGTGAGGATTTTTCCCTGGCTTATGCCTAATTTCCTGTGTCAACTGCGTACAATAGTATTTTCTTGGTTGATTGGTAATTTCATTTCAATTTCAATTTGATTCCAATTCATTAAATGCATGTGGTGCAGTTGGTTCATTAATAACTCAGTTGAATGGAAAGTCAAGTGTTTGATAGAATGTATCATTGAAGTTTTTCTTTCTGTCATAGAAAATTTACAAACATTCTCCATTTCAACTCTCTCCTCAAGTAACTTCAAATATGAATGATCCTCATGTTCAACTCTCACATGAGGCTCCTCTATCGATCCATGAATGTAATCAACCATGTACAACTGGTTGTTTGAAGTGTAGGAGGAAGGGTGTAATGTTTCCAACTTCCTACGAAGTTGTTCAACCTCCATATCTAATTCTTGAAGTGTTTTTTGTTTTCTCTTCAAGGAATCATGGGTGAGACTGTCCACTTCCTCTTCTTCTTCCTGTAGTGCACTATCATACATCTCGGCAAGCCTAATAAGATGATCACTATCAGAAAGCAAGTGTAGGTAGTTTGTCTTCATGACTGCCACTGCCTTCTGAATTGCTTCAAAATATACAAGGGGAGATTCTACTTTCAAAATATCATATGTCCCTGAAGCTCTCCAACAAAAACATGTCACCAAGTCATTTATGTCATCAAAATTTTTCATGGCTGACCTAATTTCTTCTTTGCTTACTATCAACTGCCCTGTTAAAAAATGTGGCTCATGGGGAAATTCCCCCACTAAATTTTATGATTTGTTTCCTTGTATCCACTCTATGCCCAAAACTTGTCTCATGTTCACATATTTTAATGGAGGAGATAAAAAAATCAGATTGCTTGTGTGTAATATCCCCAATTAAAGATTAGGACAATTAACTCCAATTTGTCAATGGAAATGATGTTGCTTTTTAACTTGGTCCAAAGAATGGATTTATTATGTCTACTGGAATATGGATAATATGTTGCAGCCCACAATGTATGATTTCAAACCACTATAATGTGTTCAATCATATCCTCAATATAATACTCAGAGCTATCAACCCCAATACAACTCCAAAGAACCACTGGATTTGAAACTAGGAGCATTAGTTCAAATTTGACCATACGGAACACGGGACCTCCAACTCTTCCCAAACACCTCCTAACAGAATCTAATTTGACCCAAGCAGCTTCCAATGGACCCAAAGACTCCCAATCTGACCACTAGCATACTTGAGAGGACTTTTATGGAAGCTTTGAACACTTAGACATTTATAACTGAGGGTGCATTAGCATAATTGTACAAGTTGACCAACCAGTAAAATGATCATAACTTGGGAATATATAAACCTTTTTGGATAAAATAAAAAGTGTTTCCTACTAGAAATGACACTCCTGACGCAGTGGAATAAGTTTCAGAACCCAAAAACACTAAAAAATGGTCGAATGGACACTAAAAGATTCCAAATACACTTAATTAGAGCCAAATAGGTTACTAATAGATACAATAGGATCATATGAATTTTTCAGACCCATACACCAAATTTACACAACCATACAAAAAAATATTTACTCATAGATCAACCCATGCTTGAAACATTATACAACATAAGAGGAAAACATTGTGATTTTTATTATGAGTGGGACATTTTATGAGAGTACATAAATGCTTGCTACCGCAGCTCAAAATAATGAGAGATATATGCTACAAAGAGAGTAGAAACTGCCGCTACAGAACCACAAAGAAAGGAGGAAGAATTATTGCTCCAAATGAGTGATTTCCTTCCACTTTTGCGCCCCCCACAAGAAATATTTCGACCCAAACTCATAGATATGAATATTCTAGTGCACCCTCCATCAACTATCAGTGATACCTAGCCATTCAAACAACCTTCATAAAGTTTGGCTAGCCACAAGTGCTTCCTCCTCAAGCAAAAACCACCATAAACATTGCACTCCCGAAAACACCACAATCTGCACTTCTACTGACTAGAACTTAAACACACCATCAAGAATTTGACCCCACTACTATAGATGAACATAAAAATCTGAAATATGCTCTATAGAGAAATCTGAAGGTGAATTCTCCTCTCAATAATCAACTACAATGAAATTCAATGAAGAGATCATGGTGATCTCCTCCTCTCTACTAGCATGGGTGAAATATTTCATCATAGAAACTAGTTCACAATTGAAAGGGGTACATCTCCCAAGCTAGCAAGGATCTCATCTCCCAAGCCATGAGAACCACAAAATATCTCCTATTCAAAATCAAAATTTCCAAAAGCCCTTTTCCAAGAGGCCTACATCCTTTTTATAGACTCCATTGAGCCATTTCCCCCTCATCCTAGAATTCTCTCATAAAATATTTAATAAATGTTATTTTCATGAGAGAAATGGTCCTTAGAACACATTTACATCATTTACTATTGTTATTTGACCCAATATTACTTTACCTCACTTGGAAATTCAAATTAGCTATGCATAGTCAAATTTTGGGGAAGTTACACCTTCATGTGGGCCCACCTCTCCTCTAGCACCCTCGGCTAAATTTAGGACATGCAACATGTCATAGGATGTCATAAGTTGTCATAAGCTATCATATGACCGGATTCTTGTCATAAGCTATCATAGGACCTGTTTCTTGTCATAATATTGCCATAGATGTCATAGATTGTCATAGATTTGTTATTTTTAGCCCGAGTTACAACTCATGAGAAGTCTCTTCATGAAACTTCTTGGGAGTTAAAAATTATAAATTATTCCTTCATGATGTCTTCTTCCACCTTAGAATTCAAATTTGGGGGAATTACAACTCACGTGGGGCCCAACTCAACCTCCTTATGCCCCCTCCTTGTCCATTTTTTCCTAATGTTGCATCATTTCACAATTTGGACCTCAAACTATACAAATATTTGACCCACATCACCACCTTGATAATTTTTCATGATTTTACCAATTGAATTAAACCATTGCATCCCCTACTCCAATGGAGTGGTCCATACAAAAATTTTGGGGACATGACAGTCCTCCCCACCCAAGATGGTCTATCCTCAAGCAATTTAAACATGAGAGTGGTAATGCTTCTTCTTTTTCCCCAAGTTATGCTCATTTTTTTTTTCCTTCTTCCTTAGTGATGATTGTTCATAAGGTTTCAATTTCAAATGGACCCAGTCATAAATTCTATATTCCACAATCTAAACCACATTAAGGCTGAAAATGTTGTCATGGTTCTAAACCAATCGAGAGGAGGTGTAGTATACTCTGCTCAAAGTATGGTCCTACAATGTACTGACATAGGAAAACTCCTAACTAATTCCAATAAAAAGAGTAACTCTATACTGTAACCACTCAACCAAATCCCAACTCAAGTAATCTACTAAGAATCTCATCTTGTGAAATACAAGACTACCTCTCACCTCTGGGCCTAATGCTGGAAATTTGTCAAAGAGATCTGATACCATGTCAAATTCTAAATAGGTTCAAGACCATGCAAGAATTTACACAATCCAGGAGCTAGAAACAAAGTAGTCCTCACCAATAATTTACACAGATATTAGCAGAATTAAGAAGAAATATTGAAGTAGAAACATAAGAGAGAGAACTCAATTGATGTAAACTTCCACTCTATATTATTCAATGATATGATTACAATATATAATACATCTCATACAGAAAATTCGAGAGGTTTGGAGGCAACTCGAGTAGATTACATGTGGCAGGCTTAGAATAGACCAAATCTCCATCTATGGCAAGTATCCATCTCCAACTCATGGTGAAAGGTCATGAATTGGCTAAGTGGGCCTAGCTAGCCCATGAGTGACCAAAAATCAACTAGTGGGTGGATTTTCAGGAGAAAAGGAAGGAAGATGTTGAGGCAGAAAAACAACAAAGTTTCCCAAGTAATCGTAGCACACTAGCTCATCCTAATCCATGTGCAAAACAGAATAAAGCTTCTTTAAACTGAAAAAAAACTGGATAAAAGTATGATAAAGAAGGAATAGTGCTCTAGCTCATAAAAGCATAGTAAAATATGGAAGTAAATCACAAAGAGGGCGCTATAGTGGATAAACATGACCAAGGTGGGAAAAACATGCACTAGGTAGCCAATTAACATAATTCTAAACACCTAGGAAACCAAATAATGGCATATACTAAGGTTTGGATGGTTAATTTGTTCTAACTGTGATAATCTATAGGGATCTAGCAACTGTAACAAACTCACAATCTAACTCTCAAGATTATTTGCAAAGAAGAAGAAGCATGCATTCAATAATCACTCATAAACACAATAATGGACAATGTCAATATCATATAATGAATAATGAATGTAGAGAATGTGTTACAATAATCTATGATGAGGCATCGTATAGGATTCGAATTATCCAAGTAGGGCATTCGAATCTGAGCTCAAGGTCTAGCATGAATAATCATCCAGTCGGTAGTATCAGTCACAACTGGTAAGAGTCATTCAAGTGTGACCAACTGAGTCTAACAGAACCATCTAGCCACAAATCAGGGAATGGAGACTCCAAGGTGGGTGCATGAGGCTGTCTAACTCAAAGTCTAGCTTGTATAACAATGAGGACATCATCGAGTCAATAATATCAGTCTTAAATGGTAATAGTCAGTCAAGTGTGTCTAACTAAGTCTAACAGAACCATCTAAGCATAAATCAAGGAATGGAGACTCCAAGGAGGGTGCATGAGGCTGTCAAATAGTCAAGTGGAACTCCAGAAATAGCTAACTAGAAGCTACAAGCAGTCAGTAAGAGCAATCAGTTGGAGAACTACTCAATCAATGCACTAACTGAATGATAACTCCTTGTAGGTGAGATAAGGTGCCCTAACTGAGTGATAATTGGTGGTAGGTGAGAAAAGGCGCTCTAACTGACAGTGGTAGGTGAGAAGGGCACACTTGCTAAGCAGATAAGTCAAGGATGGTGCATTAGGTAGGTAGGAGGCCAAATGAGGGCTAAAGACAAGCTATGGAGAACCAGAAGCAAGCTCTAGGTGTTGGGGAGACAACCATGATGATGATTGGATGCATGTAGTGGCATGCAACATGTAGTTTTGCATGCAAGCATGCAAAATACAAAAATGATGGTGTGAATATTCCAACACTAACACCCCCCTTTAAGCTTGACTTATGTGAGTGAAATATCAAAATTAGGGCCCAAGAAACAAAGGATTATGGTTACCCTTTACAATTTATTAGTCCATGTAAACTCGGGAAAGAGAGAAAACCACATGGGAAGAAAACCCCCCTAAAAAATGGACATGAAAAATACACAATATGATAATCTCTCCAAACTTCAAGTAGGTGTGAACTTGGTAAAGATGTTTGGAGGAATCTTCTTCTTGGGAAGAAGTGGAATGTGCTCAACTGAATCAGGAACATAAATAGTTGCATGATGGACAATGCTACCATGTAGAATAAATGAGTTCCATTGATAGAAGAGCGAAAGTAGGTGCTCACTAGACTTGAAATTTCTAAGATCAGGTCCAAACTGTTGGGTATGTTATATCTCTTCACATGGTCGCTGCGTGTACAACACGATCCCTACGGCACCTTCGATTCGCCTGCGCCGGGCGCGTCCGGAGGGGGGGGTTTAGAGGGGGGGGGTAGCCCGACAGGGCCCACCCGAAACGACATGGAGGGGGCCGTTAGGCCCCCGGAGTCCGCGCGGAGCGCAAAAAAAAATTTTTGGGTTGCTTTTTGCTTTTTTTTGCTTTTTCGCGATTTTCGACCCATTGTACTCTATCTAATTCCGGTAAAAGGAATTAGGGTTGTAACCTAATTCGGGTAAACGAATTAGGGTTTTAGATGCTGCAGAATACCATTTATTGTATTGTACATGTAAAATAAACATATAATGAGAAAGGAGCTATGCGGCTCTAAGTTTTGCTGGTTTTTTCCCGGTTAAGGGTTTCCAGGTGAAAATCTCTGTGTAATGTGTGTGCCATTGTGTGTTTTTCTGTAAATGTTTAAGAATCATATAAGTTTGTACTTCACTGTTAAGGTTTAAAACTTACATTTGGTATCAGAGCATTTTTGGGTTCAGAGGGACGCCTTTGTTTCCAAGGGTTTGGCTCGATCTTGGATTTGTGATAAACCTGGTTTCAGTGGGAGCTTTGCAGCGGTGATTTATTTTTCTTTAAAGAATGGCGAGCAGTTCTAGATTCGAGATTGAGAAATTTAATGGTCAGAGCTTTGAGCTATGGAAGCTCAAGATGGAAGATCTTCTGGTAGATAGAGAACAGTGGATCGCAGTAGATCCAGGTACCATGCCCTCTGGTATGGTAAAAGAAGAATGGGAAAAGCTGGAAAGAAAAGCAAGGAGCACCATTCGTCTTTGCCTCGCAGATTCGGTATTGGTGAACGTATCTGGAGAAGACAGTGCAAAGAAGCTATGGGACAAACTGGGAAATCTGTATCAGTCAAATTCCCTGGTAAATAAGTTATTTCTGCGAAAGAAATTGTACCTTCTGAGGATGACTGATGGAGACTCTGTATCAGAGCATCTAAACGCCTTCAATACTCTGGTAAGTCAGTTGACATCTGTTGGTATTGCACTTGATGATGATGAAAAGTGTATTAGTCTGTTGTGCTCTTTGCCAGATTCATGGGATAATCTGGTCATAGCTATTGGGAGTAATGCAACCACGCTAAACTTCGAGAATGTGGTTGCATCGCTACTATCGGAGGAAATGAGGCGGAGATCCATAGACAGTTCAGCCAAGGATGCCTTATTTGTAAGAGGTCGCCCTGGAGACAGATCTAAAAATAAGTCTTCAGGTGGTAGATCTAAATCTAGAGGGAGATCTAAATCTCCAGGACCTTCTGTAAGAAAATGCTGGAAGTGCGGAAAAGCTGGGCATTACAAGAAGGATTGTAAATCGAAAATTACTGATAAAAGTAGAGGACCTAATGACGCTCCATCCGCAGATGGGAAAGAATCTACAGAGGAAGGAGGAGATGTGTATCTGGCATCTTCAAGTACACATGCAGAGCATGATTCGTGGTTGATTGACTCAGGTGCGTCTTATCATATGACTCCTCACAGGGAGTGGTTTTCTGAATACGAAAAGTATGATGGAGGAGATGTATTTCTGGGAGACAACTCGGTAGCGAAAATCATAGGTCGAGGAAAGGTCAAGCTACTGCTCAAAGATGGAAGGGTTAAAACTCTTCCCGGGGTTCTGCACATTCCAAAGTTGGCTAGAAACCTTATATCTGTAAGTAAAATGGATGATGCAGGTGTGAAAACTTTATTTGAAAAGAACACATGCAAGATGGTTCGAGAGTCATTGGTGCTGATGAGGGGAGTTCGGATTGGAACTCTATACAAGTTGTTGGGAAGCACCTTCAAAAATGGATGTAACAGCACTATTGTTTCTGAGGGTAAAAATGAAGGAGACAGAGTCCTTACTGTCTCTAGTGAGAAGACATCGCTATGGCATCGAAGGCTGGGACATATTGGAGAAAAGGGTCTTCGACTATTACAAGGTAAAAGTATGGCTGAAGGCATGTCTGACTTCACATTAGATTTCGATTTCTGTGAACATTGCTTATATGGTAAACAGAATCGGGTACGATTCTCATCTGGTGTTGTAAGAGCTAAAGGAATCTTAGAATTAATACACAGTGATGTTTTTGGACCTGTGCCTGTTCCATCACTAGGTAAATCTGTGTATTATGTTTCATTCATAGATGATTTCTCAAGGAAAACTTGGATTTATTTCCTGCGTAAGAAATCTGAGGTTTTTAATAGATTCAAAGAATTTAAGGCTCTTGTAGAGAATCAAACTGAGAAGAAAATAAAAGTACTCAGAACAGATAACGGTGGAGAATTCTGTGAAAGTGAATTTGAGGAGTTCTGTAAAACGTGTGGAATAGAAAGGCAAAAGACTACTCCATACACACCTCAACAGAATGGGGTTGCAGAAAGGATGAACAGGACATTGATGGAAAAGGCAAGGAGTATGCTCAGTGGTGCAGGGCTAGCACAACAATTCTGGGCAGAAGCTGTTGACACTGCGTGTTACCTAGTGAATAGGACACCCACATCAGCGTTGGTTGACAAGACACCTCATGAGGTTTGGACTGGTAAGAAACCCTCTCTCTCTCATCTCAGAGTGTTTGGGTGTGATGCTTTTGTACATGTTCCAAAGGAGAAAAGGAGCAAGTTGGATAATAAGGCGGAAAAATGTATCTTCATTGGTTACAAGGATGGAGTGAAAGGTTACAAGCTGTGGAACCCAGTAAAAAGGCAAACAATTTACAGTCGAGATGTGATCTTCAGAGAAGTTGAAAGCACTTCCAGGATTGAGGATGTACCAAAGGAAAAGGATTCAGAGAAGCTACACTTTGATATCAAGGATGAAAGAGGTGACTCTTTTGAGGAACCAGATTCGTCTGAATCAGATGAGGAGGCAGAATCGTCTGAATCAGATGAAGAGGCGGATCCACAGACTCCGGTATTGAGGAGATCTGACCGAGAAAGAAGGCAAGTTGAAAGGTACAGTCCCCCTGATTTTCGTTCTAATTTTGTGTTATCTATTACTGATGATGATCCTAGAACTGCTAAAGAGGCAATGGATTCAGAAGATAGTAAACTATGGAAGAAGGCCATGATAGAAGAAATGGATGCCTTGGACAAAAATGAGGCATGGGATCTGGTTGAGTTGCCAGAAGGAAGAAAGCCTATTGGAAGCAAATGGGTATTCAAGAAGAAGTTAAATGCAGCAGGTAAAGTGGAGAAGTACAAGGCTCGACTAGTTGCGAAAGGTTACTCCCAAATTGAGGGCATCGATTTTGGTGAGATTTTTTCACCTGTTGCAAAATTGACTTCTATTAGATTTCTTTTATCTATTTATGCTGCTTTTGATCTTGAAGTAGAACAGATGGATGTAAAGACGGCTTTCCTACATGGAAATCTTAATGAAGAGATCTATATGAAGCAACCAGAACGGTTTGTGGTGAAAGGAAGAAAGGAGCTTGTCTGTAAGCTGAAAAAGTCTCTCTACGGTTTGAAACAATCTCCCAGAATGTGGTATCAAAAATTTGATACTTATATACTGGGACTTGGTTTCTCAAGAAGCAAAGCTGATCACTGTGTTTATTTTAAGCTAATTGGTGATCATTTTATTTATGTAATATTGTATGTTGATGATATGTTGCTAATTGGAAACAACAAAGAAATCATCAAGGATGTCAAGAATCAGCTGTCATCTGAATTTGACATGAAAGATCTTGGTGCTGCAAATTTCATTTTGGGCATGGAAATAAAAAGAGATCGTGAAAACAGGAAACTCTGGTTAAATCAGAGGAAATATGTTGAAACGATATTGAAGAGATTTAATATGCAGGAAAGCAAACCAGTGAAGGTGCCCATTCCTGTAGGTGTAAGGTTATCTGCAGAACAGTGTCCCACTACACAAGAAGAGGTAGAGGACATGTCTCATGTTCCATATGCTAGTGCAGTTGGCAGTCTGATGTATGCCATGGTCTGTACTAGACCAGATATAGCCCATGCAGTGGGAGTTTTGAGTAGATACATGTCAAAACCAGGAAAGGAACATTGGACTGCAGTAAAAAGGGTCTTCAGGTATTTGCGTGGCACTACAGATTCTGCAATCTGCTACCAAGGAAGACCCGGTCTAAACAGAGAGATAGATATACAAGGATTTGCTGATGCTGACTGGGCTGGAGATCTTGATCACAGAAGATCTACAAGTGGCTACGTTTTTAATCTATTTGGAGGAGCAATCAGTTGGATGAGTAGAAGACAAGCTGTAGTTGCACTCTCAACTACAGAAGCTGAATACATGGCAGCTACCCATGCAAGTAAGGAAGCTGTATGGTTGCAAAGATTGTGTTCAGGTATTGGTTTTGTTCAGAATGCAGTAAAAATTGGTTGTGATAGCTCAACTGCAATATTTCTGGCAAAGAACCCTGCTTATCACTCGAGGACAAAGCACATTGATGTGCAGTACCATTTCGTCAGAGACATGGTTGAACAGAACAAAGTGTTGCTGGAAAAGGTTGACACTTTGGTAAATGTTGCAGACTCTTTGACAAAGTCTGTGAGTACTCAGAAGTTCTCTTGGTGCAAAGAGAACATGGGCATTGTTGCCCTGAATTGTTGAAGTCATAATTTTCTCCTGTATGTGAAGAGAACAACAAGTGGGAGAATGTTGGGTATGTTATATCTCTTCACATGGTCGCTGCGTGTACAACACGATCCCTACGGCACCTTCGATTCGCCTGCGCCGGGCGCGTCCGGAGGGGGGGGTTTAGAGGGGGGGGTAGCCCGACAGGGCCCACCCCCTTCGTTTCGGACCGTTAAAAATTTTTTTGGGTTGCTTTTTGCTTTTTTTTGCTTTTTCGCGATTTTCGACCCATTGTACTCTATCTAATTCCGGTAAAAGGAATTAGGGTTGTAACCTAATTCGGGTAAACGAATTAGGGTTTTAGATGCTGCAGAATACCATTTATTGTATTGTACATGTAAAATAAACATATAATGAGAAAGGAGCTATGCGGCTCTAAGTTTTGCTGGTTTTTTCCCGGTTAAGGGTTTCCAGGTGAAAATCTCTGTGTAATGTGTGTGCCATTGTGTGTTTTTCTGTAAATGTTTAAGAATCATATAAGTTTGTACTTCACTGTTAAGGTTTAAAACTTACACAAACAAGACTTGAGGTTCTCCATCTTCAGGAGGAAATGTGCTTGCCATCATGTAGCAGTGGATAGGAAGCATGAGACCAATGAGAGAGAATGCATAATCTTCAAACTATGATCTATCCTTCAAAACATCCAGTAACACACCAAATGTTGAACCAAAATCCTCATGTGAAAGAGAGGAATCAAATTCCTCTTCACCTTCTAGAGAAGGCTCAAGGTGTGAATGATATACCACAACAAGATAATCATCCTCACAATCTGAAGAATGATAGGAGAATAAAGAGGCATCTCCAACTTCTTGAGGAAATGTGTTGGGAACCATGTAGGAACTGGAATGAACCTAGAAATTGGAAGTGAGAGCGCAACTAATGGATTCACACTACATATTGGACTTCCCAATAACCATTAGATCACCTTCTTGGACATCAATAACTGGCATAGGATCCTCAGTATCTGAAGTATGAGAGGATAACATTGATGAGAGATGGAAGGAGAATTCTTCTTCAACAATAAAGGTTTGAATGTATTCTCTTGGATTAGATGCATATGAAGAGGAGAAATCAAAGTTCTCATAAACTTCTAGAATGCAATAGGATAAGGAGTCACTTCAAGGAGACTTTCACCATTCAAACTTGTGTTGAGATTTCTGCAACATGATCTTCAATACCTGCAAATCAAACTTTCGAGAAAATATTATACTAGAGGAATATTTGATCTATCTAAGCTATGATATTTGATTTAATCAGTAGGCACATTCAGGAGTGCATCACACATGGGTAGACTCCAATGGATAAACCAAAGGACTCGAGATAATTTCCCCGATAATTGTGTGGTAACTCCACTACTTCGGGTGCGTTACTGCAAGAAACTATGCTCAATCTAAGCTCCCTAAGCTTTGATACCATGTCAAAGAGATTTGATACCATGTAAAATTCTAAATAGATTCAAGACCATGCAATAATTTACACAAGCTAGGATCTAGAAACAAAGTAGTCCTCGCCAAGAATTTACACAGAGATTAGCAGAATTAAAAAGAAATATTGAAGCATAAACATAAGAGAGAGAACTCAATTGATGTAAAATTCCACTCTATATTATTCAATGATATGATTATAATATATAATACATCTCATAGAGAAAATTCGAGAGGCTTGGAGGCAACTCGAGTAGCTCACATGTGGCAGTCTTAGAATAGACCAAACCTCCATCTATGGCAAGTATCCATCTCCAACTCATAGTGAAAGGTCACAAATTGACTAAGTGGGCCTAGTTATTCCATGAGTGACCTAAAATCAACTAGTGGGTGGATTTTCATGAGAAAAGAAAGGAAGATGTTGAAGCAAAAAAGCAACAATGTTTCCCAAGTCATCCTAGCACACTAGCTCATCCTAATCCATGTGAAAAGAAGAATAAAGCTACTTTAAACTCACAAAAGTTGGATAAAAGCAGGATAAAGTAGGAATAGCGCTCTAGCTCATAAAAGCATAGTAAAAGTTGGAACTAAAGCACAAAGAGAGAGATATAGTTGATAAACATGACCAAGGTGGGAAAATCATGCACTAGGTATCCAACTGACATAATTTGAAACACCTATGAAACCACATAATGGCTTATACTAAGGTCTAGATGCTTAATTTGTTCTAACAAAATATGCCCAACACTGGAATTCCAAGATCCCCAACTAATCTCAAAAAGGGATCACCATACTGCTATTGCGCCACTCTGATCATAATCATCCCCTCTAGAGATAGCTCCATCTCCGCAATTGTCCTTCCAACAACCCAACTAAAACAACTGAGTCCAAGAGTGATCCCAGGGTCCCAAATGAACCTGAGAAATGTGGAGTGTCTACTACATCCACCTCTACCTGGTATAGTCTCCACACAAGGAGTCTCTTGTAGTCTTCCAAGAAAGCTAGTAGGAAAACATTGTATCCCTCCATGATAAGGTCTCCCACCTAGGAAACTAATCCACTACTCCACATGGATAGGCTCTTAAAACATATAGCTAGCTCTACCTCCTATGCCAGCTACTAAAATGTTGAATCAAGTAGTACCAGGATCCCATTGTCTATGTTGCACCCCTCCTATCAATAATTTCATCTGGATCAATCTACCACTCTAAAGGATGCCAGGATCCCACCACCAGATTGGAAGTTCATCACTCCCAATGCTCATTCGAACTAGGGAATTTTTTAAGGATTATAAAAGTATACTTAACTAAAGTATTCTAGGTGATTATTTTGGATTAAAAAAAATAAAATAATATATATATATATTGGTAGGTGAATATTAAATATGAAACATACAATTAACTACTGAAAATTGTAAATTTTGGCGAATATTATAATTAAAAAACATATATTTTATGTAAATATAGGCGATATTAGAGACTAAAAATGATCAAATAGAGAATTTATTTTTTGAAAAAAAAACCAAAAAATAGCCAATTGGCGAAATTCCACCCCTAAAAATTTCCTTGATTTGAACCTCTGTGAGCCTCTCCAATGGAACATGAAGCTCCTCTTGTACACCATGCACACTAGTCCTCTAGCTCACATCACTGTCACTTTTCCCATCCAATCGAATTAGGTGAAACTCCCATGTCCTACCATGAATGATGAAGTCATCAGAAAACAACCATAGATGCCTCTCCTGCTGCTCACAAGACTAGAAAGGAACTAGTGTGCCAAACAACCATGTACTGATGCAAGCTGAACTCAACCTCCCTTGTGTCTCCATATTTTTTATGGACCTATCCACCCAATCCAGGTATGCACATACTCTTCTATAGGCTGTTCGATAAAACGTGTACACATCTTCCTCCTCCATGACTAAGTCTCTCTCCCATAGAGGCAGCTCATGATCCTCCAGATGCAAGAAAATTACGTGGTGAACATTCTCCATGTCTCTCCTCAAGTACCTGCAAATATGGATGTTTCTCATGTGGAACCATCACAAGTGGCCCCTCCATCAACCCAATAGTTCCACCAACCTTATCCTTGACATGCCTAACTTATGTATATTCTACCATTGGAATGGATAATGGTTGAAGATGGATTTCTTTTTGCTGCCTTGTTTGGGATACCAACAAACTAGCCTTCATAGATCTTTGTAACTACTCATTTCCCAAGTCTTGTGTCTCATTCACATTTTCTAATGGTTGATATAAAAAATCAAAATGCTTGTGGCATGAATCCACAACACATTCTCCCTTTTCAACTTCCAATTCTAGAATGTCAAAATTAGAAAACTCTACAATTTCATCCTTCTCACATGGAATGAATTTTATCTCATGATGGTGCAAGGAAATAGGAGTAATGAAAAAAAGATAATTGTTAACATACCTTGGTGTTATGTTTCAATCTTTTGTGCAGTTGACATTAGCTTCATGGTTAAGCTCAAATGGGGAATGGAAGGCTGATTTTTGTTCTTCCTCTGAACCTAATCCAAGATATGTTTCTCCACTACCATCCTCATTTTTAGATGTAGGTTGAACAATGACCATGGATTCATTTCTTCCTGAACCAATGTTATATGAGGAACCTTTGGTTTCTCTCTTTGTAGAGGTACCAAACATCCTTGCCATAATTGTCGATGTCAAGCACTCTGCTAGCAAGGATTTGCACCATTACAAATTATGTTCTATCTCTCGATATGCCTGGTCATATTTATTTGAAATCTTCTCATGGTCCCTCCTTGACTTCTCCCATTCAAGTTTCTCCTCTTCTATGGCCGAGGTAGGATGGAAATTGGGTAAAATTTTCCCTCTATAAGTCTAGTCACTGAAAAAAATTCCTCTTCACTATATATGATGTCACAAAAGGAATCATCCAACTCATATGGATCATCCAAGACTTCATTTATCATTTCAACTCCTACATTGTCTTCCATCGACGAAATGTAACCATCTTCATAAAATGATTATTCCCATGTTAAGCTCTCCTCCAACTCCCATGCAACTAGTTCCAACCTCATGTCTGCAACCCTTATTCAAGGTTTTCTCTCCAAGGTTCCTCTTTAGTTCCCACAGTTGTCGAGGAACACGCTTTGATACCACTATAATATCCCTAATTAAAGATGAGGAATATTAAATCCAATTTTTCAATGTAAATGATGTTGATTTTTAACTTCATCCAAACAATGGCTTTATGTCTACTGGATTAATATGAATAATATGGTGCATCACACAATGTATGATTTCAAACCACTGTAATGTGTTCAATCAGATCCCCGATCCAATACTCAGATCTATCAATCCCAATGCAACCCCAGAGAATCACTAGATTCGAAACTATGAGCATTAGTTCAAATTTGACCATACGGAACACGCGACTTCCAACTCTTCCCAAACAACTCCTAACATACTCGAATCTGACCCAAGAAGCTTCAAATGGACCCAAACACTCCCAATATAACCACTAATAGACTTTAGAGGAATTTTATGGAATCTTTGAACACTTTACATAGAAATTTATAAATGAGGGTGTGTTAGCATAATTGTACAGGTTGACCAACTAGTAAAATGATCATAACTTGGGAATTCATAAACCTTTTTGAATGAAATAAAAAGTGTTTCCTACTAGAAACGATCCTCTCAATGCCATGGAATAGGTTTAAAAACCCAAAAATACTCAAAAATGGTTGAAATAGAAACTAACTTTATCCCCCCAAAACCCCAGTGCAATATTGTAAACATACACAACTGTAAAACTCCAAAATGTATGCTAAAAGATTCCAAATACACTTAATTCAAGCAAAATAGGTTACTAATAGGTATCATAGGCTCACTAGATTTACTCATATATCAACCCGTGCTTGAAACACTGCACAACATAAAAGGAAAACATTGTGATTTTTATTATGAGTGGGACATTTTCTGAGAGTACATAAATGGATGCTACAGTAGCTCTATATACAAAGAAAGATTTGCTACAAAGAGAGTAGAAATGGATGCTACATAACCACATAGAAAGGAGGAAGAATTACTTCTCCAAATGAGTGATTTCCTTCCACGGGTGCACCCTCTATTGTGAAATTCTTTGTCACAGCAGATTTAAGAGATGAGTATACCTTACAGAGAAATAATGAGCAGAAAAGTTGAATAAGAGTGAAAACTACAGTAAAAAAGAGCAGAGAAATAATTATGCAACAAAACTCAGATAGGAGCAGAATAATGTCACACTATCCAATAATCAGTGTAATCAACAATGATGTTACAATGGAGATAATTCGAACCACACAGGAGAATTCGAACCTCAGTTGGTCTAGCATAGGGATTATAACCACTAGAGTGCTCCGGAAGACTCAAACTCAACTGAATTGAACCTAAAATCAGCTAATTGAAGTCACAATCAGTTAACTGACTAAGGAGGGATAAATAGTGAGTTTTTCATGCATGTCAATAAGAAATGGGCGCATGAGGCCACAATCAGTGGCATTCGGAGCTCTAACCCCCCACAAGAGTCAACTAACTCAGGTGGACTGACTGGAACACTCAGTTGGTTCCTATAAAATAGAGAAGTAACTGAAGTGGTCCTAAAATGATGCATGCAGAGCTCAGAAGGTGGTAGATGGATCCTATATGACATATGCACACCAGTAGGGGGAAAATGACATCATCAACAACTAGCAAAAATAAATAATTCTAGGTAGAACAAGGATTGAGCATTAAAATATCTTAACACCCCCCCCTAATCCCTAATTTTGCATCCTGGGTCGTGGTTACTAATACACAATATCACCCATACAATCAAATAAATGATAAAAATAAAGAATTGTCCATGAACCAAGGAAATGGGGAAAAACCTCATGGGAAAAATACCCCCCCTCAAAAGAACAGTAGTAGGGAACTCAAAGAACCTTCATACTAAGCATAGAAGGAAAACATTTCCTCAGTGAAAGCCTTTGCAAAAATATTGGCGAGCTACTCATATGTAGGATAGCAATGCAAGTGCTAGATCTGAATCCGCCCCTCGGATGTACCTCCCATTGTGTAGAAGTTGTATTTGAAAGAACAAGTCTTTTAGGAACCCTTCTTTCTACTGGTGTGAATGGCTCATTGTGGTCCAAATAATGAACCTTTGAGTACCTTTTGTCAAAAAACTGATATTTTTGCTTGGTTGCAAATCACCCATGGCAAGTCTCTCCAAGAGATTGTGGATCAAACCCCACCATCATGTAGCACCTCTTTGAGAGAAGTGGATTTGCATGACATAGTGCAAGTTTTGCATGATACTGAGATCTAGTGTTTCTATGGTCATATCGATCCCCAACTGTGTTCCCAGTAGCTACAAGGACTTTGTGAACCCATATTGGCCTTGGCCATGGATTGGGAGCACGTATTGGATCTGGATATGAATATGAATCTCCTTGAACTTTATTCTCAACATCAATATCTTGATCTTGATCTTCATTAGAAGAGATATCACTCCGATCTTCATCAAATTTTAATGGGGTAGGCATAGAGTATGGAAAAAAATGTGAGAATTCATATGCCTTGGAGGCATGGTTTGCAAACCCTTTCGCTATAATATTCCCAGTAGAGATCTATGCAATATCAACTGTGTCAAGACCAAATACCACTTTCTTCAGTGAACCTGTGTGAGTCATTTGATATACAGACAACAAATTTGCTGAGAAAGAAGGCACAAATAGAACATTTTTGAACTTAACGCGCTCCATATGGACTATGCCTTTCCCTTCAGTGGAGATCTAAGAGTTGTCTCCCATGTGAATAATCGGACCATCTTTGAGATCTAGAGAAGAAAATGATTCTCTAGAGGCAACCATGTGATTGGAGGATCTTGAATCTATGAGAAGGGATTGTGATTTTGAAAATACAGCCTTTAGTGCATTGCATCTCTCATGACCATCAAAATCACTTCCAGAATCAATCTCTCTTGCACCTTTTGGGAGGTAAATGTTGTGTTGTTCAAGAATCTTGGTCATTTGATCTATCTTATTTTGCATGCAATATCTCTCTAAGTGGTTTCCTTTCTTGCAATAGGAACACTTGGATTTATCAAATCCCTTTTGTTTGTTCTTCTTGGAGCTGGAGGCTCCTTCCGATGGAATTGACTTGGAAATTTGCTTGGGTTCAGATGGCCTCTTATCCTTTCCTTTGTGCTTCCCCTTCTTGTTCGCACTCTTTGGTTCTCCAACCAAAAGAGCTTGATTTTTGGAGGCCATCAAGGCACCCATCTGGATCAACTTATCTTGTTCTTGGATGAGAGATTCAGTGAAAATATCAAAGGAGGGCATCTTCCAACCAGGGATTGACATTCGCCCAAAATAGAAGGTAGATACAAAGATTGATAACTCAGGACCTATCTTGCTCAGAATGGATAGCACCAATTGCTCATCCTTATTCTTAATGACACACTACTTGCATTGCATAACCAGATATTTGAATTTTGAAAAGAATTGTTGGATGGTATTGAAATTGTTGGGTTGAGGAGCAATCAACTCATTCTCCAGAATATGGCCTCTTAGCTCATCTTTTTTGCCAAAGAGGGTCTCTAACTTCAACCATAACTCTCTTGGAGTATTCAATCCTTCGATGTGGAAGAGTAGATCTATGGAAATATGAATACACATGAAACCAAATGCTTCATCCAATCTATCCAGATACTTGGTTTTCTCCACAGTTGATTGTGGTTCGGGATCCTTCCCCATTGTCACCTTGTACAATGATTTGTTGTGCAATAAAATCTGCATATCATCTCTCTTATCAAGGTAATTGAAGGGTGTCAGGATCCTGGGAGAGATATGAGAGTTCGAATTGTCCATTACAACTGCTGGACCGAATACAAGGTGAAATTGCTGCAAGTGCAGAAAACTATTGTAACTGTTGTTGCACTAAAAAAATTTGAATAACCTACAAAAAAATCTCAATAATGGAGGGAGAATACTACCGATCATTTCTTTAGGACAATAGTCACTTTTATCTAGATCGTTTACACCTGGCTAGACCTCATTGGATTTCTTTAATGAATTCAATGCAATGGCACCAAGATTTGCTGTGGAAATCCAGATGCTTCTGGTGCACTGCTGAAAGCATTTGCTCAACCTATTCGCTCAATGGCTGTGATACCATGTGAAATTACATGTCACAACAGATCTAAGAGCTTACTATACCTCACAGAGAAAGAATGAGCAGAAAAGTTGACTAAGACTGAAAACTGCAGTTAAAAAGAGCAGAGAAATAATTATGCAGCAGAACTCAGATTGGAGCATAATAATGTCACATGATCCAATAATCAGTATAATAAACAATGATGTTACAATGGATAGAATTCGAATCACATAGGAGAATTCGAACCTCAGTTGGTCTAGCATAGGGATAATCACCACTGGAGTGCTCTGGAAGACTCAAACTCAATTGAATTGAACCTCAACTCTGCTAATTGAAGTCACAATCAGTTAACTGACTAAGGAGGGTGCAATAGTGATTTTTTCATGCATGTCAATCAGAAATGGGCGCATGAGGCCATAATCAGTGTCATTCGGATCTCTAACCCCCCACAAGAGTCAGCTAACTTAGGTGGACTACAGTGGAACACTCAGTTGGTTCCTATAAAATATGGAACTGACTGAAGTGGTCCTAAAATGATGCTTGCAGGGCTCAAAAGGTGGTAGATGGATAATGTATGACATCTTGACACCACTAGGGGGGATGACATCATCAACAACTGGGAAAAATAAATAATGTTAGGTACAACAAGGATGGAGTATTAAAATATCCTAACATCTACAAGCAAGATTTTGACTCCAACTCAGAGATATGACTACTCTGTTGTGCTCTCCATCAAATATCAATGATACTTATCCATTCAAACATCCTTCATGAATTTTGGTTAGCCACAAGTGAACCCTCCTCAAGTAGAAACCACCATAAACACTACATTCCTAGAAACACCACAATCCACACTTCTACTGATTGGAACTTGAGCACACCATGAAGAATTTGACCCCACTATTGTAGATGGACATAAACATTTGAAATATTATTTATAGAGAAATATGAAGGTGACTTCTCCTCTTAATAATCAACTACAATGAAGCTCATTGAAGAGATTAGGGTGATCTCCTCCTCTCTACTAGATAGGGTGAAATCGTTCATCACCGAAACTAGTTCACAATTGAAAGGGGTACATATCCAAAGCGTTTAAGGGGCTCATCTCCCAAGGCATGAAATCCACAAGATCTCTCCTATTCAAAATCAAAATTTCCAAAATCCCTTTCCCAAGAGGCATGCATCCTCTTTATAGACTCCATTGAGCCTTTTACCCCTCATCCTAGAATTCTCTCATAAAATATTTAATAAATGTTATTTTCATGGGAGAATGGGTCCTTATAACACATTTACATCCTTTCCTGATGTTATTTGACCCAAACCTCTCCTCTAGCGCCCTCCTTGGCTAAATTTAGGACTTGCAACATGTCATAGGATTTCATAAGTTGTCATGCGTTGTTATAGGACTTTATTCTTGTCCTAAGTTGTCATAAGATTGTCATATATGTCATATTTTTCATAGATTTTTTTTTTATTTTGAGCCTAAGGAGTTACAACTCATGAGACGCCTCTTCACGAAAATTCTCAGGAGTTACAAATTCGAATTTATGACTTCATGTGTCTTCTTCTACCTTAGAATTTGAATTTTGGGGGATTACAACTCATGTGTGGTCCAACTCAACCTCCTTATGCACCCTCCTTGTCCAATTTTTCCCAATGTTGTATCATTTCACAATTTGGGCTTCAAACTATATAAATATTTGACCCACATCACCACTTTGATCATTTTTCATGGTTTTACCAATTGACTTAATCCATTGCATCCCCTAGTCATGTGGAGTGGTCCATAGCAAAAATTTGGGGACATGACATTGTGGCATGAATCCACAACACATAATTCATCTTCAACTTCCAAATCTAGAATGTCAACATTAGAAGACTCTACAAGATTATCACTCTTACATCAAATGGCTACTATTTCATGCTAATGAAAGGAAGTATGATTGCTGCAAAATTCAGAATTGTTAACATAGCTTGGTGTTACAGTTTCATCACTCCCACGTGGTCCATCCATGGTGTCATGCTCTTCCACTTTGTGATTAACTTGTAAATTCATGGTTGCAATAATTGATTCCTTTTGATCCAAACTCTTGTATGGATGAAGATAGTTTGTGGGAATGGATTCATTTTCCTCCTCATGATAATTTGAAGGATGAACAATGATAGTGGATTCACTAATTCCTAACCCAATCTTATCAGAAGAACTCTTGGTTGCTCTCTTTGTCACAGATACCAAACATCCTTGTCATAATTGTTGATGCAGAGCATTCTAGAAGCAAGGCTTTACAATGATGCAAATTATGCTCTAGATCCTATTGTAACTTGTTTGGTTTCTTTTGTAACTTCACATGTTTCTTCCTTAGCCTTCCTCATTCAATTTTCTCCTACTCTATGTCCAAGGCAGGACAAAAATTGGGTAACCTTCTTCCCTCTACAAGTCTAACTCTTGAAGGAACTTCCTCTTCACTTTTCACATGGTATATGTTGTCATAAGAAATCATCCCACTCATGTGGATCATGAAAACCTCCATCTATTCTTTTATCTCTTTCATTTTCATCCACTAAATAATCGAAACCATCCTCAGAAAACGACTCTTCCCATGATAAACTCTCCTCAATATCCCATGCATCTGGTTCCAACTTCATGTCTACAAGCCTTCTTCAATTTTTTTCTTTAGTTCCCATTGCTATCGAGGAACATTATCTGATACCACTGTAATCTACCCAATTAAAAATTTAGGCACATTAACTCAAACTTTCCAATATACAATAAATTGATCCCCAAATTTATCCAAACAATAGCTTTATTATTTTTACCGGAATATGGATAATATGGTGCAGCCCATGATGTATATTGTCAAACCACTGTAATATGGCCAATCATATATGATATATCACTACTGTAATATTCTCGATCCAATGTCAAAGCTATCAACCTCAATGCAACCCCAAAGAATCAATGGATTCAAAACTAGGAGCACTCGTTCAAATATGACCACACTGAACATTGGGTTTCCAACTCTTTCCAAACACCTCCTAATAGAGAGTACCCAATTAAAAATTTAGGAATATTAACTCCAACTTTCCAATAGTTCCCACAACTGTCGAGGAACATGCTCTGATACTACTGTAATGTACCTAATTAAAAATTTAGGCACATTAACTACAACTTCATGTCTGCAAGCCTTCTTCAAAGTTTTTTTTAGTTCCCACAACTGTTGAGGAACATGCTCTGATACCACTGTAATGTACCCAATTAAAAATTTAGGTTCATTAACTCCAACTTTCCAATAGAGAGTAAATTGATCCCCAAATTTATCCAAACAATGGCTTTATTATGGATAATATGGTGCAACCCATGATGTATACTATCAAACCACTGTAAGATGGCAAATCAGGTCTGATATATCACTACTGTAATATTCTTGATCCAATGTCAGATCTATCAACCTCTATGCAACCCCAAAGAATCACTGAATTCGAAACTAGGAGCACTAGTTCAAATCTGACCACACCAAACACTGGGTTTCTAACTCTTTCCAAACACCTCCTAATAGTCTCAACTATTTCTCAAACAACTTCAAATTGACCCTTACACTCCTAAACACACCAAACCTAACCACTAATAAACTACAAAGAACTTTATGGAATCTTTGAACACTTTGTACGAACATTTATAACTGAGGGTGCGTTAGCATAATTGTACAAATTAATCCATTCGTAAAATGATTATATCTCGGGGATAGGGAAAACTTTTTTAGTGAAATAAAATGTGTTTTCTACTGGAAAAAATGCTCTCGACGCAATGGAAGAGGTTTCAAAACCCAAAAACACTAAGAAATGGTCAAACCAAAAAGTAACATTAGAGAAACTTTGAGGTCTAAAATGGGCCTCCTAAGGAAAATTATAAAATAATATTACCATACCTCATCAAATTTTGGAGGAAAAAAGAAGAAAACTGCTTTTCAACTCGTATTTTAAATTTATCTCCTTGTATATTCACTCAAATTTCGAGCATAAGCATTCGTTGAATGGAGAATTCAATTCCACTTCCAACGAGTACCTACACTGCATACTTTCAATGGATCCTGCTCCCTGAAAAATAAGAAATTCATGAAAAACACGATGATCATAAATTCATGAAAAAATGTGATGATCATCACGTTTTTTCATGAATTTATTATTTTTCGGGGAGCGAGTTCCATCGAAATTATGTTGTGTGGGTACAAATCATTGGATGTGGAATTGAATTCCCCATTCAATGAGTGCTTCCGCTCGAAATTTGAGGGAATATACAGGGAGATAAGTTGAAAAAGTAGTTTTTTTCACTTTTCACTTTTTTACCTTTTTACCTTTTACGCAAAAAATGGTGATTCATCCCCCATGGTTGAAATCATCATATTGAATCCTATCGGTTATTTTTTTCGTACGATATTATTGTTTTGTGGTGCATATTTTACCTCAAAATTTCTCTTATCCTTTCGACCCCCAAAACCCTAGTGCAATATTTAGAACACCCACAATAATAAAGCTTCCAAATGGGCACAAAAAACTTCCAAAGAACTTCAAACCAAGACAAATAGATTACTAACAGATATTAGAGACTCATATGAATGAATCAGACCCACTCATTAAGTTTACATAACCATACATTCATAGATCTACACATAGATTTACAGATCTATACATAGTTTTCCTAGTGCTTGAATAATGGACAATATATGAGGAATAACACTGTGATTTTCAGTACTAATGGGGAATGTACAGAGGTTACATCAATGGCTGCTATAGCATCTCGAAATACAGAATAATATCTTCTACAAAGAGAAGAAATGGCTACAATAGAGCCACAGAGAAAAGAGGAAGATTTACTACTCCATATGAGTGTTTTTCCTTCACTGTTGCGCCCTCTACCAACAAGATTTCAACCCCAAATATCCGATTTTCCTCCTACAGTGCGCCCTCCATAAAATATGGATGATATACATCATTTAGAACATCCCTCAAGAGATCTATATGACCAAAGGTGCACCCTCCTTTAGTAGAAACCAATACAAACACGGGTGTCCTGAAACTTCAGAGCTTCACACTTCTATTGACTGGAACTTGAACACACCATCAAGAATTTGACCGTACTACTGTAGGTGAACATGAACACCTAAAATAAATCTTTGTAGAGAAATATGAAAGTGATTTCTCCTCTCAATCAATTTCCATGAAGCATGGTGAAGAGATCTGGATGATCTCCTCCTCCCTACTAGGTAGGGTGGAATCTTTCACCACCAAAACTAATTCACAATTGCAAGGGGCACATATCCCAATATTGAAAATCCACAAGATCTCTCCTATTCAAAAATCAAAATTTCAAAATCCATTTCCCAAGAGGCCTGCATCCTTTTTATAAACTCCATTGAGCCCTTTCCCCCTCATTCTAGAATTCCCTCACAAAATATTAATAGATGTTATTTTCATGAGAGAATGATAAATTGGAACTCATTTACTTTCTTTCTAATGTTATTTGACCAAACAATACCTTCATCTTCCTTATCAATTCGAATTAGAGAGGCTTAGCTTGATTTTGGGGAAGTTACACTATCATGTGGGCCTACTCTTTCCTCTAGCGCCCTCCTTGGCTAAATTTAGGACTTGCAACATGTCATAGGATTTCATAGAGTTTCATAAGATGCCATAGGAATTTATTCTTTTCATAGGTTGTCATACGATTCTTTTTGGGAGTTACACTTCCACAAGTTTTCCCTCACTGGCTATTTTTAGCTAGATGCCTCTTCATGAAACTTCTTGGGAGTTACTCTTCCTTAGAATTCAAATTTTTGGATGCTCTCCTTGATTTGGGGGTGTTACAACTCTCTTGTGGGCCCACTTTATCCTTCTATGTGCCCTCCTTGGCTGACTTGGACCATTGCCACCTCATTTATGAACATTTGGTCATTTTATTACAAAAATTGTGATCCACATCACCCTTTCTAGTCTTTGAATTTAATTTGTAAAATGACTATAGGCCATGATATCCCAAATTTAATTATTTTTCTCAAATAGTTAAAATCAAAATTTGGGGACATTACAAACTTCCATAGCTTCTAGAGAAATCACAACTTCCGTAGTTTTCCACAACTTGTTTTTGTTTGTTGTTATCTTTGTTAATGTTGAACAACTATGGTATAGCCTGGTTTCCCTCTTGGGTAGGCATAGGGTCTTGGCTTGCTTGATAGGTTGTGAAAATTATGGTTGGTTTGTCTCTCTATTAGGGTTTAACATGGCACATTGGAATGAGGTTAACCATGACACATTCTGTACATATTATCTTGCTTTGGTAATAGAAGGATCCTTCTCTTAAAAAAACATGTTCCATATAGGGAGGGGAGACCAGGCAGAAATACGTACCAATCAACCATTATGATTATCAGTATGAGGGCCACTACCTACACATACACCCCCATTATTATGCACCCACAAACCAACACAACATGTTACACAATGGAGGGGGACACCAATTAAACACACATACTCATATTGCAAACAATCATCCATTATGTAAGTGGGAGAACCATTACCTACATGGGAACCTCATAATTCACACACACTATTACATACATCTTCCATATAGGTGGAGAGAGAAACTAAGAAGGTACACATACCAATCAACCAATATGTCAGTATGGACACCAATACCTACATTTAGTATGAACACCAATACCTGCATTGACACCCCCACTATTATTCATAGACACATGCACAACATGTTATATAGAGGAGGAGGGGGAGGCCAAGTAAGCATGCATACTCATCACACAACCAATCAACCATTATGTTAGTAGGATGGGTAGTACTACTTGCATCGACACCAACTCATCTCACAACTAATCAACCGTTATGTTTATAGGATGCCCATTACATACATGGACATTGACACCCCCATTGGCATAGGGACATTTATTTTACATGGACACCTATGCATTTCAAAACCAATCAACCATTATGTTTATAGGATACATGGACACAAAGACCCTCATTGGCATGGAGACATTGGTATGTTAGAATTTATATATTGTCATGGGCTATGCTTCACAACCATTGTAAAAAAGAAAAGAAAAAGAGGACATGTATTTTAAAGTTGTAGAAACTATTCCAAGTCAAGCACACATATTCATATCAGAACCATCCATTATATAGGTATTCATACCAATACTATGGGAATTCCCATTGGGATAAGGATCATGGTATGTTGGGACATATACGCTACCATAAACTTGACCTCACAACTAATGTCGAATAACACACAATGAAAAAATATTTAAAATTTGTAAAATATATTCCAAAACACCAATCACAACATATACAATTGTTTATTATTTAGCATACATTTCATTAGAAATGACCTATTTTTCCTATCTATAACCAACCAATTTTCATGCATAAAATTATTTGTGTACCTCTCATTCAATCTTATGGAATGAGGGGGCCCAATTCTTGTTATTGGAACAATATTCTTAAGCCCATAGGTCTTGGGTCATTACAGCTATTATTTTATTATTGGTCAGCTTGACTCATTATTTGTAATTGTACCCTTTGTTTCCTCTATATACTAAGGAGATCCATTTTTAGGGGGCATCAATATTTATTAACAATAGTAGATTTGAACCCAAAATCCGACGACCTCTGACGAAATGGACTGTGTCATCGGATTTTTCTTTCAAAATTACTTTTTTTTTTTTTATAAATTTTGAAAGGCGTCCGTCGGATATCTGACGTAATTTTGAATATCTGACGAGGCTCGTAGGATATCTGACGGCTCTGCGAATATTCAGCGCCTATTCGGGTATCCGACGCTTTGGATGTCGGATAACCGACTTCATTTCGAACTCGAGGAAGTCGGATATATGACGGATTTTTCCCAACGGTAACTAGATTATTGTCGTTGGATATCCAACGTAGGTTTGACTTTTTGACTTATAAAATTTATAAATATCTAACCATTCTGACATGTTTGCTATACCAGCGACGGTTTGCGGATTTTTTTTTATTCGGTGGACTGTTTTTCGTTGTTTTTGTTATTAAAGTGAGCAAAGTACTGTGGAGCTTCATTTTCTAAGATCGATAATATTCATTTAAGCTCTTTACGAGAAAATGTCAACTACAAATATTCCTGATCCAGACGAACAAAATCGACAATTGCTTGCTAGATTGTGGGAAGGAATTGAAAGAAGGGGTGATGGTAAATGCTATTGTCCATGTAATCAATGCAGGGGCTTTAAGAGGAGAAGAAATTTGATCACAACAACCACAAAACATTGTAGGGAGCATGGGCATGCCGAGGGGGGACATGAATACCATCCGTTTGTAAGTTTTGCATTATATATATATATATATATATATTTTTATTTTGATTGCTTTTGTAAATTTATGTATTATTATAATATTTCTTATTTTTGATAAACAGTACAATTGGTCGTTGTTCTTTTCATCCCAACAGTACAAATTTGTTAAATTTTTAATGTATCACATAAATTTTTACATTTTGCGTTTGAATTTCTTATATTAACTTTTATCTATTGATTGTTTCATGTATTTATAAATGAAAGACATCCTACGGCATATCGTCCGGATCAACAAGTGCTTCCAAAACAAGTACCGGAGGAACATGGAGCTATGAATATTAATGGAGAACAAGTTAATGATCACATTGAAGAAGATGATGATACTGATAACATAGTTGAAGGTGATGTTACAAATACTTTGATCCATGATTCATTTAATGTTGGAATGGATGATGATGATGATCATGAAAATGATGAACATTTTGATGATATTCATGATACACCTCTTCTTGACAAGGCATACGAACCCCTTTATGACGGCTCCAAGACAAATCTTCTCTCTGCTATATTGTTGGTAATGAACTTGAAGGTTATGAATGGTCTTTCAAACATATCAGTCACATGGATGTTAAGGTATGTAATATATTCCATCAGAAAATATATATGATTGTCATGTATTTTATTGTTAATTCATATATAAGTCAAATTACTACGGATGAAATTTGTTTCATTAATATTATTTCTATATTATATTAACTATATTTTTATTTTAATTTGTTGTAGCATGATAGGTGAATATTTGTTACCACCGTCAAATATTTTACCTCGCACATATCGAGACTTATCTGCCATCATGAAAGAAATTGGAATGCAGTATGAAGCAATTCATGCATGCCCCGATGATCATGTTCTTTATTACAACCAGCATGAATTTGCTACAGAATGTCCTGAAATTCATATCAGTAGATATCGCACAGATCCAGTAACTAAAAAGGTGCCTCGCAAGGTTCTACGTTATATTCCCATTATTCCCCGTTTGCAACGACTGTTTAGGTGCAAAAACATAGCGCAGTTTATGGATTACCATGCACGGAACAGAAGTCAAGACGACATTATTCGGATGCCTGTAGATGGGTCTGCATTTAGAGATATGGAGGAAAAATGGCCTCACTTTAAAGACGAACCTCGTAATCTTAGGATTTCTTTGGCAATAGATGGTGTCAATCCTTTTGCAAAGATGACATCTGTTTACTCGGTGTGGCCTATTTTTGTTATCAACAACAACATTCCTTCATGGTTGACAATAAAGAGGGAGCACATAATGTTGTCAATGATTATTCCAGGTGCAAACACTGCAGTTTTTTTTTATTGCAATGGTATATTCTCATTTGTCGTTTTTTGTCTCATAATGTTATATATATATTTAAAGTTTTTCTATTGCGAAATATGGTTTATATATCTAAATGGTACGTCTCATAATCAGAATATTTATTTTATATGTTCAAATCAATCAGGTAAGTACCAAGTCAAAGATATGAATGTATATATCGAACCTCTTATTGACGAGCTACTGAAGTTATGGAATGGCATCACTATGTATGACTTATCTAGACCAATACAACAAAGGCAATTCCAATTCCATGCAATGCTTGTATGGACAATACATGGTGCCCCAGGGTTAACCCATTTCTATGGTATGTAATTATAAGTTCCACTTTAGTTGCATTTAATTTTACAAACTACTAGTTAATATAATACGCATGCATGTTTTTCTAAATAAATATCCAGTCATTTTTATATAATTATAATAGACAATATTGATATTCCATCTTTTTATTTAGGTCTTCAAACAAAGGGGAAATTTGCATGTCCAGTTTGTGGTCCTAAAATCAAATCTCGTCGTTCAAAAATCTTAGGAAAGGAAGTGTTTGATGAGTATAGGCACTTCCTCTCCAAGAATAATAGGTATCGAACTACCGAAAAATATCTTTTCAATGGAAAGCAAGAGACTACATTAAAACCAAAGAGAATGACACCTCAACTATGGAAGTTGCAATATAATATAAATCGTCAAGGTACGTATAATCAATCATTGTATATATATGATGATATTGTATTTTATTATATTGTGTGTTTTTTACTATAATTGACATTGATTTAATATTTAATTTCATCATTGTTGTTCATGTGATTATCATGAAGGCATTAATGGGCTTCCACGAGGAATGAAAAGTTATCTGAGACAATTTAGTAGGTTGCCCTACTATGAGCACCTACAAATTGCTCATCTATTTGATACAATGCATATCGGAAAGAATGTGACTGAAACATTATGGTGAATATTGGATGGAAGGAGTGACAAAGAAAAAATTGTCAAAATTTGCAAAGACATTCAAGATAACAACCATGCAATGAAATACGTCATTCAATTTCATAGCAATGGAGAGAAAATTAATATAAACTCACTTCCATGGATGTTAACGGACCAGCAAAGTAATGTTGTAAAAGAAGTCATTCGAAAAATTAAATTTCCCACCAGATTTTGTGCGAACATGAAGAATATCATAACAAAGAAAGGTGATTTCACGGGGGTGAAAATGCACGATTGGCATGTCTTCATGAAGGTAATAATTAATATGGTATGCATTTAATAATTATTCTTTTTATTTTTCTAGTACTCTTATTCGATATACTGAAACTATTTGTATATTATTGTTACAGTATATAGACGATGACATGACGATTGACATAACTGACATCGACGATGATGATGATATGGCCAATCCTTACAACGTTGAATCTGGATCATCGGATGATAGTACAGACGATCAATACTCAGATGAAGAAGATGATGAAGACCATTGAAGTCTATGATCAGGTATGCATTACTAATAATAAATTATTAAGTACTGTTTCTTAGCTAATTTCCATTTTCCTGTATGTTAAAATTAGAAACCTTTCTTGTTATTTAGTATGAATGAGAAAAGACATTTAATTTTTTTGTACACAGATATTTTTTTCGGGCTATATTGGGGAATTGAGAGTGATGAGAGGGGGGGGGGAGGGGCCATAAGAGCTTCCACCTTCATGTGGTTGGCCCTGTTTAGTAGATAATATTAAACGATTCTCGAAACAGAGAGAAGCTTATAATTAAGGAAATGTAGTACAATTATCAAGCTACCCCAAATGTCATACTACTTGATCATCAATATCATCTTCATCATGATCACCAGGATCATCATCATCATCTTCTTCTTCATGATCGTCATCATCATCATCATCTTCATGATCGTCATCATCATCATCTTCATGATTGTGATCATCATCATCTTCATCATTGTCATTGTCATCACCACCAACATCATCATCATCATCATCATCCCCATCTTGATCATCATCATCGTCATCATCATGATCATCGTAATCATCTTCGTCTTCATCATCATTCTTGTTGTCATCACCACCAACATCATCGTCATCATCATCATCATCACCATCATATTCATCATCGTCATCATCATCATCATCATCATCACATTCATCATGATCATCATCATCGTCATCATCATCATCGTCGACGTCATCATCGTCATCATCATCATAATGACAAAAAACACATTCTTCATCATCGTCTTCATCATCATCTTCTTCATCATCATCATCATCATCATCTTCATGATCGTCATCATCATCATCATCTTCATCATTGTCGTTGTCATCACCACCAACATCATCATCATCATCATCGTCCCCATCTTGATCATCATCATCGTCATCATCATGATCATTGTAATCATCTTCGTCTTCATCATCATTGTCGTTGTCATCACAACCAACATCATCGTCATCATCACCATCATCACCATCATCACCATCATCGTCTTCATCATCATTGTCGTTGTCATCACCACCAACATCATCGTCATCATCATCATCATCGTCATCATCATCATAATGACAAAAAACACATTCTTCATCATCTTAGATAGACATTCTTCATCATCGTCTTCATCATCATCTTCTTCATCATCGTCATCGTGCAACTTATGCCCACTTGGTAATTTGATTGAACACCTTGTAATTATGTGCTCATAAATGATAAATGATATTGGAAAGTCACTCCTTTCATAATTCATCTTTATGAGTGAGTGTGACAAAAGAGAGTGGCATAACTTATTCATGTGTTTTTAATCACTAGATAGTTATTTATGAGTGAGTGTGACAAAAGAGAGTGGCATAACTTATTCATGTGTTTTTAATCACTAGCTTAGTTTAATTCAACATCGTGTAATCTTTTTGCTAATAAATGACATTGGAAAATCACTCCTTTCACCTACAGTGAGTGTGACAAAAGGGAGTTATTAGATATTGCAAATGCATAACTTACTTAGATTTGTTTTTTAATCATTAAATATAGTTTAATTTAACATCTTGTATTCTCATGCTCATAAATGATATTAGGCATTCACTCCTTTTATCATAGAGGTAAAAATAATAACCAAAGTTTGGATTAACTTGTTTAAGGATGGAGCGGTAGCAATAGTTGTCTTGATTTCTCAACCTTAGTTTATAAAATTAAGCATCCTTCTTAATCATCTTTTATAAGGGTTTGAGGATTTCAATGAAGTCAAAGTCAGAACACCTTATGAAATTGATCATCCCAAAGAATGACTACATGTGATGCACCTGCAACAATTAATTGACAAGAATACGCGAAATAACAGAAATGACAGAACTCAAAATCACTTTTATATTGATCACAGGCCACTTCGAGGGGGCAACCTCAATACAAATAACTTCACGGTGCCTTCATAGGTCTCAACACACACTTATATACTAATTCTAGGCGCCAATACTATGGGTCAAAACCATGGGCCATTACAAACTATGGATCAACAATACTACGGGCGACTTACAAAGCATATGCGCCAACAACAATAACACAAACTATTGATCAACAAATACTATGGGACGACTTACAAAGCATATGCGTCCAACAACAACATACTAGCAAAGTAAAGACATGGGTTCCTAACATCCCCTCCCCCTTAAAAAAAGATTTGTCCTCAAAGCTTTAGATGTGGAAATTGTTGTTGAATCTGAAGGAGTGGTTCCCATGTAGCATCCTCTGGTTGCATTCCGTGCCACTGAATTAAGACCTCTGTGATAGAGCGAGAGCGAAGCTGACGCGTGTGCCGATTGAGGATGGCCTCTGGCTCCAAAAGGATGGATCCTTCATTATCCAATTCGGGTAAAATCGTTTGTCCACTTTTGTTGGTGCCAAGAACTTTCTTCAGACAAGAGACATGAAAGACTGGATGAATGCGGGAAGAAGGAGGAAGTTCCAATTTATAAGCAACGGACCCAATCTTCTGAAGAATCTGATATGGCCCATAGAAATTTGGAGCGAGCTTATGATGCCCTTTGAGTTTCAAAGATGATTGTTTGTACGAATGGAGACGAAGAAAAACCATATCGCCGACTTGAAAAGTGCGCTCAGAACGGTGCTGATCAGCTTGTTGCTTCATGCGATTTCTTGCCATGTGAAGATTGTCCCACAAAATGCGAAGAATCTGATCGCGGTTTTGAAGGACCGTGTCAACTTCCTGAACTGTTGAACTGGTGGGGGTGTATGGAAGAAGAGCTGGAGGTGCCTGACCATAGACTGCTTCATATGGGGTCATTTTAGAGGGAGTGTGGTAAGAGGTATTGTACCACCATTCAGCGAGAGGGAGCCATTTTTCCCACTGATGTTGTTGTTCCGAGGTGAAGCAACGAAGATAAGTTTCCAAGCATTTATTGACAATTTCAGTCTGACCATCTATTTTTGGGTGATACCCTGAACTCATCTTCAGTTTGGTGCCAGTGTGGCGAAATAGTTCTGTCCAAAAATGACTGGTGAAAGTCACATCACGATCCGAGACAATGGAAGAAGGGATGCCATGAAGACGAAAGATCTGGTCCAGAAAAAATTGAGCGACGAAGGAGGCTGTATAGGGATGGATGAGAGCACAAAAATGACTATATTTGGAGAGGCGATCAACCACAATGAGAATCACTGTCTTCCTGCTAAATTTAGGGAGCCCTTCAATGAAATCCATAGAAATATCTGTCCAAATCCGTGTAGGTATGGGCAAGGGTTCAAGCAATCCTGGAAGGAGTGTTGTTTCACCCTTATTGCGCTGGAAGGCATCACATTCGGCCACCATCTGTTGAATTGTCCTTTTCATGCCCTGCCAAAAGAAGTTACGCCATGCTCGTTCATACGTTTTGAGGAACCCAGAGTGCCCTATCGATGGAGAAGCATGGAGTTCATAGAAGACAGCCTGTTGAAGATCTGTGCTCTGGGGAAGCACCAGATGACCCTTGTATCGCAGAGAAGCACCATCCCAAGAGTAATGTGGTACAACAGAAGGGTTGTTGGTCAAGCATTGGATGATTTGAGATAAGGAGGAGTCATTGACATAACCCTGTTGAACGGATTGCAACCAATTTGGAATAGGCATAGAAATAGCTGAAAGAGGACCTTGGGCATCAAATGTGCGAGAAAGAGCATCTGCCACAATATTTTCTTTACCTTTATTGTAAGTGATCTCATAGTCATAACCCATGAGTTTGCTAACCCATTTATGTTGTGCCAGGGAGGAGACATGCTGGTCCAAGAAATATTTCAGACTCTAGTGATCAGTCTTGATGCAAAAATGATTACCTAATAGGTATGGGCGCCACTTCTGAACTGCATGCAAAATAGCCATCATTTCCTTCTCATAGGTAGAGGCAGCTAAATTCTTACCTGAAAGGGCTTTGCTGGTGAACGCAATGGGGTGTTCATCTTGAAGGAGAACAGCACCAAGTCCATTTCTGCAAGCATCACTCTCAATAGTGAAGGGCTTGGAAAAATCGGGCATAGCTAGCACAGGTGTAGTACACATAGCTTGTTTTAGTTTGTCAAATGCACACTGAGCAGTAGGTGTCCATGTGAAGGCATTTTTTTTCAATAGAGCAGTTAATGGAGCTACAATCTTCCCATAATCCTTGACAAACTTGCGGTAGTAGCCAGTCAACACCAAAAAACCACGAAGGCTCTTGAGTGTCTGAGGATGATGCGGCCAATTGTTCATGGCATCGATTTTGGCAGGATCCACGTGAACCCCTTGTGCTGAGATAATGTGCCCGAGATACTCAACTTCCTTCTGTCCAAAAACACATTTAGACTGCTTGGCATGGAGATGATGGTCAGAGAAAAGTTGCATGACAAGATCCAAATGCTGGAGATGTTCATCCCATGTTTTACTGTAGATGAGGATATCATCAAAGAATACCAGAATGAATTTCCGCAAGTAGGGTCAAAATATTTTATTCATTAAGGCTTGGAATGTGGAAGGAGCATTAGTGAGGCCAAAGGGCATGACCAAAAATTCATAATGGCCATCATGTGTGTAGAAAGCTGTTTTAGGGATATCATCCTCATGAACCCGAATTTGATGATACCCAGAACGAAGATCCAACATGGAGAAAAAGTGAGCCCTATGAAGCTCATCAAGAAGCTCATGAACAACAGGAATTGGAAACTTATCCTTGATGGTGAGGTGATTAAGTGCTCGGAAGTCAATGTAGAGGCGCCATGACCCATCTTTTTTGCGGACAAGAATAACTGGAGAAGAAAAGGAACTAGTGCTTGGGCGAATAATACCTTGCTTCAATAAGTCCCGAACGAGCATTTCAATCTCTGTTTTTTGGTGAAATGGGTAGCGATAGGGCCTGATGTTGGGAGGAACGCTGCCAGGAAGGAGCTGAATACGATGGTCTTCTGGCCTGGAAGGTGGCAATCCCACGGGTTCAGCAAAGACACCTGTATATCGATTCAGAATTTGTTGTAGATCCAAAGGAGTAGTGGAGACTGCTGATGGTTGCATCTGGATGGAATGGATCTGAGCGATGACACCATGTGAATTCTTCTTGAGGAGTTTTTCCATGCGATGTGAACTGATGATGCTGAGAGAACCTGGTTGTAATCCTGTCAATGTGTGTTTATGTCCATTGAGGGAAAACTGCATCCAAAGTTCAGCAAAATCCCATAAGATGGGGCCAAGTGTGCCTAGCCATTGAGTGCCCAAAACCACATCACATCCGCCTAAGGGCAAGGCAAACATGTCAGAGCGCAAGGTATAATCTCCCATAGAGATACGCACATTTCAACATTTCCCTTTGCAAGGTAAGGTGCCCCCATTGGCAACCATGACTTCAAAGTTGGAGCAAGGATGGATAAAACAATCAGCTTGTTTGGCGATCCGAGGGTCCATGAAATTATGAGTGCTACCAGAATCAATGAGTATTGTAAGAGGAAGCTTCTTGAAGTAAGCCCTGACCCGCATTGTTTGGGGGGTGTTGATTCCAGCTAAAGCATGGAGAGATATCTCTGGCTGGTCATCCTGAGACGGAGGGTCAATAGGCAGTTCCTGAATGTCGACTGGAGCATCCAGTGTTTCTAGATCTTCGTCACCAATTTCAGAGGCAGGCGGAGACTCCACATCCAAGAGATAGAGCTTTTGCTGAACACATCTATGTCCCTGGGTGAATTTCTCATCACAATTATAGCAAAGCCCCTTTTCTCTGTGTGCTTGCATCTCTGTTTCAGACAAACGCTTGATAGGAGTCGGTCGAGGAGCCTGCGGTATAGGTGGTCACTGAGAACCCATATTTCGGAAGGGAACAAAAGTGGACTTGGAACGTTGTTGGGATGCAATCTTGTCTTCTGCCAACTTAGCCAACCCTAGTGCTTCCATCATTGTGTTGGGATAGAACATTTTGACCTCAGAGCGGATGGCATCCTTTAGACCACTGATAAAACAACTCCGGTAAAAGTCATAAGACAATCCTTCGGTGTGGTTAGCTAGATTATCAAATTCAGTTTGATACTCTCTCATAGTGCCAGTTTGGCGAAGTTTAGTGAGGGCTCCTGTGAAGTCATCAAAAGCACTAGGACCAAATCGTTGCAAAAGGAGCTGGAAAAAGTCTGGCCATTTGGGCTCTGGATGAGCCTTGATGTACCAACGGTACCATTGAAGAGCTTCCTGTTCCAAATGAAAGGATGCCAACGGAACTTTGTTGACATAAAAAGTATTATGCAGACTGAAATACTGTTCTGCACGATAGATCCATCCAGTTGGATTGGTACCATTGAAGTGAGGAAAATCAAGCTTTGGACCACGGAAATTGATGGAAGAAGAGAACCCATTGTCTGCTGAAGACTCGGACTGTCGTTTGTTGTTCATAGCTGAATGTTCAAGATGGAGACCGAGAAATTTTTCATCTAGATCCTGGAGTTTGGCTTGGATGGTTGCAAGTGCTTCCTCCATGGTTTTTTCTCCTACACGGGTGACAACCATAACCAGGATTTTTTTTTTTTTTTTGGTTGACTGGGTAGGAAAACAAAAACAGAAGCTACTTCAGTAAAAGAAAATCTGGACTTGGGAAAAAATCAGAAGGGTAATTGGGGTTTTACTAGGTTTTGGACACTGTTGGATAGACAGGGACGCAAAAATGAGGATTTCTGAAGCGGGGTGCAAGAATGGGAAAATTTGGCAGAGGGGAACAAAGAAGCATAATTCAGAAAGGAACTCTGTGGTAAAATTTGAAGGTGATTGGGTGAAATCTGAGGAAGTTATGGCAAACCCTAAAAATAGACAAATGTGGGATTTTGGGCTTTGGGAAGGGGAATTGGGGATAGGGTCCTCAGGACTGAAATATGCAGAATGGGATGACAGGGGTTCCCCAAAAATTTCAAGAGAAACAGAGTGAAAATAAGGGAGATATGGAGAAAAAACTGAATTTTATTTTATTTTATTTTTTATTTTTTATTTTTTATTTTATTTTATTTTTATTTTATTTTATTTTATTTATTTATTTATTTATTTATTTCAGACTGGAGCAGCTAAGGCTCGAAAGGGATCTGGAATAGTGCCGAATGGATTGAAAATGGCTGAATCTGGAACGGCTTGCAAAATGGATCTGAAACGACGCAACAACAATAGTTCAGTTGAAAGTAGATATGGACCCCAGGTATGTGCGGCTTCCTAACAGTTCAGGGGTTTCACTCGGCCACCAATGCTGTCTGACGGCTTGCGTATTGGGGCAGTACCCCTCACTCCACGGCTCAGGTAAAACTGATAACCGCTTTGCCACAAACGACAGCTCTTGGTTTACCTCACGGGTGGGAACTAGTCAATCAGGTAGGGGTCGTTTCCCTTTTCGCGGGCAGGTCCTCTCAATGGGCCAGCTACTTCGGGGTTCTTGTGGTACTCCTCACAATGAGTTTTAGGGCTTATGCCCAAGTACTTCCCACAGTTAAGCGGATAGGGATTATTCCCAAATCCGAACCCGCAACAGATACGAAAAAATTTTTGGCAGAAATTTCACCCAGCGAGCGCAAGAAAGTGCTCTGATACCATATGTGATGCACCTGCAATAATTAATTAACAAGAATACGCGAAATAGAAGAAATGACAGAACTCAGAATCACTTTTATATTGATCACAAGACACTTCGGGGGGGCAACCTCCTTTGAGCAAGCTCAATACAAATAACTTCACGGTGCCTTCATAGGTCTCAACACACACTTATATACTAATTCTAGGCGCCAATACTATGGGTCAAAACCATGGGCCGTTACAAACTATGGATCAACAATACTACGGGTGACTTACAAAGCATATGCGCCAACAACAATAACACAAACTATTGATCAACAAATACTACGGGACGACTTACAAAGCATATGTGTCCAACAACAACATACTAACAAAGTAAAGACATGGGTTCCTAACATTACATCAATGGCTTCTTGTGTGGCAATGGGATAGAATGTTATAGGTTTTATTCTTTTTGAATATACCAATATCATGTATTTTGATATGATATGCCCAAGTAATTTTCCTTATGCAATAATGAAAATGGTTTTATTGGGATGTAGTGTGATCCCATATTTTCTACATCTATTAAAAATAGCTTTAATTTCAATATTGTCCATATAGACAAGTACATTTTGATTTATAAGGCCTATGAAAGCTATATCCATTACACATGAATTGCTCCATTTGGTGTTGAAAGCAATTTTCGATTTATCTTCATTTGAGACAAGAACTTGATTAGATCCCAAAAATACATCCTAGAGTGAGCATTTCAGATCTCATTACAAGTTTCAAAATTGACTCCATAGGTGGAACTCGATAATTATATTTCTCTTATGCTTACTTAAGGTTTCTAAAATTGACAAAAGGCCTATTTTCATCACTCTTGTTCCTTAACATGTACAAGGTTTTCAATTCATGGCTAATGGTGCATTGGAAACATAATGTTTGCATCTAGCAACTTCTTCAACTCCTTTTGCATCAACGGTTCTAATGATGGATGAACCTTTCACATCTTTTATTGAAAGGGATTAGTTGTTTTCTTCAATGGTATCACCTATTGAATAATTATTGTGTCATACACCTTCAAGTCCTAGTATGTGTCACGTCCCCATTTTGACCCCCTTTTTGTAAATGGTGTAAATACTGATATTTAATCATGGTGAGGAGCTCAAGGCCAAGGCCCCACCATTGATTTAGCGTTTATGTATCGGCAATTAAAATAGATGCCTGTGGTTCTTGTGCGAGATGGGCACAATGTATATAAAACATCATGTAATTTCGAATTTTAATGAAAAATACCCACAACTAGCTATGCAATGCAACAAAAGAGATGGGGCATGGTTCTACAAGGAATAGGGAGGGAAATTATTCAAACCCTTGAGCCAATGGTATTAATCCATGTGTCAATAGGGAAACCCATAAACCACCAACTACCCATTTTGTCTCATGTACCCAATCATTTAATTCTTCCAAGAAATTGGTTAAGGCAGTTAATGCCTTGGGAATGAAAGAGTATGGGCAAGCCATTTTCGTGCATGGGCAAGCCATCAACTTGGAAAATCGTGTTTTTGCTTGTGAGGCAAGAAACCACCCACGAAATGGTGCCCAAAGCGATGGGGAAGGGGCAGTCTTCATTCATTCACGCAGTGGGAGTTATCTGGGTCATTCCCTTCACGTTTTTCAGCAAAATCTTGCATTTTTCCATGCCTGGGAGTTCGTTTTTGCATATGCAGTAGCCTGGGAGTGAAGGGCCACATTTTGGGGACTGTAGGGAGGTCGTTTTTGCCCTTGAATGTCCAGGGACGTTTTTCTAAAAACGAATTTGGCTTCCTGGGTCATTTCCCAACTTCCCATTTTTGTTTTGAGGGTTCCCACGTTTTTTTTTCTAAGTTAGTTGAAACCCCATCTCATGCATCCCACTGTGGAAAACGCTTTCTTCATGCCCAGCAATTGTGGTTGTTGTTAAGTGCATCATGTTTTGGACTTGAATCTGTAAGCAAGAAACTGGAATGGTAGTGGACAGAATTAGCTTGATAAACCTAGTGTAGGGAATATCCTCTCAAGAAGATCAAGAGGGCTGGCTACTTTTCTATGCACACCCTGAGAGCACTAGAAAGGAAGGTATGGCTTGAGGGACTGTGTGGCAGTGAAGAGAATACTTCCTGGTGTTGGGTGTGTAGGCATTGTGAGTGCTAAGCTGAATAGATCTGGGAGGGGTACCCATAGCTCTGTGGTTGAGCTCACTAGCTTAGCAATTCTTCCCTTTCCCATCTCCTAGCAGCCTGATAAACCCAATTGTAGATTGGCTTGGCTCATTTTGGTGTATGTTTGGCTATGTGTGAGTCTGTTGTTCCCTGGTTCCTTGTAGAGATCATGCCCAGCTCGGGGGTGGCAGTGGTGCTGAAAGATTGAGGAGCACACTGGCCTACGGTTGGGTGGAACGTTGCAGTTGCATAGCCAGTTGCGTGGGACTGCCTTATTGAGATAAGTATTCTCTTGTGTAAATTGGAAATTATCATTTGATGAACATCTTAAATGTATGATGGATGTGAAATTCTTATTACTCCGCTGTGATTTCTGATAATTATGCATCTTCATATCTCTCTTATGTATTATGTGAATGTGTATGCATTTTTATTCTTCAATTTGAATGTTTGATTTTAATGTATGGGGCTGGATGCCCGGTTCAACCGTCACGATCCTCTCCACCTAGCTTGTTGGATGGGAGGGGACGTGACAGAATGGTATCAGAGCTGCGTTGCAGCATTGGGCCTCTATGGGCCAAAACTGATAGAAATTACAAGGGAAGATTTTAAATTTCCTAAGTCTGTTTTTGAAAATTTCCGTTTTAAGTCTGTTCTGGAAATTTTTGGTTTAAGACTGTTTCAGAAGGAATTCCCGAATGCCTTCCGAAACAGCGGAAGCATTCGGCGAATCGTTCCGAAATTTCGGAAGCGTTCCGAGAATTTTTCCGAAAATTTGCGAAGGGAAGTTTTTCGGAAGGAATTCTCTTCCGAAATTGCGGAAGCAATTCTCTTCCGAAATTTCGGAAGGATTCCGCGAACCGCTCCGAAACAGCGGAAGAATTCAGCCAATGGCTCCGAAACAGCGGAAGAATTCAGCCAATGGCTCCGAAACAGCGGAGAAAATTTTTGTTTAAATGAAAAATTTTCTAAGTGTCGGCGTGAAAACGAATTTTCGGAAGGAAATCTCTTCCGAAATTGCGGAAGGAATTCTCTTCCGAAATTTCGGAAGGATTCCGTGAATCGTTCCGCAACGCGGAAGAGTTCGGCGAGTCGTTCCGAAACGCGGAAGAGTTCGGCGAGTCGTTCCGAAGTTGCGGAAGACTTCGGCGAATCGTTCCGCAACTGCAGGAGACTTCGCCGAATCGTTCCGCAACTGCGGAAGACTTCGGCGAATCGTTCCGCAACTGCGGAAGACTTCGCCGAATCGTTCCGCAACTGCGGAAGACTTCGCCGAATCATTCCGAAAAATCACCCGAAATCGAGGAAGCATTGTGGCGGAAGCATTCCGCGAACGGCTCCGGTACTGCGGAAGCCTTCGTCGAATGGCTCCGCAATTGCGGGAGCATTCGCCGAATGGCTCCGCAACTGCGGAAGCCTTCGCCGAATGGCTCCGCTCGGCAAATCGCCCCGCCGTTGCGGAAGCGTTCGGCGAACTGCTCCGCAACTGCGGAAGCGTTCGGCGAACTGCTCCGCAATTGCGGAAGCCGTTGCCGAAGCGCCTCGCAACTGCGGAAGGCTACAGTGAACCGCCCCGCTCATTGCGGGAGCATATAGTGAACCGCCCGTTGCGGCAACACCCTGCGAACCGCCGTCGCGGCCGGATTCAGCGAACTGCCCGTTGCGGCAGGATTCCGCGAACCGCCCGACGCGGCGTGATTTGTAAAAAAAAAAAAAAAAAAAAAAAAAAAAAAAAAAAAAAAAAAACGAGGGCGCTGCCCTCGACCCGCCCTGCTAAGCCACAAGGGGGCAAGCCCCCTTGACCCCCTTTTTCTTCTCCCCTCATATTTCATTGTTGTGATTTGACAAATTGTTAGTATGGCATTTTTCCACGTGCATGAAGTAATTTGTGAATTCTGAGAATGTAATGCAGCTAACAATTGTTTTGATAAACACATTTCAGAGAGTCACAGTTACAGCAGGGTAACACTCTAGATAATACAGTTGGAAAGTTTTGGATCTTGGTTGGGCCAAGAAAATGCACATCATGAATGATGCACAGGATCCCTATGAACCTGAGACAGATGCCATGGGGGAGAACATACAGGTTGAGAATGCTGAAACAGAATCTAATGGGAGAAGAAATCAAGAGACCCCTCCAGATGTTGCAGCCACCATGAGAAGCCTAAGGGTGGAATTGCAAAGCTATAGGGAAGATAATGAAAGGATGATTAAAGCTCAGGAAGAACAAAATCAGCTGAATGCAGCCATGCTGCAGAGTTTAACAGACATCCAAAGGCAAATAAACTCTGGGCATCAGATAACAAATCCAGAAAGGGGTGGGAGCAGCTCTAGAAGAAATTCCCGTAAGAGGGCCAGTAGCCCAAGAGGAGTTTCTACAGACAGAACGTATACTCCAGAAATGTCTTCTAATGAATCATCTGACTCTGAAGAATCCATTGAGGGTTCAAGTTCTTCATCTCACAAGAGCAAGAGGAAGAAACACTACAAGAACAGTTCACATGGGGAATTTAAGAAGGCAAAACCTCCTACATTTGATGGAGAGGTAAAATCTGGTCAAGAAGCTGAAGCTTGGCTTCTTGGGATGAGAAAATATTTCCAAGTCCAAGACTACTCGGGAAATATGAAGGCAAGGGTAGCCATCTTCAACTTGAACGGAAGAGCATCTATATGGTGGGAACACACCAGGCAAGTGAAGAGAATCAATGAACGGAAGATTGTGTGGAAGCAGTTCAAGAAATACTTCAAGCAGAAGTACCTCTCTGATAGGTACTATGATGATAAGATCAAAGAGTTCCATGAGCTGAGACTGGGACAATCGACCATGGAAGAATATGCAAACAAGTTCTTGGAGCTGCTGAGGTATGTTAAGTATATTCGAGATGATAAGGTCAAAATTCAGCGTTTCCTAAGTGGACTGCCCCAGTCATATAAAGATAGAATTGAGTTTGATGAACCTCGAACTCTAGAGGAGGCCATAAGAAAGGCCAAGTATTGCTTTGATCAAAACAGAAGCAAACCAGAATTCCATAAGGCGTGGAAGGATAAGAAAAATGAAAAGTTTGATCAAAGGAAGAAGGGGTTCAAGCCTCCTCAATTCAGGAATCAGCAAAGGCAGCCATCACAGGTTGTGACTAAGCCAACCAGGACGATGGGAGACAAGCCGAGAGATCCAAAAGAGCCAAGAGAACCACTTCAATGTTGGGGTTGTGGAGGAGACCACATGCTTAGGAACTGTCCACATCGGAATGGGAATGCAAATCAAGTTCACAACATCCAAGGAGCTGGGACTGTGGGACAAGTGGCGAGGACAATCCCTAGAATCTATGCAGCAGTAGAAGACCGCCAGGCGGATCATCAGTCAACCGTGGTTGAAGTTGAAGGTAAGATTGCTAAGCAATCTGTTTCTATTTTGATTGATCCTGGATCTACTCACAGTTATGTCACTCCTAGGATTGTTGAGGTTTGTGCTTTCAAGAAAGTAAAGCATACTAAATCATGGTTAGTTCAACTAGCCACTGGAACCAAGAGGAAAGTTAGTGAAATAGTAGAGAAATGTCCATTAGAGATGGATGGGCTATTCACTTATGCGGATCTGAATATTTTGCCACTTGGTTCCTATGATATTCTCATTGGAATGGATTGGTTGGAAGCACACAGGGTTAAACTTGACTGCTACAATAAGACATTTGAATGCATGGACGAGGAAGGAAACCTGAGGGTTGTAAAAGGCATTCCAAAGGTGACTTCTGTTAGACAGGTTTCAGCCATGCAACTAAAGAAGTTCTGTAGGAAGGGATGTCAATTGTATGCAGCCCACATTTTAGAGGCAACAGAGAATGAAACTCTGAAATTGGAGGACTATTGGGTATTGCAAGAATTCAGGGATGTTTTTCCTGATGAGATTCCGGGACTCCCTCCAAAGAGAGACATTGACTTTACAATTGAACTTGTGCCAGGAGCGGCACCAGTATCCAAGACACCGTACAGGATGAGTACCCCGGAATTGCTAGAATTAAAAATGCAATTACAAGAGTTGCTGGAAAAGAAATACATTAGGCCAAGTGTGTCCCCGTGGGGAGCACCTGTTCTATTTGTGAAAAAGAAAGATGGAACACTCAGGTTATGTATTGACTACAGGCAGTTGAACAAAGTCACAGTGAAGAATAAATACCCGTTGCCCCGAATTGATGACCTTTTTGATCAAATGAGAGGAGCAAAGGTATTTTCAAAGATTGACTTGAGGTCTGGTTACCATCAGGTAAGAATCAAGGAAGAAGATATTCATAAGACAGCCTTTAGAACGAGGTATGGACACTATGAATTTGTAGTGGTACCATTCGGTCTCACAAATGCACCAGCTACATTCATGTGTCTCATGAATAATGTTTTTAGCAAATATTTGGACAAGTTTGTTCTAGTATTCCTAGACGACATTCTCATCTATTCTAAGAATGAAGAAGAGCATGAAGAACATTTGAGAATGACAATGCAATTACTAAGGGAGCATAAGCTGTATGCAAAGTTGAGCAAATGTGACTTCTATAAAGATAGAATTCATTATTTGGGTCACATCATCTCCGACGAAGGAATATCTGTAGACCCTGAGAAGATTGAAGCCATTATGAATTGGCCAACTCCAAGGAATGTGACTGATGTGAGATCTTTTATGGGCCTTGCTGGTTACTACAGGAGGTTTATCGAAGGATTCTCCAAGGTTGCTAACCCGATCACTTCTTTGCAAAAGAAGGGGATAAAGTTTGAATGGTCACCAAGATGTGAGGAAAGTTTTCAACGGTTGAAGAATCTTCTTACAAGTGCACCTATTCTGAAAATTGCAGATCCGGAAAAAGACTTTGTGGTGTGTACCGATGCATGCAATCAAGGACTTGGAGGAGTTCTTATGCAAGACAACCACGTGATATGCTATGAGTCAAGAAAGTTGAAGGAGCATGAGAAGAACTATGCTACTCATGATATAGAACTTGCAGCCATAGTACATGCTTTGAAGATGTGGAGGCATTACTTAATGGGAAGAAAATTCGAGTTAAGGACAGACCATTGTGGTCTGAAGTACTTGTTTGATCAGCCAATGTTAAATGCTAGGCAAGCTAGATGGTTGGAATTTTTGTGTGAATTTGATTTCGAAATCAAGCACATAAAAGGGAAAGAAAACAAGGTGGCTGATGCACTCAGCAGGAAGGTACATGAAATGTATGTGGCAGCGCTTAGTACATGCCAACCAGATTTGAGGCAGCAGATTGTTAACCATATGGTTGAGGATGAAGTGTATGAGCAGATAAAGGGCAAATTGCAGCAGCAAAACATTGAAAAGAAGTATGAGGGCTATCATTTGGAAGAAGGCGGACTTCTCACTTATAAGAATAGAGTCTATATTCCAAATGCGGCAGATTTGAGGAGAATGGTTATGGATGAGATCCATAAAGCTCCATACTCTGGTCACCCAGGATATCAGAAAACAATTACTACAGCAAGAAAATATTATTTCTGGCCAGGTATGAAGAAGGACGTTGCTGAATACATCTCTAAGTGCATGGAATGTCAGCAGGTGAAGGTTGAACACCAACACCCAGCAGGTTTATTGCACCCAGTGCCGATCCCAGAATGGAAATGGGAAATAATTTCCATGGATTTTATTACAGGATTGCCAATGACTAAGAGACAACATGATTCCATCATGGTTGTGGTGGACAAGTTAACCAAGGCAGCACATTTTATACCGGTTAAGTCCACACATAAAGCCGATGCCATTGCAGATATTTTCATGAAGGAAATTTTTAGATTACATGGGTTGCCTAAGGCAATAATTTCTGACAGGGATACCAAGTTCACTTCCAATTTTTGGAAAGCTCTCTTTGCAGATTTGGGTACACAGTTGAACTTTAGCACCGCGTACCATCCTCAAACAGACGGGCAAACAGAAAGAGTAAATCAGGTGCTTGAAGACATGCTCCGCATGTATGTAATGGACAAGCCATCCAGGTGGGAGGATTATCTACATCTGGTAGAGTTTGCATATAATAATGGGCATCAAGAATCATTGGGAATGAGTCCGTATGAGGCTTTGTATGGCAGAAGGTGCAGGACACCAGTGACTTGGGACAATCCGGTGAACCGAATTGTACTTGGGCCAGAATTGCTTAAGGAAATGGAGCAAGAGGTTGTAAAGATCCGACAAAATTTAAAAGCAGCCCAGGATAGACACAAAAGCTATGCAGATAAACACAGAATGCATAGGGAATTCAATGTTGGGGATCATGTGTATCTTAGAGTAAGATCAAGGAAGAGTTCCTTGAAGCTTGGGAGCTGTGCCAAGCTATCACCTAGATATTGTGGGCCATTTGAAGTGCTTGAAAGAATAGGGCCAGTTGCATATAGACTTGCATTGCCTGCTAGCACTAAAGCTCATAATGTTTTTCATGTCTCTTTGCTAAAGAAATATGTACATGATCCTAACCATGTGATTAATTGGGATGTGATCCAGGTGGAACCCGAGGGAGAATTCCAAACCGATCCATTGCGCATCCTAGACAAGAAAGTAACATTGCTCCGGAACCGAGCCATCGGACAGGTAAAGGTGCAATGGAAGCACTACGGTCCCGATGAGGCTACATGGGAGCTGGAGGATGCCATGCGGATGGCATATCCATTTTTGTTCAATTTTGATGAGCACTGAGGACAGTGCTAATGTAAGGGGAGGGGTATGTCACGTCCCCATTTTGACCCCCTTTTTGTAAATGGTGTAAATACTGATATTTAATCATGGTGAGGAGCTCAAGGCCAAGGCCCCACCATTGATTTAGCGTTTATGTATCGGCAATTAAAATAGATGCCTGTGGTTCTTGTGCGAGATGGGCACAATGTATATAAAACATCATGTAATTTCGAATTTTAATGAAAAATACCCACAACTAGCTATGCAATGCAACAAAAGAGATGGGGCATGGTTCTACAAGGAATAGGGAGGGAAATTATTCAAACCCTTGAGCCAATGGTATTAATCCATGTGTCAATAGGGAAACCCATAAACCACCAACTACCCATTTTGTCTCATGTACCCAATCATTTAATTCTTCCAAGAAATTGGTTAAGGCAGTTAATGCCTTGGGAATGAAAGAGTATGGGCAAGCCATTTTCGTGCATGGGCAAGCCATCAACTTGGAAAATCGTGTTTTTGCTTGTGAGGCAAGAAACCACCCACGAAATGGTGCCCAAAGCGATGGGGAAGGGGCAGTCTTCATTCATTCACGCAGTGGGAGTTATCTGGGTCATTCCCTTCACGTTTTTCAGCAAAATCTTGCATTTTTCCATGCCTGGGAGTTCGTTTTTGCATATGCAGTAGCCTGGGAGTGAAGGGCCACGTTTTGGGGACTGTAGGGAGGTCGTTTTTGCCCTTGAATGTCCAGGGACGTTTTTCTAAAAACGAATTTGGCTTCCTGGGTCATTTCCCAACTTCCCATTTTTGTTTTGAGGGTTCCCACGTTTTTTTTTCTAAGTTAGTTGAAACCCCATCTCATGCATCCCACTGTGGAAAACGCTTTCTTCATGCCCAGCAATTGTGGTTGTTGTTAAGTGCATCATGTTTTGGACTTGAATCTGTAAGCAAGAAACTGGAATGGTAGTGGACAGAATTAGCTTGATAAACCTAGTGTAGGGAATATCCTCTCAAGAAGATCAAGAGGGCTGGCTACTTTTCTATGCACACCCTGAGAGCACTAGAAAGGAAGGTATGGCTTGAGGGACTGTGTGGCAGTGAAGAGAATACTTCCTGGTGTTGGGTGTGTAGGCATTGTGAGTGCTAAGCTGAATAGATCTGGGAGGGGTACCCATAGCTCTGTGGTTGAGCTCACTAGCTTAGCAATTCTTCCCTTTCCCATCTCCTAGCAGCCTGATAAACCCAATTGTAGATTGGCTTGGCTCATTTTGGTGTATGTTTGGCTATGTGTGAGTCTGTTGTTCCCTGGTTCCTTGTAGAGATCATGCCCAGCTCGGGGGTGGCAGTGGTGCTGAAAGATTGAGGAGCACACTGGCCTACGGTTGGGTGGAACGTTGCAGTTGCATAGCCAGTTGCGTGGGACTGCCTTATTGAGATAAGTATTCTCTTGTGTAAATTGGAAATTATCATTTGATGAACATCTTAAATGTATGATGGATGTGAAATTCTTATTACTCCGCTGTGATTTCTGATAATTATGCATCTTCATATCTCTCTTATGTATTATGTGAATGTGTATGCATTTTTATTCTTCAATTTGAATGTTTGATTTTAATGTATGGGGCTGGATGCCCGGTTCAACCGTCACGATCCTCTCCACCTAGCTTGTTGGATGGGAGGGGACGTGACAGAATGGTATCAGAGCTGCGTTGCAGCATTGGGCCTCTATGGGCCAAAACTGATAGAAATTACAAGGGAAGATTTTAAATTTCCTAAGTCTGTTTTTGAAAATTTCCGTTTTAAGTCTGTTCTGGAAATTTTTGGTTTAAGACTGTTTCAGAAGGAATTCCCGAATGCCTTCCGAAACAGCGGAAGCATTCGGCGAATCGTTCCGAAATTTCGGAAGCATTCCGAGAATTTTTCCGAAAATTTGCGAAGGGAAGTTTTTCGGAAGGAATTCTCTTCCGAAATTGCGGAAGCAATTCTCTTCCGAAATTTCGGAAGGATTCCGCGAACCGCTCCGAAACAGCGGAAGAATTCAGCCAATGGCTCCGAAACAGCGGAGAAAATTTTTGTTTAAATGAAAAATTTTCTAAGTGTCGGCGTGAAAACGAATTTTCGGAAGGAAATCTCTTCCGAAATTGCGGAAGGAATTCTCTTCCGAAATTTCGGAAGGATTCCGTGAATCGTTCCGCAACGCGGAAGAGTTCGGCGAGTCGTTCCGAAACGCGGAAGAGTTCGGCGAGTCGTTCCGAAGTTGCGGAAGACTTCGGCGAATCGTTCCGCAACTGCGGAAAACTTCGCCGAATCGTTCCGCAACTGCGGAAGACTTCGGCGAATCGTTCCGCAACTGCGGAAGACTTCGCCGAATCGTTCCGCAACTGCGGAAGACTTCGCCGAATCATTCCGAAAAATCACCCGAAATCAAGGAAGCATTGTGGCGGAAGCATTCCGCGAACGGCTCCGGTACTGCGGAAGCCTTCGTCGAATGGCTCCGCAATTGCGGGAGCATTCGCCGAATGGCTCCGCAACTGCGGAAGCCTTCGCCGAATGGCTCCGCTCGGCAAATCGCCCCGCCGTTGCGGAAGCGTTCGGCGAACTGCTCCGCAACTGCGGAAGCGTTCGGCGAACTGCTCCGCAATTGCGGAAGCCGTTGCCGAAGCGCCTCGCAACTGCGGAAGGCTACAGTGAACCGCCCCGCTCATTGCGGGAGCATATAGTGAACCGCCCGTTGCGGCAACACCCTGCGAACCGCCGTCGCGGCCGGATTCAGCGAACTGCCCGTTGCGGCAGGATTCCGCGAACCGCCCGACGCGGCGTGATTTGTAAAAAAAAAAAAAAAAAAAAAAAAAAAAAAAAACAAAAAAAAACGAGGGCGCTGCCCTCGACCCGCCCTGCTAAGCCACAAGGGGGCAAGCCCCCTTGACCCCCTTTTTCTTCTCCCCTCATATTTCATTGTTGTGATTTGACAAATTGTTAGTATGGCATTTTTCCACGTGCATGAAGTAATTTGTGAATTCTGAGAATGTAATGCAGCTAACAATTGTTTTGATAAACACATTTCAGAGAGTCACAGTTACAGCAGGGTAACACTCTAGATAATACAGTTGGAAAGTTTTGGATCTTGGTTGGGCCAAGAAAATGCACATCATGAATGATGCACAGGATCCCTATGAACCTGAGACAGATGCCATGGGGGAGAACATACAGGTTGAGAATGCTGAAACAGAATCTAATGGGAGAAGAAATCAAGAGACCCCTCCAGATGTTGCAGCCACCATGAGAAGCCTAAGGGTGGAATTGCAAAGCTATAGGGAAGATAATGAAAGGATGATTAAATCAAGAGACCCCTCCAGATGTTGCAGCCACCATGTCTGCTACCTCCCGCGGTGACCTTTCTTGAGCTGTGAGAAGAGTATATTCACCCTGCACATGCAAATTTGGATTGTGGTTCCTTGCATTTGAGTCCGGTACTGAGCTGTTAGCAGAGGATATTGAGCTTGTACGTGGAAATTGGGATTGTGGCCATGCATTTGAGACTGAGCCAAAGTGGAGCAACTTCGAGAAGAAGCAATGGTGCCTCCCAAATTGGTGAGTACGATCTAATTTTTATGGGGTCCAATCCAGAGTATAAATCTCTAATTTGGTATTATAATTTTGTAATTTTGGTATTGTAATTTTGTTTTGCAATGCATTCATTTGTTATTGCAAGTTTGTCTTCACCCATATAAGCTATTCAAACGCAAGCTATAAGCTACAAGCTATTGGAGTCCCTGCCACTGGAAATCCATGAACGCCTTGTGGATGAGGCTCTCCAGATACAACCCACATATCTAGCCTCGGGATACCAAAATTCATACCAGTTGGGGAAAACTTGAACACCACTGCCTAAAAATTTGCCACTCAAGGCATTTCTTGTGTGTGAATCAGAACCCCCATGATGGCACTTATGTGGCCGTACCCTTCTACTATGATCTCCTCCATTGAATGCAGAACTTACCCTTTGAGAAAGGTCTAAAGATCTCACAAGATTAGGCACCCTCACCTCTTTGTCATTTCCCATGGAAGCTATTATGCTTCTCATCAGCCAGAAAGATGGTTGAAAATGTAGATGCTACAAATTTGGAAGCAGGACTGACAATTCATTTTTCCTAGTTCTGAAAACAAATGACTTATATGAACTGAAAATGACTTTAATATCTAATAGAAAAAAGAATGTAGTGACTTTTTCTTATTGCCTTGCGTTTTGATTATGGAAGGGCCTTCATCAGAATGAGAATACTGTGTTTGACAAACATAGGCTTGTTGTCCTTGGGCAGAGGAATCAATGTTCAACCTTCGTTGAAGCCGAGCAATGTGACCAATATCATGAAATAGATGTATTAGATCAAAAAGTTGAGGTTCAACATTCCAAACAGATGATTGCCTATGTTGATTCAAAATAAGATCCACACAGTGTCCAACAGAAGTTGGCAAGTGATCATCAATTTCATTTGCATGCGCATCTAAATCAGTTGTGACACTGCTGGAAACATTGCCATCATCTTTCTTTAGCAACGCCTTTGAATCCTCAGTAAGTGCAACTTGCCATAGTATTTATTGATGTATCATCCCAATATCAAGAAGCACATCCTTGCTATCATTTCCAAATTGTCGGTAATGCTACCAACCATCGATTCTCTTTAGTATCATCAGCTAGAAAGACAAAAAATTGTACCACAAACAAGCACCAAAATACTTTCCGATTCAGTCCATCTTTTGCAGCTAATAAATTAGTCCCTGCAACATGATCCAAAACATTTAATGTAGTCTTGAGATGTTCCTTCAGATGAGCACAAAATACCCTTGCAAGGGAAACTGAGTGTTGTTGTGTGAATGCTTTGCAAACTGCAACCATGTGCACAGCTACAGACATCCCTTTTGAAGATAGTGGAATACTTGGAAGAGTCAAGAACCTCATAAGGGATTCAATGCCCTTTTTCTCAACAAATATTCTACAAGTTTCTGGATTTTCCATTGCCAGATGCACAAACACCATGGCATGTGAAATGCTTAATTTTAGAACGCGTTCATTACTCATATTTTCAAGAGACAATCCACTAGTTCCAACCCTGTCATTATGCTTATCTTCAGAATCAGTATCCATAGGAATAAGAATATCCAATCTGTCTTTGGCCTCTACTCTGAGCCTATGGGCCTTGCTAGGGCATACGTTGTTGATCCCTGGTGGCTATCAACAATCTTCTCAGTGTTTAATCTGTTGTTCATTACAAGTTCAAAGTGATTGAATGCTTACTTTGGGAAATTAACTTAACAATTCACGCTTCACATCTAAAGCAAGTTGATCTCTTTTCCCTTAGCTCTCCCAAAACCTAATATCCAATCAACCCATAGGGAGGCTTTTCTTGGCCTTGAGAGCTGGCCTACAAGAGGAAAGTCAAGCACTAAGGTGACAGTGGTGCTTCTCTTCTGAAGTTGCACTTGATAGCAGTAATGGATCGAGACTTTTCCATTTAGGTGCTAAATTGAGTTGTACAAGGTCAAAAGGTGGGATAGAACAATTGTCCAAAGGGGGATGAAGAATAGGGGCAAGGCTTCCGAGATGGAAGAATCTCACCACGAACAGGGTGTAACTTTGAATAATTGGGTTTGGGCTGATGCCAACTTTGTCTTGGTCACCACGATGGAGCTAAAGAGTGGTTTCCCACTCTACACGCCACGAGGGGCTAGGATAGCTAGCTAAAACCTACAATACTTAGTACAGATCAGAGAAAGTAATCTTCCAATCTGCAAACTAGCCCTGACAACATGCACCAGAAATAAGTCAAGATTGCACTGGCCAAAGATTAAGCACACAGGAAAACAAGAAAAAATATGTGGATCAACAAACTAGCTTTATTCAACTGTCAATCTGGAATTACCATAGGCGATCTCTGGGATTCCCCCTTTACAATGAGCCTTGAACATAACTTTATAAGCTCTAATTGACCTAAGTCAATGTGCCCTCTCTGAGTGCATGTGCAAGCTCTTTTAACCTAGTAAACTCAAGCCCAACTACTGGTCACTTTCTGTTTAGAGTTTTACTAGCACTGAATAAAACCTAACCTGCCAATACTCCACTTGATATTGGAAATAGCATCAAGATAGAAGTGCCAATAATCCCTTTGTCCAAACTGCATGTATATAATAATAATTGTGGCGTGTAATTACAACCTATTTGCAGTTTGACTGCTGTTCCAATTTAAATCTTGAGGTATTAATCATCCTTCATAAGCTGGATGCACCTGTTCTTGTATGAGTTTATCCATGAGTTCAGACATACATCCTGATCTTCTCTCCAAAAGAATTATGTAATCATTAGTTCGTTATGGTCTAACTGCTGGGCCATTTATGTCATGCAAGTGCCCCATATCTTGACCATTGATTGCTATGCCTTAACCACTGTGATAACTCACGTGCGTGCATATATAAGTCATATTTGTAAGGAATTGATATTGAACTCATTGTTTTGACTTCAAACTGCTGTCTTTTCGATGGCAACTGTTGCTTTCTTTTATACCTTTATGCCAGTAATCAACTAACGCTTATTGACCAGGGCACACCTTGTACACCTTGTTCAACTATTTCCTGAGTATGCATACATCAAGAACTCCACATAACTACCTAGAAGAAGAAGTCACATGCATTTATACTTTCATAAAGCTAATTTAGAAATTAAAACTAGCACACGTGTCCACCATAGATAGCAATTCTAATTAAAGTTTCGGTCTTGGTATAAGTAGTGTGTATGTCATTTCATCATTTAAACTGCTATTTGCATGCACAGCATGCCGACAAATGCTACTTAAAGTCGACGTATAACTAGGGAAAATATGTAGTTGGCTCCAACTGTGACCTCCGCCTATGCAATTATTGAAGAATGTTATAAGTGTTCCTAGAGAATTATGAACACGGATATGTACAATTCCTTATATTTATTATCACTTTGTTTTATGTGATGAATTCATTTGCATGACTTGAGTATATCTGAAGCTCTCCTTGAGGTCCCATGAATGAACTTGAACACTTGTTGCATTCATTTAATTTGAAAGAGTAGTTATAGTTTGAAAGAACTCTCTCCTTACCTTAGCTAGCATTCATTGAAAGGAAAGGCTTATTTTATTCATATGCATTTGCATGGTTTGAGTCAGTCATCACACCACGAGTTTCACTTCCATCACCCGATTGAGTAATACAACCACTAAAATTTACACCCCCTAACTAAACACACCATAACCTCACTTGAGGAAATCAAAAGAATTTGGTAGTTAGGTAGGACACCGGGGATAGGCATCCAAATAATTCCCCCTTGTCATTATCATTTGAGACATAGTTGTTGTTCTCTAGGGAACCAAAATCCTCTAGTATTTGTTGACACGGTCATACACCAGTTTGTGGAGGGGCCTCCTGTTGTTTCAGGGGTTAAACCGTCGCGAGATCAAGAATCGGACGGACTATGTGGAATGTCGCACTCCACTTAGCCCTAAGGAAACATCGATCATTGTTTTCCTTGTATTATCCGGCCACCATAATGGTGATACAAGGGTGATAAGGCAAAAGTGCCGAAAACCTTTTCCGACATGTCATGAACGAGGTAGCTTAGTGAATTTTCTACTAGGGCTCTTTTACCCAGGATCCCTTTCAGTAGAGGGATATCCTTCAAATTCGGTCTCTCACTTCGTATTGTTCGACTTGGATTTCATCACCTTGCGAAGGATATGATTTGTTGAGGTCTCCAGCTCCTAGTTAGGAAGTTTGCTTGCATTTTCACCTTTTTAGAGGGTCTTTTTCTTTTTAGTGCTACTTGTTGGCATTCTGGCCACTTTTTTTTCAGCTCGCTTACTGTGACATCAGTCCCAGTATAGTTTTTTGAGCTTGTTTTTTTGGCCTGCGAGCCTTGTCTTTTCATAGCTCCCCTTCTACACACTTGGTTGTTTTAGGGTTTTTGAGTTCATACACAGTAGTTACCAATACTTATTTGATGATGTGTGATGTCCTATTCTCCTAGGTCTTCGAGATGGTTGAGTTAGATGGTCTTCTGAAGGGACTGAACACCCCTTCATGGAGCCACTAACACTTGACCGTAGGAGTAGTCTAGAGGACCACGTGATCACATCACCCGTGTGGACTTTTCCGTTTACTGTGATGATGGTCTTTCAAGTTATATGGAACAATGGTACATTTGAGAGAGAGATGAATGGTTGTACCCCACCTTAGTCGATTGTCTTATGGTCCTTTCATTTTGTTGATAATATTTTTGTGGTACCTTGCCTTTTACCTTTTGGGTGTTTTATTGATATTGGGATATCATTTGATTTGTACCACCTTTTATGTTTTAGGTCTTGTGGGTACTATGGTAGTTTGTCCACATTTGAGGTACACCCACTTTCTCCAATTTGTTATGTGTCTTTATACCCACTTCGTACTACCCTCCTGACCTTAGTTTGGAAGATTGCATGCTATCATATCTTTTGGTGGTACTATTTGAGTTTCAAGAGGTAGTTACAAGGATCTATTGCATATATTGATTTGGACCGCCTTTTATGTTTTTGGTCTTGTGGTTATAACTATGGTAGTTTGTCCACATTTGAGGTAGTGTACACCCCCTTAGTCCCAAGGGTTGTGAGTCTTTATACCCATTCTTTTTTTTTTTTACTTGTACCTTACTGGTTGGTCTTTGTACTAAGCCTTTTTACTATCATTGAATTTATTTGATTGACCGTACCATAGCCCAGTCATCTCTCTCTCTCTGGTTTGTACTAGCCCTATCATAGGGTCACTTGGTTCCTAGAGTTGACTGGCCTCTAAGAGGCATAGTCATTTCTGAAAGTAACTCTTCTGAGTATATTACAGGAAACGTCTACACTAAGGTAATCAAATATGTGGTAAATAGTTTTCGTTAAGTAGCTAGGACTTGTAGCATTAGAGGAGATCTTGTAACATGTATGTGTAGTGTTTCATGTGTGCTACATGTGTGTTACGTGTGTGATGTAGCGTTAAATCAAATAGTAAAAAACAACTCATAAATATTGCATGACTTTCTACTCTTAAGAAAGATAAATAGGTCGTCTTCCGATCATCACTTGAATGCCTACATGTTGACAAAGGGAATGAGGATCAAGTAAAATTATAAAAGGCGATACATGTCAACTTTTAAGAGGCGCTATGCCTTGCGGTCGAATCTAAACTTTTTTCCAATGGTGCAAGTAGAACCAAATAGGTATTTGTCTAATCTGTCTTCCTCGAGTGAGGGGAGTTTAGGAAGGCTAGAGGAAAGTGAGACATCCAGTAGGTCTAGAAGAATTGTATCAACTAGATGTCAAAAAACCAAAAGAAGATTCCATAGACGTAATGAATTTTTTCACGGTCAAGGGGGGGCATGTTCCTATGGTCATGAGACAAAAGACGATGAAGAGGTGCCCTTGAGGTACAGACATTTAGTGAAACAATGGGTACCAAAGGATCTTCCTCCACCGAACACTGATTTTTGTGTGAACGAGAGGAGATATCGAATTGCATCGTCGTCGATACATGGTTTTGGGTTGTTTTCCATGGATTGCATCTTGGTCGGTTACGGGACATGTACAAAATTGATGGAGTATGTTGGACCCATATACAAATACAACGATTGGATGCGCCTTGTCCGATATACAAAAAGTATGCGTAGCTATGGATTGTCAACAAACTATTTACAATCGAAAGACAAAAATCAAAATAAAGGAGGAACGTTGTACATGGACGGAAGGCCAAAGGCCACAGGGAATATTGCGGGGTTTATAAACAGTACACAACCAGGGTCTACAATTAAGCAACCAAACTACGAATTTGAGGGGCGTGAAGGAAACCGTGTTTTTGTAGTTGCTGTTAAAACAATATCTGCAGGGGACGAGTTGCTTATTAATTACCCTGTCAACCGAGTAGATACAAATAAGGTTACTATATAACATTTTACCCAACCTTTTAGTAAAAAATTAAACATCATATGGATTTTTTGTTAGTTTATTTCATTTAAATTTTCCATATTTACTTCCCAGGCTAGTGATCGGGATAAATCCCTGCCAACAAATGGTCAGAGGAGAACTTCTTCCTCGACAGAGCATGTATACATCTTTCTAATAGTACAAATATAATAAGAGAAAAGAGTTTTTATTTGCTTTGTTTTTCCATTATTAATAACTTGGTATGTTTTATATAATGAAATTTATATTTGATGCAAAATGTTGATCGGGAAATACACCCGTCGAATGTTGATCAGACGACAACACCCTTGGGGCAACAGGTAGACCTGATTTGAATTGTACAATTAAAATATGTCAAAATGTTTTAGCATTATATTAATGTTTCAATGAATATTTTGGTTTTGTTTACGTAATTTTTTAGTCTATGTTTTTTATGCAGGCTGGTTCCGTAAGGTCGGCCACACCAGGGTCCGCGCAATGGGTATACATCTTTGTAATATTAAAAATATAATATGAATAATAATTTTTTTGATGTGTTTTCTCATGAATACTTTTGGAATCGTTTAGGTAACTTTCACTATGTTTTTATATTAGGGTGTTGTTAGGGGCAGCTCCTAGATATGAGTAGATCGGGGCAAGTCGCCTATGACCATTGATCCAATGAGTGGATCGCGATCCTCGAGGTCGCAAGTATAATTCATTTCAATTGTACCAATATAATACGTAGCATAATGTTAATTTTGTTATGTATTTTTCGTGTGATATACTGGTTTCGTTGTGATAATGTAAACCGTGTTGTAATTTTACGAATCTATCATGATAGATGTGTTATATACGTTAATATAAAATTTGGAATCTATCAGTAGAGAAATCAGTAGTGCTTTATATATGTTTGTTGCCGCCCACTAGTGAATCGCAGTATGAATCAGCATCACAAGATTTTTCGTTAGACCCTGAAGTGGCAGAGGTGCTTCATGATTGCCAAAAAATTGGTGAAGCCGCACACCCGCTAAAGATGGCAGAGAAATTGTTGAATAGATATACTGCGAAAATCCTTTCTCTAGTAATCCAGGTTCCGCAGACAAGCACAATTAAAGAAAGGATTGCATTGTTGGAACATAGATCTAATAACTTGCGAGTAAGTTGAGGAATCTTGAATCATAGAATAATTCGTTTAAATATTTATAATGTTCTCTTTTATATAATAGTATTGAATGTATAAGACGTGGTGTGTATTTACAGAATTATAAGGGACCACACAATATTGGTGAAGGTGGTGTTGGCCCCAGCGAGGCTCGTGGAGAGACTTCGCATCACAACCAAATGACTCCACGTAGTTCGAATCCTTCGCCATTGTTGTTGACTGAATAGTCGGCAACACGTTCCGAAACACCATGGACCCCCGCTGTGAGCGCAACAGCCACTACTGACCAACACACAACGGATCCTCCACAAGAAGGGGTCGACACCGAGTCCCCTATAAATTTTGATGTCGAACAAGCTACATTTCTAGGATCTTCCCGTGTCAAAAGCACGGGAACACTGGAGACAACATTATTGGTGGATGAGGATCTCGTCCCAATAAAGATACCGATGATCCCAGGTAATTAATCATAGTTGATCAGGTTAATTAGTGTTTATAATTTCATTGTAATATACCGATAAAACGTTTTTAATCAACTATTTATGATCATGGCATGATCATTGTGCAGGAAACAATGTTTTCTATAAACATATGAATGACTTTTGCTTGGAGATCTTTGGGCCCACCATCCGATCAAGGTGGGATAGACAACCGAAACATTTAAAAGATGAACTCACTAATCGGTTGGTTGGCTTGTTCGGGGAGAAAACCTTTAGTCATGCCAATGTCTTGAAAAAGGCTTTTCAACATGTGAAGGTTGTCCGAGACCAATATAGGACACACCTCGAAAGAAACCATAGGTATGAGCGCCCACCAATGATTCCAGCAATGGAGTGGAGAGCTCTAGTGGAAGATGGAAAGGAGAAGGCTCTGAGAAGAGAAGGAAAGCTAACACCAGGCACAGGGAGGTATGCAATACTTTCCGCAATGTAATTCTAAACCTTATTATCCTTGATTTCTATATCGAACTTGAAACATCTAATGTATTTCAACACTTGGATAGGCTACCAAACACATCAAAGGCCACAAAGGCAAGACTAGAAAAAGTAGGTCAGCACAAGCTTGGCCCTGGTGGTTATTCGAATTTGGCGGCACGGTTTGTAAGTTTCGAGAAACCAACAATGAATACAAATAATAAATTGGAAATTATTTTTTGTTTTATTGCACCGTAAAATGTTAATTAACGACGATAAGCAAATATGTAGGCCGATTGATTCAATGAAGTACCCACAGAGGAAGACATGAAGCTTGGCTTCCAGGAAGGCTTTGGAGCTGTTGTTGAATGTAGAAGAAGCTTATTTGGGCAGACACAGTCTTGTGGTACCAATCCATCCGGTGCACAAGTATATAGAATCTATATAGTTTAATGAAGATTTGTCGCTTGTGGAATATTTTCGTTCCAAATACTTGATGTAAAATATTGACTCTGTTTTTAATAGGAAAGTAATGATCCCATTAGTGTCGAGGAGGGACAACAACAAATCGATGATCAAGCTTCAAATCCCGATAATGAATTTATTCATATGCTACAATTTTGTGTATAGCATTGCAAATGGTGACCATTAATTGTAGTTCATCGTATTTCAACTGCAGAGCATGTAGAGGGTGAAACTGTACAGGTTGAGACTGGACAAGAACATCAACAACATGATTTGGTCACACCTGGTAAAAAAACACCTTCATAATGAATTGTTTTAAATGAAAAAATTATCATTACAGTAGCAAAATATAACGATGTAACATTTTCACATTGTTGCAGCAAATCCGAACCCCTTGCCGCAAAATCCAGGTCTAGATCAACAACAATCAGCTAGGATATTGCAAACATCACCAAAAGCGCCTGCTAAAGAACCAAGAACTGGAAGAAAAAGTCCAGATGATGTAGATGGTCCTCTCATAGATTATATACCACTGAAGAGAAGAAAAACTTATAAAAAGAAGGACGAAAAAAAAAAAAAATCTAAATATTTTTGATAACAATATATCGTCCACTATTTTTGGTCTAATGAATGAATGAATGGTTTAATGAATGTTCTAATGTTTTAATGATTCAGAGTAGTAAACTGTTACCTTCATTGAATTTCAACTTTTATTGAATGAATGTGTTGACTGAATGATTAATGAATGGTGTATTGAATGTTATCTTTTATTGAATGAATGTGTTGATCGACTGAAACGATGGTTTAGTGAATGTTAGCATTTATTGAATGAATAATGGATGAAAGTTCATGATGAAATATGGATGAATTTGCACATATTTTTTTTTTCAAGTACATGCATTGGGTATGGGGAATTGAGAGTGATGTGAGGGGGGGGGGTTGGGGCATAAGAGCTTCCACTTTCACGTGGTTGGCCCTGTTCAGTAGAGAATATGAAATTATTCTCGAAACAGAGAGGAGCCCAATGAATATTCTGACAACGATGATGATTCATTCTATATTTACGTTTCCCTTAAGCTACAATATGGCAAACTCATAGTTCACTATCAAGATTTCTTTGACCGTCAGCTTTGTCAGACAAACCTTAATAGTGAACTATGAGTTTTTCATTTGCAGTCGAAGGGAAACGTAATACTATGAATCGTCAACCGTTGCCAGGCTGAAACTGAAGACCATGGAAACTCATTGGATGGCGGAAATTCATTGAATGGTTTAATGAATTTTATAATGTTTTAATGATTTAGTGTAGTAAATTGTTACCTTTATTGAATTTCAGCTTTTATTGAATGAATGTGTTGACTGAATAATTAATGAATGGTTTATTGAATGTTATCTTTTATTGAATGAATGTGTGTATCGACAGAAACAATGGTTTAGTGAATGTTAGCATTTATTGAATGAATAATGGATGAAAGTTCATGATAAAATATGGATGAATTTGCACATATTTGTTTGTTTCGAGTGCATGCATTGGGTATGGGGAATTGAGAGTGATGTGAGGGGAGGGGGGCATAAGAGCTTCCACCTTCACGTGGTTGGCCTTGTTCAGTAGAGAATATGAAATTATTCTCGAAACAGAGAGGAGCTCAATGAATATTCTGACAACGGTGACGATTCATTCTATATTTACGTTTCCCTTAAGCTGCAATATGGCAAACTCATAGTTCACTATCAATATTTCTTTGACCGTCAGCTTTGTCAGACAAACCTTAATAGTGAACTATGAGTTTGTCATTTGCAGTCGAAGGGAAACGTAATACCATGAATCGTCAACCGTTGCCAAGCTGAAACTGAAGACCGTGGAAACTCATTGGATGGCGGAAATTCATTGAATGGTTTAATGATTTTTCTAATGTTTTAATGATTCAGTGTAGTAAACTGTTATCTTTATTGAATTTCAGCTTTTATTGAATGAATGTGTTGAATGAATGATTAATGAATGGTTTATTGAATGTTATCTTTTATTGAATGAATGTGTGTATCGACAAAAACAATGGTTTAGTGAATGTTAGCATTTATTGAATGAATAATGGATGAAAGTTCATGATACAATATGGATGAATTTGCACATATTTGTTTGTTTCGAGTGCATGCATTGGGTATGGGGAATTGAGAGTGATGTGAGGGGGGGGGGCATAAGAGATTCTACCTTCGCGTGGTTGGCCCTGTTCAGTAGAGAATATGAAATTATTCTCGAAACAGAGAGGAGCTCAATGAATATTCTAACAACGGTGACGATTCATTCTATATTTACGTTTCCCTTAAGCTGCAATATGGAAAAATCATAGTTCACTATCAAGATTTCTTTGACCGTCAGCTTTGTCAGACAAACCTTAATAGTGAACTATGAGTTTTTCATTTGTAGTCGAAGGGAAACGTAATACCATGAATTGTCAACCGTTGCCAGGCTAAAATTGAAGACCGTGGAAACTCATTGGATGGCGGAAATTCATTGAATGGTTTAATGATTTTTCTAATGTTTTAATGATTCAGTGTAGTAAACTGTTACCTTTATTGAATTTCATCTTTTATTGAATGAATGTGTTGACTGAATGATTAATGAATGGTTTATTGAATGTTATCTTTTATTGAATGAATGTGTGTATCGACATAAACAATGGTTTAGTGAATGTTAGCATTTATTGAATGAATAATGGATGAAAGTTCATGATAAAATATGGATGAATTTGCACATATTTGTTTTTTTCGAGTGCATGCATTGGGTATGGGGAATTGAGAGTGATGTGAGGGTGGGGGCATAAGAGCTTCCACCTTCACGTGGTTGGCCCTGTTCAATAGAGAATATGAAATTATTCTCAAAACAGAGAGGAGCTCAATGAATATTCTGACAATGGTGACGATTCATTCTATATTTACGTTTCCCTTAAGCTGCAATATGGAAAACTCATAGTTCACTATCAAGATTTCTTTGACCGTCAGCTTTGTCAGACAAACCTTAATAGTGAACTATGAGTTTGTCATTTGCAGTCGAAGGGAAACGTAATACCATGAATTGTCAACCATTGCTAGGTTGAAACTGAAGACCGTGGAAACTCATTGGATGGAGAAAATTCATTGAATGGTTTAATGAATTTTCTAATGTTTTAATGATTTAGTGTAGTAAACTGTTACCTTTATTGAATTTCCGCTTTTATTGAATGAATGTGTTGACTGAATGATTAATGAATGGTTTATTGAATGTTATCTTTTATTGAATGAATGTGTGTATCGACAGAAATAATGGTTTAGTGAATGTTAGCATTTATTGAATGAATAATGGATGAAAGTTCATGATAAAATATGGATGAATTTGCACATATTTGTTTTTTTCGAGTGCATGCATTGGGTAGGGGGAATTGAGAGTGACATGAGGGGGGGAGGGGCCATAAGAGTTTCCACCTTCACGTGGTTGGCCCTGTTCAGTAGAGAATATGAAATTATTCTCGAAATAGAGAGGAGCTCAATGAATGGCTATGATGCTAGCTTTCTACAACCCAAAACCCTAACTACATGCAATCTCAAAATTAATGACTACCGACCACCTACTGGTTCTTATTTAATAAAAATGAATCTTTTACATTAAGTAACTACCCATTAACTATCTAATGAGCCTTATTCAAAGAATATGATCTCATACATGAATATACAAACTCCTCAGTATACCAAATTAGAGAAGTTAGGTGAGAGTACCTTGACACAATGGAAGCACACTACCATATCTTTGTGATGAATATGCCACAATGTTACATAACTTCCCAGTCCTTTTATTCTGCTATGTGGAAAGCTTGTAGTCCATAAAGTAAGTTCCATAGACACTAGCACTTGAGACTTAGAGTACAGTCTTTTGTTCCACCTTAATAGGCACCCACTAGCCTGTAGGTCCACTTGAATAATGATTGACTCCGTCGCTTAATACAATGACTCTAATACAATGGCTTTATTACAACGACTCTATTCCCTTAGGCTACTCCGTTGCTAATACAATGGGAAGAGAATAATGGGGTTCTCAGTTATATATATATGTAATTATTTTACATATTTCCACAATAGAGATAGAATATATTGATTTCCTGCAGTATGAAAATTTTTATTTGAAAAATGCTATTTTAAAAATAAAAAAATGTAATGGGTAGTCGCTTAACTGACGCTCTAATCCGACGAAAGTATGGTAATATCCGACGGTTTTGCAATACTACCGACAGCTCAGAACATCGGATTCTATTTTTTTTGTATGGCATACACATCGCTTAATCGATGACATAATCCGACATTTTTATGGAAAATACGTCGCTTAACCGACGACTAAACCAACGCATAATCGATGGCGAAAGATGGTAATCTGACTACCTGTGAAGCTGGAGGAAGTCAGTTAACCGACGTGTTTTCTAGTCAAATATCCAACGTCTTGAACTACGTCGGATTTTAGCCGATATCCCACCGACGATAAAAAAATACTAGAATTGTCGGATAGTTGACCATAAGTTGTAGCAAATTCGACTTTTTAGCCATCGGATTTTGGGTCAAAAAAACTTAGTGATTTCTAAACACAATGTTAGGATATTTCAATACTCCATCCTTGTCCTACCTAGCATTATTTATTTTTCCTAGTTGTTGATGATGTCATTTCCCCCCTAGTGGTGTGAAAATGTCATCCATGATACATCTACCATCTTCTGATCCATGCATGCATCATTTTAGGACCACTTCAGTTAGTTCCCTATTTTATAGGAACCTACTGAGTGTTCCAGTGCAGTCCACCTAAGTTATTTGACTCTTATGGGGGGTTAGAGCTTTGGATGCCACTGATTGTGGCCTCATGCGCCCTTTTCTGGTTGGAATTCATGACAGAATCACTATTGTTCCCTTCTTAGTCAATTAACTGATTGTGACTTCAGTTAGATGAGTTTAGGTTCAGTTCAGTTGACTTTGAGTCTTCTGGAGCACTCTAGTGGTAATAATCTCTATGATAGACCAACTGAGGTTTGAATTCTCCAGCATGATTTGAATTCTCTCCATTGTAATATCATTGTTTATTATATTGATTATTGGAACATGTGACATTATTCTGCTCCTGTCTGAGTTTTGCTGCATTATTATTCTTCTACTCTTTTTACTGTAGTTTTCACTCTTATCAAATTTTCTACTCATTCTTTCTTTGTGAGGTATCCTTAGCTCTTTAGATATGCCGTGACATAGAATTTCACATGGTATCAGATCCATTGAGCGAATAGGTTGAGCAGATGCTTCCGGTAGTGCACCAAAAGCCTCTAGATTTCCACAGCAAATCTTGGTGCCATTGCATTGAATTCATTGGAGAAATCCAATGAGGTCTATCCAGGTGTGAAGGATCTGGATAAAATTTCCTATTGTCCTAAAGCAGTTCTCAGTAGTATCATACCTCCATTATTGAGATTTATTTGCAGGTTATTCAATTTTTTGAGTGCAGCAGCAGTTGCAGCAATTACAACAGTTTTCTATAGTTGCAACAGTTTTTTCTGCAGTAACAACAGTTTCACCTAGTATTTTCTCCAGCAGTTGTTATGGACAATTCAAACTCTCCTTTCTCTCCTAGGATCCTGAAACCCTTCAATTATCTTGATTGGAGAGATGATATGTAGATGGTATTGTGCAACAAATCATTGTACGGGGTGACAATGGGAAAGGATCTTGAACCACATTCAGCTATGGAGAAAACAAAAACCAAGTATTTGAATAGATTGGATGAAGCATTTGGTTTCATGTGTATTCATATTTTTCAAATATATACTCTTCCACATCAAAGGATTGAAGACTCCAAGAGAGTTATGGTTGAAGTTAGAGACCCTCTTCGGCAAACAAGATGAGCTAAGAGGCCATATTATGGAAAATGAGTTGATTGCTCTACAACCGAGCAGTTTCGAGACCATTCAGCAATTCTTTTCAAAATTCAAATGTCTGGTTATGCAATGCAAGCAGTGTGGAATTGAGAAGAAGTATGAACAGTTGGTGCTATCAATTCTCAGCAATATAGGTCCCAAGTTCTCTTGTATGGTTCAAATTGCATGGGATCAATAGTATCATGTAAAGTATGTATCAACTAACATCTTATTAAAATTTTAGCAACAAAAGGTGAAGTTGTAACAAGTTCAACACTAACCAACAAAACACACCCTAAATGAGGGCTTTATAAGGTGGATAAACTTAAAATTATCATAACTTTTGATTAGAAGCTCAATTTGTGGTGATTAAATATATTTAGAAGGAAAAAACAAAGAATAATATATAGATTAAACTTTGGTTCCATTTTAGGAGAAGTTGTTTTAAAAGGGCCATTATCATGGGGAGAAACAAGACTTTCTTTATGGGAGCAACAAATGTGGAAAACCTTGCCAAGTAAAAGAGCATGTCAAGAGAAATTATGGGATTCCTGGTCAATTAGAAGAATCTGCCAACAAAAGATCATTGATCTTGTTTTCCTCATGGAGGAAAAGGTCAAGGTTGAGGGGAATAATCAATTAGAAGAATCTGCCAACAAAAGATCATTGATATTGTTTTCCTCATGGAGGAAAAGGTTAATGTTGAGGGGAATCATTGTGGGAATCAAGGAGCACCTTCCATCTTCATAGAGGTGGTACTCTCTTTATTAAATAATGGTTTTCTTTCTTAAATTCATTGAATAGATAGGGAGAATGCTATGCATCAAGCTTTATGTGATCTTTAATCTTAAAAAGACAAACATAAAACAAGGCTCTTGAGACAACCATATATTCTTTAAACAAAATCATGTCTAGGACTAGGTAAACTCAATCATTTATCAAGTGTAAAGATTAAGGATAGGAAAATATGATAAACTAGATTGCTCAAAACATAGGTATTTCGACCCCATTTATATGATGTAAGCAATTGAAAATAACCATGATTTTGTAAGGGGAAAACAAATGAAAAAGATGAAAGAGATATTTTAGAGAACTTTGTATTATTTTTGCAATATCACTCAAATGGGTTTGAAAATAGTCATTTGCTCAAGATTATACTCATTAGTAGTCAAGATAGAACCATAACAAAAATTATACTTGAATAGTCCTATGCAGAGTTTAATAAAACAACAAGTCCCCTATACGAATGGTTTAAATGTGTTAGAACAATAAGGATTGGAGGCCTCAACAAAATTTCAATGACTAAATATTTAAATAGAAATTAAAAATCATTTTCTCTGGAGAGATAGCATAGGGATCTTGCAGACTAAGAATACTAGGGAATTGAGGTAGAATGAAAGATGAGTTAATCAGTGCCTGATTTACACTGTGTAAACACATATGCCACTACAAGGAAAACACATTCTAAGTGAGGTTTTTGCAGCCTTACACAAAAAAAATCCATTCATCTGTTTAGGGTGGGTGAAGGTTTTAGCATAAGTATTAAATCGATGCGCTAAAACACCAAACATGCACTGTTGCATTTTACGAAAAAGTCGCACTAGTGCGTCACAAATGTAAGATCCCTGGCATAACGATGCACCCCTCTGTGATGTGCACCGATGACATATATATATAAGCCTGATGGGTTAGTTCAAGTGGAGTGAGAGCTGTGAGTTGTGAGTTGTAAGAAGAAGGCCTCGAGGTCAAATCCTCAAGTGGTTATGCATTGATATATAAGGGCCTCACTTGATGTCCCCGTCAGGTTAGGCTTCGTAATCAGAGTGAGCGGAGTGAGGCCCCTTCGGGTGGGCCCCTTGTGAATTATTCCTGTGGACGTAGCAACTCCTCTCCGGGGTTGTGAACCACATTGAATATATATATATATATATATATATATATATATATATATATATATATATATATATATATATATTGTTGTGATCATCAAGATCACACGACATTCATGCAGACATAGCCATGAAGCATATACACATAACCAACAAGACGTGAATATGGGGAAGGGTACCCAACTGCTTTATTACTTTGCTTGAACATATATTTATACAAAGATATGGGAGGTTGGAGCGATTGCACCTACTCCAACTAATCACCCAATTAAGGCATATTTAATATATCATTACATAAATATGATGACAATTAAAGGCTTGAAGGGTCCCCTCAACATATCCGCCACCCCAAAACTCTTCTTCGTTTCAAAGAGAACAAGAAGTATGTAGCAACATCTTAGGACTTTGCTCCTACTGAGGTAATCCTCACTGTTCATCAACCATGCATAATGAGTTGCATAAGTAACTCAGTGACAACAACCGTCAATTGGATAGGAAGATACACATGTACAAGGTTCTATCATGACTTGTTACTCTTCATTCTATGTCTTCAATATGGTTGGTGCATGTGTAGCCAATGAGTCTTTAGTATGAGCTCTCCCCATCCCTACACAACACTGTATAATGTGAGTGTCTTACCTTCTGAGCTTTGCCAACCTACCATTTATCCACCTTCTAGCTTTCGAGTTCACAACCTAAGAACTACTTCTGCAATTCTGCATCAGGGGGCACAATCAATTCAGGTGTTCTCACGTCATCATTTTTGTCATTAAGCTCTTTCTGTGCGGTGTTATATGTCTTTTGCTTGAATGTTATCTTTGCCTATTGAGGATTGAGAATGTCTGCAAGTTAAAAAGAAGAATTTCATACTCACTGTGCATGTTCTAGTCATGGTCGACTCCTTTGTACTTGACTTGACTTACAAGAATCGACTAGAGACCAAATTCAATTACAATGGCAGAGGGGATTGCTTACCTTTGAAAAGACTAATGTTTCATCCATTTTTTCTTAAATCTACTTCAAAATTTTAAAATAGAGTCACTCGTGGGATAGTGACTTAATCAACACAAATCCAGACATGATTCCAATTACATAATTAAGGATCAACCATATTTTTACACCATCCACATTTGACATCGACCTTGTTTTTATAACATTGACCACAGTTGGAATCGATCATACTTTTACAACATCGACCACATTTTTAATGTCGACCATATTTTATAAGTAAGGAGTCGATCATATTTGGCATCGACGAACCATTATATAAGTGGGCCATCAACTAATTAGAACCGTAGCCAACATTTAGTGTTTTCCAACAGAGTATGATTGGGTGACATAATTCTCCTCTTTCACAGATTGAAACTGCTTGTCAACTGTGATACAAGTAGATGGTTGAGGATCGCTGCTCAGATGGTCGATGTCGATGACTCGTGAACTCAACAGTATTGAGTACAGTAAATAACTTGGCCGCGCAGTTGCAAATCACTAGGTGCACCTCCGTAATCACTGCTTGATTGACCAATAGCTTAATCAACGGGTCAACAAACAGGCTCGTCAGTTTTAGCACTGGTTGATCCGTTCTCTAAGACATGTATCAACCATCAAAAAAAGAAAATTGCAGTGGCTGAAATGCCACAATTGTTATGTCTGCCGTGAGCTTGGAGTAAGAATCGTTTCTCGCAACAAACTTTGCAATGAACTTGCTAATATCCAATTCTTCACCCGTGATGCCCTCTGGCAGCCTGATGCTATATTGCTCGGCCTCAAGAGGCTGGAGGACTTCACGGGCACATCGTGTGGATTAATGAGTGAGAGAAAGTTATCTCTCTTTGATTGAATTCATATATCCATTTCACAACGAAGTTGATAGAGAGCATTTGGTTATTATATAATAATTTGGTTATTTGAACATAATTCATGAATTTCTGGACTTCAAAAAATAACATGATAGCATGCTCATAGATTCAATAATAAAAAAATTTGATCAATACCAACATTTTGGTCGATGGCCAAACTTGTCCAGAAAATCCATTGTGCCCAGAAAATCCATCGATAGCACATCCAGAGCAGCATCAATCTTTAACATCAATCAACTCTTTCACACGCCATTAGCATTTCCAGTTTTTTTTTCTTCTTACATAGATTTCGTTATTTCCTCCTCTCATTCAGGTTCGAACAACCTCCATCCACTGCGACTGTCACCCAGATCAGATGGAGGACGACAACGCCTCCAATGATGGGGAAGGTTATACCCAATCGCTTTATTACTCTGCTCGAACATATATTTATACAGAGGTAAGAGGTTGGAGCAGTTTCACCCACTCCATTTAATCACCCAATTAAGGCATATTTAATATATCATTATATAAATATGATGACAATTAAGGGCCGAAGGGTCTCTTCAACATGTATATTTCCATCAATACTTCGTTGTGTGTTTTGTGGAACCCGATACATCGATGCGTGTGGATGTAACAAGGCACCAAACAAAAGTTTTTAAAAAATTACTAAAACACATATGGTGCTCTTATGTTATCCATACACACTGGTCTACGAAACACAAACTAGTGCACATAAGTGGGAAAAAAGCACCGAAGACAACATAGCTCGATGCATTTTTAGAAAAAACATATATTTTGTTCACGTCAAAATTGGCAGTGTGTGATGACGAAATAGATGCATTGGTGCGGGAAAACCATATAGCACTGACTAGGTAACAAAAATGAATAGAATGAACGTAAAGTGTTCCACATCTATCAAAATGCAAACGGTGCACATCATTAAAATAACACTTGTATGGAAATATTTTGATGGAATTTTTAACATATCTTTATTTTATTTTCTCACCAAACCATTTCCGGTGTGTCTAAATGAAATGGACGCACCGACATGTGCAATGTTGCAATGCATAACACTAGAAAAACCTTTTTGTCATATATCTGTTACGACTCTATGATGCATTAGACCTATAAAGATGCATCGGTGCGTAAGAAATACCATGTATCAGAAGATATGTAAAAGAATTTAAAAAACAAGATTTTTGAGCGATGCTTACTACGAAACTACGTGCACCAGTGTGTATCTAACATGTTGATGCGGGAAACTGAATGTTTTTCACAACAACTTCAAATTTTGCTTGGCTACTGCAGAATAGGTGAGAATGACCACTCTATATTTAAATCCAATTAAAACAAAACCATGATAAAAAAATGAAAACATTTGTCTTGGATTAAAAGTATGATTGAAAAAAAAATATGAATTATTTAACCAATTTAAACATTGAACTCTCAAAATACTTATTTATTTAATTTATTTTTTATATTATTTGATTTTTTTATATATTTGATTTGATTTGTTTTATATTAAAAAATAAAAATAAAAATGCAAACGTAAATCCTAAACATAAAATAAAATTTAAAAAAATAACATAAGCAAACTATATTGAAGTTGAAAATTGCAGAGAGAGATGGCGACGCAAACCCTAGTCCTCGAATCCCCTTTCTGGAACTCTGTATCCTATGCGCCGCCATCGCTTGAGGATACCCTCGGCCAAGCGATTCCTGTAATGTAGAAGCCGTGCCTCTGAGCTAACACGGCCATTTGGACCACCTTAGCTCATGTGAACCTGGTTCCTTTGAGCTTGAATAAGATTTTCTCAGACTACAACGCCATTTAGTTTGCCATTGCCCATTCGGCTCGGCCTGTGATCAAGGGAGGGCGAATCCCTCCAATCAATCCTCTGCAGCTATGCAGCTCCAGGCGGCGCGTGAGGAGACAAAGAACTCTTCTGCCATGAATAAGGGTTTCCCCTTGTTTGTGCGGCTTCTCTATGGAGGAAACCTATGTTTTTTCATGTGCCCTTCTGATCCGGTGGCCCTTCTTCTCGCCAAAATCACAAATCGGACAGGGATCTCTGAATGGTGCTATCGCCTTCTTTTCCATTGTCGTGACCTTCATCATGATGCCCGGCTAGGGGATTACAGTTTATGCAAGGATGTTACAGTCCATTTGATTTCAAGATTGTGGGGTGGATATGGGGGATCCATGGCCCTGTCCTCCTCCAAGCAACGATAGTTCAAAGAAGCAGTGCAAACTAAGGTCCCTGGAGTTGCGAGTTTGAGGCCTAAGGCGCTATCAGGATCCACTTATATAGTGGAGCATCCTAAGGAGACGCCTACAGCTAAGCTGGAGTACTCCCACGCCATTATTAGTGGTTACAATTTCAGCAGAACAACCCTTATATGCAGATTTAACGGGTTCTATCCCTCTGCCTCAAGCCTTAGGGAGTGGATTCAACAAGCTTCGTCTACTGATCACAAGTTGTTCCTGTGCTCCCAATGGTACTTTATTGTCTGCTTCACGTCGGAAGAGGACTGTGAGCAGGTCATTGAAAATGGCATGTGGTTCTAGGGAAGCTCAGGGTTGTCTATTCAAGGATGGTTTCTTATCTCAATCCCTTGGATGTCTCTGCAATGACTACTCCAGTCTCGGTAATATTTCCTAATCTACCTTTGCATCTCTGGCCTCTTGATTCTTTGGAAACCATTGGAAACTCCTTGGGAAGGTTTGTTAAGAGTGACACAGAGAGGGTCTCAAAAGGCTTGGCCACTTTTGCTCATATATGTGTCGAGTTTGATCTTAGCAAAGGGTTACCTGATAATATTTTTATTGATTGGGGCCGTCCTAAGTCACACTTGCAGCTCCTAGATTTTGAACACATAGCTTTTCGGTGCAGATCTTGTCAACAACCAAGTCACCTTCAAAAGGATTTCTCAACTACCCTGGTTCCCTCGGCGAAAATGAGGCCCCATGGTTGGAATGAGAGAAAGACTCATAAGATCAAATCAACGTCTTAACCAAAAGAAAATTTTCCTGCCAACACGCCACCGTTTGTTCCTTCCCAGTCACACCCTCCCTCTGGGATTCATCAACTCCATGAGGGAGTGCCACCCTGAGTGACCCCATAAAAAGTAACTGCTCTTGAAAATAGGAGCACTATGGATATGGTTATAGCGCCCCCCTCCGGAGGACTGAAACGCCCACACAAATCTGACAATTTAGATAGTGATAAGGAAGCAGACACAACTCTTGAGAAGAAAGCTTCTGAATTATCTTCAAACCAATTGGTTATTGTCCAGAATGCCTCAGCTTCTTACAATTCGTCAGGATGGATTGATGTTAGGAAGAAACTAAAGGATCCGCATAGGTCAACTCAATAACAATATGGTCCAATGGTCCGATTCTTAGTGGGCTTCTCTGTAACAATATGTACTTGTTTCTTGGATTAATAGAGGATTCTCATCTAACTTACTCACAAAAAAATTATATTAAAGTTATTTACAATTAAATAAAAAAAAACAAAATTTTATAACACAAATCCATTTATACTAATATTTACACATGAGTTTGTTTTAATTTATTTTGTTTTTGAAAAAAATAAAATAATAAAAAATAAAAATAAATTATTCAATAAACTTAACTAATCAAGAAAACAAATTAAAATCACTTACATTAATTAAACAAACGAATAAAGGAATGAAAGGAATGAACGAATAAAGGAATGAAAGGAATGTGAAAAGAGTTAAAAGTTTTTTTTTTCAGCAAAAATTGTTAACTGAAAAAGTCCAAAAAAGATAACTATCCATAGCTGAGAATATCTATAGCCCTCATCCCCAACATTCTTCAAAAGACAGTACAGAGGCTATTCAAAAAAACAATTGTCTCTATGTTCTTGGATGACATTGTCCAACCATTCTTCCCAAATCATAGTACCTTCAGAACCTTCAAGAGCTTGTTTAGATAGTTTGTGAGCCATAGAGTTGTGTTCTCTCTATATATGCTCAAAGGAAATGTTTTGCTGCATTGAAATTTCTTTTTGAGTGCGGATACACCAATGGCGAAAATTGGTGAAAGTTATTTTTTAATTATGTTTTGCAACATATTTTATTTAAGGTTTTCATAAACATTATATTTTTTGTTTCTTTATTTACGATAAAGAAAATTATTAAAAGAGATAAAGCAATATATAAAAGAAAATATAACATCTAACAATTAATGAACAAAATAAGAATATTTTAAATAAAGGAAAAGAAATATTTAGAATACATTATTTAAGATTTAATAACAAATATATGTACAAAAACTAGTGAACAAAATAAACCAAAAAAATGGAAAATGATTTAAAGATAAATCAAAATTTAAAGATGTGAAATAGTTGAACCGAAATGATTTTTTTTTATTGATAAAATACTTTATACATTTTCTTAAGAAATAACTTTATTTTCAAAACTCTTCTAAGTCTTGAACTAGGTATAACCCTCAAAACCATATAAGATGGTATGTTACATCGTTCTAGATATGATCAAGTTTTGCAATGAAAGAAGGATAAAAAAAATTGGACTAAGTAAATCAATAAATAGTTTTACAATGCCTTTTTCCTGCACACAAAACCACTAATTAACCCATATTGCAAGTAGATTTTTTAATTTAAAAAAATTACAAAATTCAGAATCTACCTTAAATAATTTAAACCAAGTTCAATCTTCCATTTCTCAACAAGTATTATTTAAGATAGTACTGCTATCAACAACATTGTTGCTATCAACAACATTGTTAAATTTTCTAGGAAAAAAATACTAAAAAAATGAATAAGCACAGATAGTTGTTGTATGGACCGGCCTCCTCGACGAATAAAAGAGTTTGTAGAAGATTGTTATAACATCTGTGTAACGATTTTTGTATAAATTATCATTTTGACGTGCAGCCAAAGTTCTTCTCATTAACTCTGACCCCTTTGCTTTCATGACTGTAACATCTAGAATTCTTTAGAAATTTTACTGATATTACACATCTTCTGAGGATGCCGAGAAACTCCGAGCAGGCCTTAAGCTGAGCCGGCGTAAGAGCCATGCGCAAATCATTGTTGAGATTAGAGGCCTGTATCAAGATCACGTCCCAATCCGTCAAACTTCAAGGCGTTCAGAGTGCTGTTTGTATTCCTATTGCGAGAGGTTGCGTGCTTTTTAATATGCCAAGTCCCTGGTATTGGTATTTAGTTGATGATAAAGATATAATAAAGAGAAATACGTGTGCACCGGAAAATATTATTTAGTGTGTTGCAGGTCATTTAATGGGAGTTAGCATGTCAGATTTAACAATCAACAGGTTTGCTGCCGCCATATTAAATGGCTTGCAGTAAGTTGGATATTAATCATCTTGGTCATTGGATAGATCTCAAGCTGCTAAAAATTGGATATTAATCATCTTGGTCATTGGATAGATCTCAAGCTGCTAAAAATCTAAAGGCCAATTTTACCGCGCCATTAAACATCAAACTGTATATTGACCATGATAATTCATAATTTATCCAAATGAAACGAAGATTCTTTCCAAAAAACATAGTCAACACTCTAAAACTTCTCTTGCTCCCTTGATGGGACGGTGGCGTATCTCCCTCGTTTGCCAAAGATTATCAGATTCATCTGTTGATGTATGCATACTGAATGAGAGCTTGCAGTCCAGCTAACTTATGAGATGTTACGATCTTCTCGACTAGTCATGTAAGGAGAAAACACTTCATGCAGAACTTCCATTCATGTATTGAGCATAATGAACTTGCTTGTGATTTGCGCGACCATTGGGGTTAGCGTTTCTAGATGGGTGAACAGTATATAAAAGTGGCAGCTTCAAATCATGGGAAAGATTTCCTTTTTTATGTTTTCGAAGGGGATTGGATCGGTGAATGCCTATTAATATGGGCTAGAATCTATATTAGCCTATAAATTTTTTTGTCTTTGCTTATAGTTTATATAAAGATTAGAATATTATTTTATAAATTCGAATTTTAAAAATGATTTCTTTAAAATTTTATTGGCTGCAGAAACTGACATCATCCTCGTTTTTAGTGCCCAAACGAAAGCAGCGTGATGACGTCAGGTCCTACAGACAACAGGGACTGCAAACTGCAGACAACAGGCACTGCAAGCTGCAGGCTACCGCCTGTTTCAGACTTCTCTGGTTGTCATATTGCAACATAGCTAAATCCACCCTAACTTCGAAGGGCGAGCGCTCTTTGCATTGCTTAATGCTTCCTGTGTTTATTTCCCATCTCAAAAACTCGAAATTTTGTGAGCTTCTCTATGGCTTCATATCTGTATATTTTGAATCTGGCGCTGTGCATTGGAGCTGTAACAACTGGTCATGACTATGGTGCAGCTCTGAGCAAGAGTATCATGTTTTACGAGGCCCAGAGATCTGGAAAGCTTGCTAACGATCAGAGAGTCAACTGGAGGGTTGGTTCCGGTCTGCGTGATGGATCGACGAATGGGTATGGGATTTTCTGGGCTTGGTTTGGATATGTTTTTGCTAAATTTGTTCACTTGGGCAGTAATGGCAGTATTGAATAAGTCCGTGAACTGATTGAAATCCTTGCTTTTTGTTTTTCTTCAGGTGGTGGATCTTGTAGAAGGAACTATGATGCTGGTGACAATGTTAAATTTGGCCTCCCAATGGCATTCACAGTCACCATGCTCTCATGGAGTGTTATTGAATATGGAAAACAATTGGCCAGCAGTGGTGAGCTGGGTCATTCGATGGAGGCTATCAAATGGGGGAGTGATTATTTGCTCAAGGCACATACAGAGCCCGATGTACCATTAGAGAAATTTTGAGGTCAAAAAATGGCCTCAAAACAAAGAAAATGTACTATAAAATACAACCAATCACATTCTAGTAGATGACATCATCCCCCTTGGTGAGGTGGCATTGCATGAGTTAAGAATGCTTATTTGTCAAATTTTCTATGGTGGATGAAAACACATAGTTAACCAAGGTAGTGGTGTAAGTACTTTTAAGTCATAAAGTAAAGTACTCATAATGATAGTCTTTTCATAAAATAATATTATTGTCATTTTCAAGTAAAGTACTCATAATGAATGTCTTTTCACACTTTCACATAAAATAATATTATTGTCATTTTCAAGTGAAGTACTCTTAATTCATAAAGAAAGTCCTTTCACATTTTTTTATAAAATAATATATTATCATTTTTATGTTTTTAATTTTAAATTATATATTCACTCCATTCTATTTAATAACATAATGTCAAACTAATAAAGAATAATAATAAATTTAATAAATAATAATAATAATAATAATAATAATGCAATGTGGATTAGAATAATATTATTGACATTTTACATGTAAATAAATTCTCAATTAAATTACATTATTAAATTCATGAGAAAAGTACTAAATATAAAAAGTCAACATAAAATTTAAAAAAAAACTCTTAAAAATGTTTTTTATTATTTAATTTCATTTGCAAGTTCAAGACAAATAAATGTTAAAGGACAATACATTTTTGGGAATTTACAATGAATCTTAGTCACATCAATATAGACTTATTTTATTAATTTTATTTCTAATGAATTTTGAAAAGTAACTCAACCATGGTTATTTATATTGTGCATAGAAAATAGTGTGGGAGGTGACTTATCATATATACCTACCCCATAAAACCCCCAATTCATAATATTTTAATATATCTCATATTTTTGTAGTACATCTCTTAGGAGGCCCTTTTTTGACCTCAAAATCTCTCTAATGTGTATGGAGAGTTTAGTTTCTGAGGAGAAAGATCTCAGAATTCACCATATTTAGTTTATAAAAGCTTCAAACTCATATCTGATGTGTGGATTTACCTGGTGTTTGTTTCCCTTAGGTGGGTGATGGCAACTCAGACCATAACTGTTGGCAAAGACCAGAAGACATGACAACACCTCGCCAAGCATATAGAATTGATGCAAACAATCCTGGCTCGGATCTCGCAGGAGAAACAACATCTGCAATGGCTGCTGTTTCAGTTGTTTTTAGGCACTCTAATCCCGTTTACTCCAATGAGCTTCTTAACCATGCCAAGCAGATTAGTTTCTCTTCATTTTTCAACTTTTTCCCTGAATACAGCCATTATTTGTAGCTGTATCCGTATTATTTTGATAACAATTATCCAGTGTGAACTGTGCAGCTATTTTCATTTGCTGACAATTACAGAGGCAAATATGATAGTAGCATTACTGTTGCACAAACGTACTATGCTTCCAAGAGTGGATACGCGGTAATCTTGACTGCCTAAACCCCAATTCTATTGTGGCTTAGTTGATTTGGAATGTCTTGAAGTTTTTCTGTTTGGTTCATTGCCTCCTTATCTATCGAGGTTATCTGGGATGGTACTTTTTGTTTGGTTCATTGCCTGTTTAGCTATGGAGCTTATCTGGGATGATACTTGTTTTGTGGGTATTCATCCTCCTCTTCCTGCTGATGATGCTGTAGCTGTGTTTTGCAGGATGAGCTTCTTTGGGCAGCAGCATGGCTTCACGAGGCTACTGGAGATCAGTCTTACATGAACTATTTGATTGACAATGCCAGTTCTCCATGTGGAACAGGGTGGCAAATGACTGAATTCAGCTGGGATGCTAAATATTCAGGAGTTCAAGTGCTGGCCTCCAAGGTGGGTAATACTTGTATTTATAGTCCCGGTCTAGGTTGCTATATTGAACGGCTATGGTTCTATTGAACTGGTTTCTGCCTTGCTCTCTGATTCAGGAGATGCTACTTGTTTCCCTGATTCAGTGATATTGTTTGCACGATTGAATGATTGTCATGAATTGAATGCTCATTTAAATTGTTGCAGTTCCTCATGCAAAGCAAAGGTGGGCAGAGTGGTGCTGTTCTTCAAAGATATCAGGAAAATGCCCCGAGTTTTTCATGTGTTCATGCTTGCAGAAAGGCAATAGGAATGTATAGAAAAAGCAAGGTGGCCTCCTATTTTGGAAAAAATGGAAGAACGTCCAGTTTGTGACAACTGCGTCATTTCTCTTCACACTTTACTCTGATTATCTCACTGCTGCTCGCAAGAACCTTCAGTGCCCAGGCGGAACTGTGCAGCCCTCAGAGATTCTATCCTTTACTCAATCTCGGGTATCTCTCAACAGCTTCCAACGTCAAATAGTTTTATGCTTTGTTCTTTCAGTAGTATTCCTTGTTTGTTTGTTTTGGTTTCCATTGCCTAGTCAAACATTCAGATTTTGATCCCTATGGATTAGGGTTTTCTGTTAAATCTCTATAGCAAATTTTCTTGGTTCTCAGGCAAGGCACCAACAGTCTTATCCAGTCTTGGTAAAGGAAGACAAAAAAGAGATTCAGAGGCATGTGGAAGTACCTGTAAAAATGCCAACTTCTGCATGGATTCCTTTTCCTATGTTGTTTTCTGTCATTGGGAAGCACTTGTCTAAATCAAGTATCGATTTACTTGAGCATCACTATACTGATTTCAAGGTTATCTCTAATCTGATGTAAGAGTTAGTTATGTTTTAAAGTTTCATGCATTAGTTTTCAAGCAAACTCTGTAGCTGAGATCTGTTAGTTCATTGCCATTACTGAATAGGATAATATCTCGAGAAGTCCTTATAAAGACGGTGAGAAAGATTGCCGGAGACAGGTTGCTAATTGTTGCCATCAAAAGCCAGGTACTTAACAATTGTATAATTACGGAGGTACAATTCAATATCTCTTTGAGTATAGTATAATTATGGAGGTTCCAAATCGTGATTAGTTATTAAAATTGAAAATTATTTGTTGGGTTTATCCATTGACTAAAGGTTTTTCAAAAGTAATTTGCAGTTTATGAAAATTGTTGTTCAAAATTCCATGGATACCGAATTGCTTGTCTTAAAGCACTTGATGGTACCTGTTATCACATATATAGTAGGCTACCATACATTATTTTTCTGATTCCAGTACACTATTAAGCTAGTTCCCTTACATTTGAGATGCTGAGATGAGCATCTATATTGGATCACTATCAGATTTTAGACAACAGTATATATTCCCCATGCCATGACTGAGTCTTAGGATACTCAGAGAGATGACCGATGTAGCCATTATACCATTTGTACATAGCAGTCAATAAACCACTTATACTTTGAAACGAGAAATATATACTAAGAATGAGAACTCTAGCCATAAAAACTCATATTTTTGCATAAAAAACACCGAAAACAACCCCCAAATCAAAAAGTGTTGATACCAGTATCATGTTTTCATAAAAAAACACCAAAAACAACCCCCAAATCGAAAAGTGTTGATACTAGTATCAACGTTTTTTTTCTCTGGGTTAAAAATATAGCCATGGCTTAAAAATCTCATACTGTTGTTTACGAAAGCCTTAATATCAACCCCTAAATTGAAATTTTCTGTTTTCAACAAATAAATTCCTAACCCTAACCCCCAACAAACTATTACAAAAGTTTAAAAAAAAATTATAATCCGCCTCTCCTACCTTAACCCCCCTAACAAACTATTAATAATTTTTTTAAAAATTTACATTTAAAAAAAAATTACATATCTGACCCTAACCTCCCAACGAACCATTAATAAATGTTTGAAAAAATTACATTTTAAAAAACAAAGTACATTTCCTAATTCCCTAGCCCCCTACATTACCCCCTACCTTAACCGCCCAAAAATTACATTTCCTAATGCCCTACCCACTACGTTAACCCCCCAATGTTACCCCATTGCCCGTCACACATTGTTTTAACTAAAAAAAATTAAAACCCAACTTAAAAAAATTAAACAATTAAAATAAAAACCTAAACTTAAAAAATAAAAAATAAAACCTAAACTTTACAAAAAAAAAAAATAACAAAAAACAAACTAGACTTTACAAAAAAACAAATTAAAAATTAAAAAAAATACTTTACAAAAAATAAATAAAAAAACAAATTAAAAATTAAAAAAAAACACTTTACAAAAAAAAAAAAAAAACTAAACTTTACAAAAAAAAATCAAAATCAAAATTAAACAAAACCAAACTTAAAAAAAAAAATTTAAAAATTAAACAAAACAAAACTTAAAAATAAAAATAAAAATACAAACAAACAAAAAACAAAGTTCCCCCTCCCCCGCCACTCCCCTCCCCTCTCCTCTGCTGCCCTTCCCCTCCCTCCTCCCTTTCACTCCACCTCCTCCTGCCCCCTCCACCTCCTCCTCCCTTTCTCTTCCCCTTCCGCTCGCCCCCTCCACCTCCTGAGGCAATGTTTTGGCATGGGATGATCAGTGATGATGGATTGATGTCTTCCACACCTCCAGCAGTTTCAGCTTCATCGGGACCCGCATTCATCACTTATGGCACTTTCTGATGATTTCTGAGGTCTTTTGAGGCCTACAATTTGTCCATAGAGGCACAATTTGGTATATTGATGATTATTTTATTATTATTGTGCTATGGGGATTGACCAAGGGTGGCTAAAATTACCCCTTGGACCCACCATAAGCTTCTTATTATACTTTGTCATCATGATATGGTGGGATTCCCCTCTTCTAGGGCGATTTTGTCCACTTATGTTATATTTTATGAGTGATCCATGTATTTTATTGTTGAGCTCATCTCAACCATTGATTAGACATTTGTATCTTTTAATCTTAGCCACTCATTCAAAAAGTGGTTAGGATTTTGATGCCTCTCCTTCCTATTTAAAGGAGAGAGCTTCTCATTGTAAGGGGTCTTTGGCTCTTGGATTATTGGTATAGAAAAACTTTCTTGTGGAAATTCTTGTGGTCTCCTTTGCATCTGGTGTTCTTAGATGGTGATTGGAAAGTCTATTGCAACCTAGCATTTGGAATTTGTGGTAAGATCTATCTTTTTTTGGAAATCATTGTCTTGTCTACAGGAAGGCAACTTCAACAAGGGCGATTTTGCAAGGCTTCTTCAAATCGACTTTCTTGGCATTTGCTTGTATCAGGGGGTTATCATTAGTATCATTGTGATCTATGCTATATTTCTGTTACTTCTCTTGTGGCATTAGTCTTATCTCTTGATTGCATCAAATTTGATATTGTTGACGTTTGTTGTGCAGGAGAGAGGGCGCATTGGCTTCCTGGACTAAATCGACTTCATAGAAAACTACCTCAAAGCTTCTCAAATTGATCGGGTTTGCATATATCATCATCATCAAGGAATCTACAAGGTTACCCAGGTAAGATCCACAGGTTTGTTTTTCTTATCTTGATCCAATCCATTGACATAGCTCATAAATTGATAAAACCCTTATTTCTTCAAACCCTCATTGTTACATTTTCTCAGATCTACTAAGATCTAGTGGGTTGTTGGGTAAAATATTGAAAACCCACCTCTATAGTATCCACGGCATCCCGGATCTATAGTTTGGTGAGGATTGGCCTCCATTTGACCCCCTTCCCAGGCCAACTTAGCCTCTCCAAGTGAGGTCGCACTCCTTGGGGAAGGTGAGTTACCCTAGATCTAGTTGATGGGTAGTTGAGATCCCACTTGTTTCATGATCTACACATCCAATAACCTACCCCCAGATTGTCACTTTTCTGATTTCTACCTTGTGGGCCCTATTCCACATTTTAAGGGATTTAATCCCCATTTTGGACCACTTGGTATCTTTAAACTCAGATCTAGTAAGATCTAGCCATTGGATTGCCATGAAATTATAGATCCATACTCTCACTTGCTTAAACTACTTGGATCTAAAGTTTGGATGTCATTGGACTTGTCTTGATTCATTTATCACCCTTTTAGGCCTCCTTGGGTAAAGTCGCACCCCCTTGGAGAAGTGAGTTGGTCCACTTCTAGGACGTGGGTGCATGAGATTTTTGTGGATTTGGAACGATCATAATTCAAAACCTAGGTCTAGTGTGTCACATTGTTAAATCTTGCCTTGGGGATAGCATTCCTTGTTTTAAGAGATTGTGGTCCACTTAGGTCAAATCTTGAATCCCTAGATCTAGACCTATTCATCCATCAAGACTTTAATTTCCCACTTGTCTCATGCAATAGGAGTCATCAACCCCAAGTTAACTTCACTTTGACTCCATTATCCCAATTCCCAAGGCACTGGTCTCTCTCCAAGTCAATTGGACTTTCCTAGATTGTTGGATTAACTTGTGGTTTGACACTTGTATGGTGAACTAAACACTTTGATGTCATCATGTATCATGATCAAGCTTGTCACTTGTACTAGTTAGCCCCAATTCAACCCCTAAACTACCCTTCATTGGACACGGTTCCCAAGGCAGTGGATTTTCTCAAATTGACTAGTACTTTAATTCCGGATCTTATCTTTAATTATTATAAGTCACTCTCACATCAACAATGAACCAAAGCTATACTCATTGAACCCCTCACTTGTCTTATGACTTAATCCTAAGGTCTAGGATAAACCATACACCTTACTTCACTTAGAATTAACTTGATTTGGTGTCTTGGTTTTGATCTCTCCTGTCGGGAGTAGATCGGGTCTCCCCCTTTGTTGTCTGGGCTAGATAACATAAAGTGAAGGTTGCCTCGACTGGCGTGAAAACCATCTATTGGAGGCCGAGGTGATCGTGGTTACAGCTTTTGAGTTTCCCTTTCCTATTGCCATCCATGAGTGGATACATCCATAGGGGTAACTACAGTTTAGGTGATAACATTTTGGCGCCGTTACCGGGGAGGCAATAGCTTACTCTAGTTTGACATATATTTCCTAGAGCCCTACTCCCGTTCCTCCTGCCTAACATTTTGGCATTGAAGGGCATAGGATTACCTTGGACAAACTAGTAGTCATTATTCACTCTCTCCTGCATATACAACGACACATATCTTGGTAGAAGAGTTTAAATCTACCTGGAGACTCCCAACCGTGACTCCGCTGAGGAGCGAGCTCATTTACATCATTATAACACGAGAAGTAAAGCAAACTTGGATCAAGTTGAAGGAACCCCAATTACATATCGTAAAAGAGATCCTAAAGCACAATCATCTAACTTCTTTTTGAAATTGGTTAACGATTCTCCAAACCGAGCTTCAGGATCCCCTTTGTTTAATCCGGTTCCTCCATCATCTCCTAGTTCAAAATTAAACACAAACTTACCAAATCCAATGGCCGGAACAAACTCTGGAAATCAGAATGTTCCTCCTCCACAAAATCCTAGGATTTTTGAAAGAAAGGCAAAACCATCTCCTTTAGACTTTTTCCAAATCCAGGGTGCACCCCATGATATACCTGAGAAGTATTTTGAAAAAGTTCCCAGATTTGATGGAGTATTTGCTATATCCATTGAAGATCACATTGATAAAGTATGGGAACACATGGAAGCATATGGAGCATCTGAAGAAGATGTCTTCATGAGGGGTCTCCTGGCATCTTTAGAAGGAGATGTTAGGAAGTGGTTTGGCAGGTTGCCTGCCTCATCCATTGATGGGTATGATAACTTTGTCAACAAGCTAAATAGTGAGTGGTCCCGAAAGTTAGATGGGAAATTTCTCTTACATCAACTTTTTGACATTAAGAAAAGAGAAAATGAAACAGTCCATTAGTTTAACATAAGATTCGAGAAGACTGTAGCTGTTATCCCCGAAGAAATTAGACCAAAAGACCAAGCAGTTGTTATTCACTACTTGAATGCTTTTGAGGGATGGGTTGGTTATCAGTTAAAGGATAAAAACCCAAATGACTTGAAGACCGCACAATCAAATGCCAAGATGGCTGAGCAAAATGTAGCATCCATGGGGAAACAAAAAAATTTCGATCAATTTACCCCATCCACTTCCAGATCTGACCCTGGACTTCGAAAACCAAAGGAAACTACAAGTGTGCCAAAGGAATCAAAGGACACTTTAGAAGTCATGCAAGAAATGATGAAGCAATTAACTGTCCTAACAAAGAATGTAGCAAGTTTGAATGACCCTGAGAGACATATAAATCCTTATGGCCCTAAACCTTACTGGAACAATAATAGGAGGCCTGATGGGGATAGGGATAGGCGACGACCTGAGTATCCAGAAAATTCTGAGAAGAAGGAGGTCAATTGGTGTGATGAAAAAGAAAAAGAACCCTCTGACACCATTGACCATGATGACCAACCAGAAAACACCAACTTTATAAATGACTTGTCTTATGATGAAGACTTTGGAAGAATTCTTTTAGAAGAAGAGCCCTGGGAGCAATAAGAAGACATAGTCGATGAACCTAGTTCCTCATGTTGTGCCATAGAGCTCCCAAAACCTAAAGAGCAACCAAAGTATCAAATTTATAAACGAGGAAGTACTTCCCAACCTTCTTTCCTTGATAAACATAAGAAGATTGATGAAGATAAAAAGGAAGAAGAGGATCTTTCTATGGATGATTATGATCTTAATATTGATATGAAGAAAGAGTTAAGCAAGATAATGTGTAATATCCCTGTCACTGAGTTGATGAAGGTGCCTTCTGTTAGATGCCAAGTAGAGGATTTTTTTGATGGTATTGGCCAAGAGAAAACTCTTGAAATGGTCCTTGAATCATGTCATATCCAAAAGCTTAGTGGAACACAACCTAGTGAAACAGAGAAGGATCCACCAATAAACATCCATTCAACAATTTATGAGAGAAAGAGCGGTGGTCACTCTCCCCTTTACCTTACCTTACACATTCAAAACATGCTCCTTCACAATTGTATGTTGGATTCTGGAGCAGCAATGAATGTTATGCCTTTACAAGTTATGAAGGAAATGGGACTTGAAGTGACTAGACCTTATGGAAATGTTTGCGGTATAGATTCTCAACGAGTGCCATCTTATGGTTTGATCAAAAACCTCAGAGCTGATCTTTTTGCATGTTCAGACATTTCTACCATGATGGATGTAGTTGCCATTGACTTACCCCCAACATATGGAATGTTGTTATCTAGAAAATGGGTGGCTGGTCTAGGTGGATACCTTATGATGGATTTATCATTTATTTGTGTTCCCAACCCTGATGGAGCTTTGATTCGGGTAAATAGAGAACCTTGTTATAATGAGCATGTAGAATCATTTGATGAAGGGCTAAAAAACACATATGGGGATGAATTGTTGAACAATGCCAAAACTAACCTTGTTGAAGATGAGGATGAATTGTATAAAGTTGATCAAAATATGTGTATGGTCATGGAAGATTCTGATTCCTCTTGGGAAGAAGAGCAAGCAGCTGAAATTGCAAGAACAATCAATTTGGAGTTACTTAGAAATGAATTTGCTGAGGAAATAGATGAATTGAGAAGACATGAAAATCAACCTCAAGGTCATGAACAAAACAATGAAATCATTCAAGAACCTATTATTGAAAATCAAGTACCTGAGGAAGTTGATGATGGCATAAGAGATATAGGAAGAAATGAACATCTGCCTAATGATCAAAGTTTGGAACCAAATCCCCCATTAGAAATCCTTCATGATCAAACAAATGTTGAAGAAAATATTGAGAATCCAATACATGAAGATGAATTTGATGTGATTAGGAGGGGAGAAAGAATTCCTTTTACTGTTAGGGAATGGTTTGCCTTGACTGATCATAATAGAGAAAGAGAAAGCCAAGGGCTTGCACCTATTTACCCATGGGAAAACAATCTTGCAACATCTACTAGGGTTGAAACAAATGAAGAGTCTGAAGCCTCCCATTATTCTGATATGGAAGATTCTCTATCTCACTTATCTCTAGAAGATGGTAGTTTAATTCAAGTTCATGATAACTCTTTAAGTTGGGAAGAGGATGCCTTAATTAATGATGCACCTGAAGGAGAACATAATTTAAGCAACCTTGCTATTTTTCAAACTCCTTCAGAACCTCAAAGCCACGTTTTATCTGCATATCCTCATATCCCTAATTTTCTCCTACCATCTGAGTCATCTAGTCATCATACTCATGATCTTTCTCACATTCCTAGTTCTTCTACATTTCATCACGAGTTAGTTTATACTAAATTGGAAAACATGGTCATTCCAGTTCCTTCAAGGGAAGGCTCTAGTCATAACACGGTCATATCTCATGAGCCACCTCCCTTGGAAGAGCATGGAGATTTCTGGACTGTAGGTGAAGTTATTAAAAGAGTTGTGTCTCCTCATGAGGAAGAGTCAAGTGAAGTAGTCCAAGAAACAAGAAGAGAAGTTAGGGAGGGCCTTCTTGGCAGAATTGCTATTTCCTTAGATGGTGGTCCACCCAGAGTTGATGCAGTTCCTTCTAGGAGGAGCTCAAGGATTGTCACACCTCAACCGCAAAACCCTGTTGAAATCCATCCCATGCCTATTCGTAACATTGGAGTTATTCCTGAGTCGGTCAATGGAAATAGGTTTCCTATAGGAAGTCAAGTCATCATCCCCAACCATTTGTTGCATATAAGATCGGGACAAGCTGATGACTTATGGGTTGGACCTTTTACAGTAGAGCAATGCATTCATGGCATGTGCTTTCTAACCACTGGTAGTGGACGACGTATTTTATATCCTGTCAACCAGAGGGACTTAAGGGATCACATCCCTGATCCCACATAGTTGGGATCTCTCCACTTGTATTGCCTGGTAGATTAGAGTAGGTAGGAAATCAAATAATCCTACTTGGGCAGTAGTTAGTATTTTCAGCCATTGAGTCTGACACCTTTTTGTTTGTTTCTAAGCTCCTTTGTAAGCTCCTAGTTTAATTGAGTACCTGTCATTTTTCTTTTTCCTGCACAATAAATTTCAAATTTTGCAAATTATGTTAGTAGTTTAGATTTACCTTTTGCATTTATATTTCTGACATAGAATAGATTTTATTTCAGTTGGATTTTATATTTTTCCCATACATGCTGCATGAGGTATTTTGCTGTTTGTGAATGCAAAAATAGGTGCAAAATAAAAGTTGGAAGTAAAATGGTAGAGTGCTGGATTGAGGATTCGAGTAGCAGAGTTCGAGGACCAAATATTCTGAGGTTCTCAAGCGCTCTTTTCAGTAGAGCACTTGTCCCAGCCGGAGCTAGATGTTATCACATATATAGTAGCTGGGCTACCATACATTATTTTTTTGATTCCAGTACACTATTCAGCCAGTTCCCTTGCATTTGAGATGCTGAGATGAGCATCTATATTGGATCACTATCAGATTTTGGACAACAGTATATATTCCCCATGCCATGACCGAGTCTCAGGATACTCAGAGAGATGACCGATGTAGCCATTATACCATTTGACAGAGCAGTCAGTAGTGCCCAGAGTTGCAGTAGCAGTTTCAGAGGACAAATGATGGTTCAGGTGATGAGCATTCAGGTATATGACTCAGTAGGTATATCATTGTGTTATGGTTATATTGCTTTTATATTTATTCTTATAGCATGTCTTATCACTTAGTGTCATGATCTGGCGATCATATAGATATGTGGACCTGGTTGATCTTATTATATATATTATATTGTCCCTACTCAGACTTAGAAGTTCACTATTCATACTCATTGGTTTTACCCTCCTTAGGGAGAATAGAGGTGATCATTCCACCATACCTTGGCTTGCTAGTGTTGGCTCCATTATTCATTGTCTTCATCCATCCATTGCTTACCTTTTAGTTTATCACCCTGACTTACTACTTGACTAGTGACATGGAGGATCTTTTCCCCACTGTAGCCTCTGTATTGGATGAGCTTCCCTGTTTATTGTGTCTCGGCTCTGAGTTGGTGACAAATCTTACCTATGGTAAGTTGGAGTTCCTTGTGAATTCCCCCTAGTCACTAAAGTTGTGTTGACTAAACCTGAAACTTTTAGTGCTGCCATGAATACAAAATCTGGAAAAAATGAAATGCTATATCTTGTATGAAAAGCCCATTCATGCAATGTGTTTCTAAACACACATGAATGAAAGGCATGCCAAATGAAAATGGCCATGAAAATAAAATGTTATATCTTTTGGAAATGTAAATACCTAGGTAAACAAGCTGTCTGTGGCACACCTAGAAGTGCTTAGGTAAACAAGTGCCTTAAAAACACACCTGCAGCAGAAAGCCTAAAATAAATATAAATCTATGCAATGTGTTTATAAACACACATAGATCTAAGGCTATGGAAACTTCAGGCCCAAAAAGCAATGGAACTTAAATGATATATCTAAATTATTGCTGGCCTCATTTGTATTATTGATTGTGTGCATATGTTAAAGGTGAATAAATCCTCTTTGAACAACTTATCCATTTGTGAGACACCGCCATTCCCTGTGTTGTTTCTCATTCAATATATACTATGGTGTGTATTCCCTTTCCCTTTTCCAAAGTGTCACAAATTTAAGTCAGTCAAGTCATCCCTTATCCTAGCCAGTTATTTTAGCCTTCACCCTTCACTAGCAAATTGATCACAGCTATGAAGTGAGTATGATCTTGAAAGTCTAGTCTGAGTAATAATAATAATTAATGACATTATATATTTGGATTTATTTCGCCAGTAATGATTACTTTGTGTTATAATTGTTATTTGAATAAGTTGTAGAGCATGCATTAACCTATGACACTTTGCAGCAACTTCTGATGATGCTCTGAGTTATATTTGGTCATGTTGACTTGACCAAGGTCAACCATAGGACATGAGATGGTTGGACCTTGTGATGATATGGATAGATTATATATGGTCTATGTACATGTACATGATGATTCTATGCAGCAGATACAGGGTTATGATGATGATTCATGGTTTACAGCATTATTTGATCATTTACAGATTATTATTATTTCACCTGTTCTGGTATATTGGATATATTTTATGATCATGCAGAGACTCATATGGTGTATGAGTACACATCTTGTATGGATTTGGACCTTTTGAGTCCAATGAGACAGTCTGTTTTCAGTTCCGGGCACTTACAGTGATGATTGAGCCTCCGTAGGCTATCCTAGTGCAGTTTTGGTCTGTTGGAGACCCTTTCAGAGCAGAGGTGATTTTTATCCGGTTGACCTACGGCGCTGTGCTTGGAGGGGGTGGTCCAGCCACTTTTTTTTACCATATTAGCCCCCTCCCGGACACACTGGTGCCCTCACCTTGACAACACAGACACTCCAGGAGGCAGTTTGGGGCAGTTTCACGCTTCCCGAGGCATTTCAGGATTGGTAGAAATGGCTATTGAGGAATTCGATTTGGGCTACTGAGGCAATTTTTTGGCATGGGATGATCAGTGATGATGGATTGTTGTCTTCCACACCTCCTCCAGCAGTTTTAGCTTCATCGGGAGCCACATCCATCACTTATGGCACTTTCTGATGATTTCTGAGGTCTTCTGAGGCCTACTATTTGTCCACAGAGGCACGTTTTGGTATATTGATGATTATTTTATTATTATTGTGCTATGGGGATTGACCAAGGGTGGCTAAAATTACCCCTTGGACCCACCATAAGCTTCTTATTATACTTTGTCATCATGATATGGTGGGATTCCCCTCTTCTAGGGCGATTTTGTCCACTTATGTTATATTTTATGAGTGATCCATGTATTTTATTGTTGAGCTCATCTCAACCATTGATTAGACATTTGTATCTTTTAATCTTAGCCACTCATTCAAAAATTGGTTAGGATTTTGATGCCTCTCCTTCCTATTTAAAGGAGAGAGCTTCTCATTGTAAGGGGTCTTTGGCTCATGGATTATTGGTATAGAAAAACTTTCTTGTGGAAATTCTTGTGGTCTCCTTTGCATCTGGTGTTCTTAGATGGTGATTGGAAATTCTATTGCAACCTAGCATTTGGAATTTGTGGTAAGATCTATCTTTTTTTGGAAATCATTGTCTTGTCTACAGGAGGGCGACTTCAACAAGGGCGATTTTGCAAGGCTTCTTCAAATCAACTTTCTTGGCATTTGCTTGTATCCGGGGGTTATCATTAGTATCATTGTGATCTATGCTATCTTTCTGTTACTTCTCTTGTGGCATTAGTCTTATCTCTTGATTGCATCAAATCTAATATTGTTGACGTTTGTTGTGCAGGAGAGAGGGCGCATTGGCTTCTTGGACTAAATCGACTTCATAGAAAACTACCTCAAAGCTTCTCAAATTGATCGGATTTGCATAGATCATCATCATCAAGGCATCTACAAGGTTACCCAAGTAAGATCCACAGGTTTGTTTCTCTTATCTTGATCCAATCCATTGACATAGCTCATAAATTGATAAAACCCTTATTTCTTCAAACCCTCATTGTTACATTTTCTCAGATCTACTAAGATCTAGTGGGTTGTTGGGTAAAATATTGAAAACCCACCTCTATAGTATCCACGGCATCCCGGATCTATAGTTTGGTGAGGATTGGCCTCCATTTGACCCCCTTCCCAGGCCAACTTAGCCTCTCCAAGTGAGGTCGCACTCCTTGGGGAAGGTGAGTTACCCTAGATCTAGTTGATGGGTAGTTGAGATCCCACTTGTTTCATGATCTACACATCCAATAACCTATCCCCAGATTGTCACTTTTCTGATTTCTACCTTGTGGGCCCTAATCCACATTTTAAGGGATTTAATCCCCATTTTGGACCACTTGGTATCTTTAAACTCAGATCTAGTAAGATCTAGCCATTGGATTGCCATGAAATTATAGATCCATACTCTCACTTGCTTAAACTACTTGGATCTAAAGTTTGGATGTCATTGGACTTGTCTTGATTCATTTATCACCCTTTTAGGCCTCCTTGCATAAAGTCGCACCACCTTGGAGAAGTGAGTTGGTCCACTTCTAGGACGTGGGTGCATGAGATTTTTGTGGATTTGGAACGGGCATAATTCAAAACCTAGGTCTAGTGTGTCACGTTGTTAAATCTTGCCTTGGGGATAGCATTCCTTGTTTTAAGGGATTGTGGTCCACTTAGGTCAAACCTTGAATCCCTAGATCTAGACCTATTCATCCATCAAGACTTTAATTGCCCACTTGTCTCATGCAATAGGAGTCATCAACCCCAAGTTAACTTCACTTTGACTCCATTATTGCAATTCCCAAGGCACTGGTCTCTTTCCAAGTCAATTCGACTTTCCTAGATTGTTGGATTAACTTGTGGTTTGACCCTTGTATGGTGAACTAAACACTTTGATGTCATCATGTATCATGATCAAGCTTGTCACTTGTACTAGTTATCCCCAATTCAACCCCTAAACTACCTTGCATTGGACACGGTTCCCAAGGCAGTGGATTTTCTCACATTGACTAGTACTTTAATCCCGGATCTTATCTTTAATTATTATAAGTCACTCTCACATCAACAATGAACCAAAGCTATACTCATTGAACCCCTCACTTGTCTTGTGACTTCATCCTAAGGTCTAGGATAAACCATACACCTTACTTCACTTAGAATTAACTTGATTTGGTGTCTTGGTTTTGATCTCTCATGTCAGGAGTAGATCGGGTCTCCCCCTTTGTTGTCTGGGATAGATAACATAAAGTGAAGGTTGCCTCGACTGGCGTGACAACCATCTATTGGAGGTTGAGGTGATCGTGGTTGCACCTTTTGAGTTGCCCTTTCCTATTTCCATCCATGAGTCGATACATCCATGATAGGGGTAACTACAGTTTAGGTGATAACAGTACCTATCCTCAAAGGCTTAAGGAGTTCACTGGGCAGCAGGTTGTCAATTTAGTGGATTGTGGATTATTACATATTTCTTGTGGATTGTGGATTACATTTCATTGGTTTTGGAAGAGGAGCCTGGATCTTCAATCTGGTTGGGACGATTTGATTGTGATGGGATCATTTATTATTGGGTTGGGGCCCTTCCATGTAAATAATAATCTCATCACTCTAGTTTAAGCTTCTGTTACAAACTGCAATACTTGAGCTGTGAAGATTCTGGTATTGTTGGTCTCACACACCCTTCACCTTCATTTTAAAAAATGGATGTGATGGTTTGAAAAAATGTATGGAGAAGAGTCTATTAAGAAATCACTAGTCGCAAGAAAAATCCCAACCAGTGGCGTGTTTTGTATGTCCGGTCCTTCGGTCCATGTTGATGATGATGAGGAAGAATAGGAATTTTTTGTAATCGGAATGGAGACTTTTACTTAGGATCATGTCTTGAGAATTTACCAGATGGATCCGGGAAGTACTTGTGGGCATATGGCTTCATGTATGAAGGCGATTGGTGTAAAGGGAAGAACATAGGAAAGGGTAAGGTTTCATGGCCATCGGGAGCAACCTATGAAGGGGATTTTAAAGCCAGGCTTATGCATGGATTCGACATATACACTGGGGTGGATGGTTCCACTTACAAGAGCCATTGGGAGATGAATGAGAAGCATGGGCATGGGCGAAAATACTATGCAAATGGGGATTTCTATGAAGGATTCTAGACGCATGGTGTTCAGGATGGGCAAGGCCGATATATTTGAGATAATGATAATAAATACATGGGTGAATGGAATGGGGATCTTACATGGGCCGATGGGAGTAAGTATGAGGGGCAGTTGTTAGATGGGTTTGAACATGGGAAAGGAAGGGGGGTCTTACATGGGCCGATGGGAATAAGTATGAGGGGCATTGGTTAGATGGGTTTGAGCATGGGAAAGGTATATATACATGGGAAGATGGTAGTTGTTATGTTGGAACTTGGAACAAAGATCGTAAGGATGGGAATGGTACATTTCATGTTCAAGCAGGGACAGTAGTGAAGTTTCCTATGATTTTGATCGTAAGGTTTCCCAGAGGAGAAGAGTTCATCTTTGTATGCTAGTAAGTTATGTGAGAATTCATCTTACATGTTGATTTCCAAAACAATTGCACAGGATCAGCCAGCTAGAAACACAGTGAAGAAACCCCCTCATAGATCACGAAATAATGTCTCTGCAGATTTCTTGAAAAATCGGAAGTTTGTTGACAGTATATGCATCTAGGAGTCAGACGACAATGCAGTTCACATTACTCGTGATGGGGATGATTAGGTTAATAGAAGAAGAAGCAGGGCAATAGTCCTAGATAACATTTATGATCCATCCCTCTTATAGGTTTATGAGCCTCGAAATTTCAAGCAACTCAATACAAATTAAAATTTATAAAATTATATAAAGTTTTATTTTATTATTGTAAAATTTTATTTTATTAAGTTTTAAAACAAAATTTAAGTTTCTTGAGTTGATATGTTATCGACGCCATAAGAGTGTATGTAACGCCCCCTTCCATCGTCAAAGGCAAGGAGGGGAAAACGTTAACAACACACGGGCTTATCGGAGACTTAGCCCCAATAATTTTTGCACATAAATTCCTAACATTTTAAAACTTCTATATGCAAATTCGTTTCCATATAAAACACAGCGGAATGAACATGCTAACAAGCACTCAAACAGACAGTAATTGCAATCATATCAATCACAGCAGAGAATGATTCCACCTACAGAGACCCAAGCGCATTCATATGCCATGCATGGATTCTATATTAATTCATTTCATTACACATGGGCAATTTAACATATTGCAGAACACAAAATGGAACAAGTTATAATCCACAGAACACTTATCTTGAGAATTTGACGTCCAACAACTGGCTACGTGAAGGCAACGTTCCTCCCAACCGTAGATCTCTATCCAGCCTATATTCCTTCAGCTGAGAGATCACCCCCGAGCTGGGCTGTGTATCCACTATGGAGGACTAGCTGGGTTCACTCATAGTCATGGCTTCAGTCAAGCATCCAAGCAGATAGAGGAGGGTAGTGCTAAGCCAGTGAGCTCAACCACAGAGCTACAGGCATCTCAAGTGAACTCAACAGTTAGGCACCCACATTACCTACCACATCCAACACAAGGAAGATCCCCTTCTCTGTTACACAGTCCCTCAGGAAACTCTTCCCTCCAGTGCTCTTCAGGATGGGCATAGAAAGGTCCAGCTGCTGATCTTTGAGATCCTAGCCTTCACTGGGTTTATCAAGCACACCCAACCTCTGCATAGTCAATCCCAACTTGATTTCTCACCATTCTGCTCACCAAATGCTCAAATCCGTCACTCGTTTTCTGAGCTGCAAAAACTGGGTTTTCCCATTGATTTCGGGGTAGCTAATGCTCCCAAATTTGCCCCAAGGTTCATGCTATTGGATCCCCCATTGGATTTCCCTGTCCCCTGCCAAATCTGGACGTTTTTGGTCTTTCAAAAACGGGGTTCTCTCAAGGTCGCGATTTCTGGTTTTTCCTCACTGCTGGCACTCGTTTTTGGATGGGAATGATGCTAGGTAGTTTCACAATGGACTGGGGTGAGAATGAAGCAACCTCCCATGAGGTTGAGTGACTTCTTACCCAAGCAATCAGAGCCCATGCCCACCCATACGAATTTCAGGGCTGCCCATGCTCCATTGAAGCCATGGGCTGAAAATCTCAACCACCTTCTTACAGCAGGCATTAATGTCACCTAGGGAAGTCAATGGGTTCTCATAATGACAAATGGCAGCCTAGGGTTTAATCCCATAGCCCCCTCACCACTCCCTAGTGGATACACGTGGCCCCTTCTCATTCGTTGCCTCCATAGCCAGTTTTTGGTATTTTATTTCAATGTTAAATATTTACATCAATTTACAATATCCCATGGCTTAATAGCACGTGGGTAACAAAATATCAAGCGTGTCTAATTTAAATAAAATCCGAGCATAAACTAGCGGGGCCTTGGCCTTGAGCTCCACGCTAGGGAAACATACATCGCGTATTTGCAATATTTACATTAGAGCCAATATTGCCTAAGGGTTCAAAATTGGGGTATTACAGTGTACTGTTACATATTAAAAAAACACAAGTATGAACCATTATGAACAAACATCATTACTCAAATTATTTGTGTTCATGTAGATTAGAGAATGTGACTCTTAAACTTTCCAACTTCAAGCAAATAAAGTAAGTGTGGATGGTGCAAAAACATTTGCAAAGACATTTCAAGAAGAATCATTAGACTTAGCTCTATATATATATATGATCGAAAAATAGAATCTAAGAGGCTGGCGAATTCTTCTTTATATATTTAACGAGACATCATCATCATAAATCTAATTGTCAAAGTCAATGAACTATATATATATATACCGAGGCATATGTCTTTGCAGTAATATGCTACACAATGAGGGCATGGGCCATGCCTTTGAATTTTTTTTTAGACCATCCCATTAACAAATCTAGGTATATGGAAAGACGAAATAGATGAACCTATCCATCACAAGTAGCATATCCACAAATATTTTTTCATCAGGGTTACTAGAAGCAACATTATAATCTTTATTTGCAAATGGATAATTTGCTATACTAAAGAATCATAATTCCAATAGTGTTATTTTCTCTGACAGTGCTATTTGTTCAATCCTTTTAGCCCAGGTGGCAATGTCGGGGACATTGCCACCTCGTGGCTCTTGTTAAAGTATATGTGGTATAATATGGGGAAAAACGTATGTAATATAATATGGCAAAAAGGGCATGATTTTTTAAAAGTATGTCATATGTAAAAAACCATCTTTAAGTTAGTGATATATAAAAATCCATCTTAAGTCATATAGAAGAAATTTCAAATATTATTTTGAAGTATTATTTCCAAAGGGAATAAAGCAAAGTGAAAGTGAAGAGCTATTTAGAGTTTGGGGAATTTAAACTTCTTTGCCATGAAGTGGAGAGAAAAGGATTAAATGGTAAGCATGGATTTCATAAATGTAAAATTGATGATGATGATGGATGGAGGAAAGTGGAAGATAAAAATACACAAGTCAAATTATTAAAGTTCTTTAAACCAAAACAATTTTTTCAAATACAACTCCAATTTGCCACTTGCGTTGTTACAATATTGATCAAGAAATTATAAACTTTACTTTATTAGTCATTATTAGATTAAAATATCAAAGATTTTCTAATGGCGAAAACTCGAGATGACGTCAAGCTAGCTAGAGAAGTAGTTTAGGTCGGTGACTTAGTATGCATTTTGCATTATGCCAGAAAAAATTTAAATTAGGAGAGCCTGGCAACCCTTTGTTGGCTTCGTATTGTTGGTGACAAAAATCATTATCAACATAACACACGCTCACCAATGTACCATGAAATCGAGTGCATCATAACCTGGTTAAATAAAATTAAAAAATGGCATCAAAATGTCATTTTTGTCATTTTCTCAATGTCAGAGACCACCTTGGCACACCCAATCTCCGACATTTCTTTCTAACACCCATGCCCCTGTACTTGGTGTGTCTCGTTGGATTTCTCCTACGATTTGATTAGTTATTGTAGTTAGAAATTTTCCACACGATTGGAAACTTTGGTCTCTTCTATACGTGGCAACCATGCCTCCCAAGCAAGTAAGAGTCCGTATATTTTGTTTGATTACCTTATCATTTAATTTTATAGTGGATTAAAAATTGAAAATTTCTTTGAATTGTGTTTTTTTCGAATTTTTTTATAATTGTGGGGTGTGCATCTTTTGTTCGGCTCACACCGGATTCGATACATTGGTGCAATTTGTTTAAACACAGAGCGCACCAGAAACGAGCACCCTTATAAAAAAATTGACGCACTATGGTCGGTACGTTTGCATAAACCATATGCATCATTTTGCAGTGCGCGTGAATAAAAAATAACACAACACTAAACTTCACAAACAAATAAGTTTTAAAAATTGATGGTGCAATCTAAATAACTGCACTCACCGCTATTGAAGCTTTACCATAAACATGACATGTTAAGTTTAAACCAAATAGCCAAGCAAGATCACTGAAAGAAACACAATCACAAGATAGACACACAATATACCCTGGGAAACCCTCATGGGGTAGAAAACCCAGCAAATCTTTCCTCAATAAGATGATCAACCAAAATACAAGATGTGCTCCTTCTTCCTTTGTCTCCTTAGCAGATCTCCCAGACAAGTGCGCACTCTTCCACAAGTGAGTGAGTGATCTAATGAGGAGTTCACCTCCTCTATTTATACTTGACTCCCAACTGAATAAAAGACCTAATGGGGCCGACCTCACCTGGAGAAGTCTAATAACCCCTAAAATATAACTACAGGGCCGACCCCCACATGGTGGGTCTAATAACCCTAGTTAATACAAACCCCTGGAGGAATAAACATCTCCAGATACATAATAGGGTTACCTCGGAGGAATGAATCATCTCCGGAATAATAAAGTACAAATATAATATTCTTTGAAGTTACAATATTCAACACTCCCCCTTAACGAGAAGGATATTATAACAACATCTGCAGGAGCAATGAGCCATACATCATACATCTATATATCATCGGAAGCTTTCTTCAGTTCATCATCATCAGTAACTTAACTAGTTACTGGAACATCGATATCACTCGATCATCAGCATCGACATCATTACTGTCATCGTCATCATATAATCAGCATCATCATCACATGATCATCATCGTCATCATATGATCAATAGCATCGTCATCACACGATCAGCAGCATCATCATCACACGATCAGCAGCATCGTCATCACATGATCAGCAGCATCGTCATCACATGATCAGCAGCATCGTCATCACATGATCAACAGCAACGTCATCACACGATCAGCAGCATCGTCATCACATGATCAGCAGCATCGTCATCACATGATCAGCAGCATCGTCATCACACGATCAGCAGCATCGTCATCACATGATCAGCGGCATCGTCATCACACGATCAACAGCATCGTCATCACATGATAAGCAGCATCGTCATCACATGATCAGCAGCATCGTTATCACAAGATCAGCAGCATCGTCATCACATGATCAGCAGCATCGTCATCACACGATCAGCAGCATCGTCATCACACGATCAGCGGCATCGTCATCACACGATCAACAGCATCATCATCACACGATCAGCAGCATCGTCATCACACGATCAGCAGCATCGTCATCACACGATCATATTACAGGATGATCAATCCTGCTCTCTTTAGGACATGAGTCCATGGATGATGCAATCCAGATCAAGTTCCAGGATGATCAATCCTTATCACAACTATAGAGCCAGCCCTGTTTCATGCTGGATGTATCACAACTACAGAGCCAACCCTGTTTCATGCTGGATGTATCACAACTATAGAGCCAGCCCTGTTTCATGCTGGATGTATCACAACTACAGAGCCAGCCCTGTTTCATGCTGGATGTATCACAACTATAGAGCCAGCCCTGTTTCATGCTGGATGTATCACAACTACAGAGCCAACCCTGTTTCATGTTGGATGTATCACAACTACAGAGCCAGCCCTGTTTCATGCTGGATGTATCACAACTACAGAGCCAGCCCTGTTTCATGCTGGATGTAACCTAGAGTAATTCTAGGATTTGTCATGTACATTTTGAACCGAGGTCCAGGGACGATTCAGTCCTATCGTTCAGTTATCGGAGACCTCACGTCTACGGCTCTTCTTTAGGACTGAAGTCCGGGAATGATCCAATCCCCTCACAAGTTCACCAAGAACTTCATTATCGAAGACATACGTCTACGGCTCTTCTTTCGGACTGAAGTCCAGGAATGATCCAATCCCTTCACATGTTCACCAAGAACTTCATTATCGAAGACATACGTCTACGGCTCTTCTTTCGGACTGAAGTCCAGGAATGATCCAATCCCTTCACATGTTCACCAAGAACTTCATTATCGAAGACATACGTCTACGGTTCTTCTTTCGGACTGAAGTCCAGGAATGATCCAATCCCTTCACATGTTCACCAAGAACTTCATTATCGAAGACATACGTCTATGGTTCTTCTTTCGGACTGAAGTCCAGGAATGATCCAATCCCTTCACATGTTCACCAAGAACTTCATTATCGAAGACATACGTCTACGGTTCTTCTTTCGGACTGAAGTCCAGGAATGATCCAATCCCTTCACATGTTCACCAAGAACTTCATTATCGTCAAAACATGTATAACCACAACATGTATCATCATCATCAAAACATGTATAACCACAACGTGTATCATCATCATCAAAACATGTATAACCACAACGTGTATCATCATCATCAAAACATGTATAACCACAACATGTATCATCATCATCAAAACATGTATAACCACAACATGTATCATCATCATCAAAACATATATAATCACAACATGTATCATCATCATCAAAACATATATCATCAAAAGCAGGAATATGAGAGTTCTAAATCTAAATAATTCTAGGTGAGTAAGTGCAGTAAATAGGTAACCTCATCATTGATGAGATAGGCTTGTTTGTCAGATACTGTGCTACTCCCCCTTTCGAGGAGGGTTCTTCTGAACTACACCAAGCTTGTCTCGGAAGTGTTCAAACTTTACTCGAGACAGAGGCTTAGTCAGGATATCAGCAATTTGATCCTCAGTGCTTATATACTCCAGCTTGATAGCTCCTTTCTGCACCATATCTCGTATATAAAAGTACCGGATCTCTATGTGTTTTGACTTATCATGAAACACAGGATTTTCATTCATCTTGATGCAGCTTTGATTATCACACATAATCACAGTGGGGTCCATTTCTAATTCAAACACTCCAGATAAAAGTTTTCGAAGCCATACTGCTTCACAGCTGGCAGAACAGGCAGCTATATATTCAGCTTCAGCAGTACTGAGGGCCACACTTGATTGTTTCTTGCTGAACCATGAGATCATGGCAGATCCAAGACCATAACATCCACCTGAAGTACTTTTTCTATCTGAGACACTACCTGCCCAATCAGAGACTGAGTAACCATGTAATTTGAGTTCATGACCTCCAAGATAAAATAGGCCAAAATCTAATGTACCTTTTAGGTACCTCATTATATGCTTTGCAGCGATTAAGTGAACCTTTCTAGGTTCTACTAGATACTGAATTAGGGTATTTACAACAAAGCATATATCAGGCCTAGTATTGGTTAAGTACATTAAAGATCCAATGATTTGTCTATATAAAGTTATGTCCACTAATTCTGATGAATCATTAACTAATAACTTTAAGTTGGAGTCCATGGGAGTGGCCATGGCTTTGCACTCCAACATATCAAATCTTTTGAGAATCTCCACAGTATACTTACCTTGATTTAGAAATATTCCTTTTGGTTCTTGCCATACTTCTAAGCCTAAGAAGTAGTGCATTAATCCGAGATCTTTCATCTCGAATTCTGAAGAAAGCTTCTTCTTGCTTTCAATAATCTGTTTCTCATCTCCAGTTAGGAAAAGATCATCTACATATAACAACAATATAACTGGTTCATCATCTATTACCTTGAGATAAAGATTTGGGTCAGCTTTACTTTTGGTAAAGCCCATGCTAGTTAAGAAATTATCAATCCTTCCGTACCAAACCCTTGGAGCTTGTTTCAACCCATATAATGCCTTCTTCAATTTGCATACATGAGTTCTTCCATCATTAACCTCAAACCCTTGAGGTTGCTCTATGTATACTTCTTCTTCAATTACACCATTCAGAAAAGCTGTCTTAACATCCATTTGGTGTAATTTCCACTTCATCATGGATGCAAGTGCCATGATAGTTCTAATTGAAGTATACCTGGCAACAGGTGCAAATGTTTCTTCATAGTCAATTCCCTCCTTCTGAGAGAATCCTCTGGCTACAAATATTGCTTTGTATTTTTCAATGCTTCCATCCGCGGCATGTTTTATTTTGAAAATCCATTTGGAAGAAACCACACTTTTATCTTTCGGTTTGGGAACTATATCCCAAACATCATTTTTCATTATTGACTGGTATTCTTCAATCATTGCTTCTACCCATTCTTTCTTTTGAGCTGCTTCTTCATATCTAGTAGGTAGTTGATCCACAAGGTCACACATTAAGGCCATGTAGTTGGACACCAATTTTGGCTTCTTCCTTTCTCTAGTGGAGCCTTCAGGAGCACCATATCTTTCAGCTCCTTGAATAATATCTCTAGCCCATGCTGGTCTTCTTTTCCTGGATAATTCTGCAACAGGGGGTTCTTGTGGTTCCAGCATGTCATGATCCTCTGGTGTAACTTCTTCAGGGATGTGAACAGTCTCTGAGATCCTGGGTGATGAATCTTCTTCATAAACTTCTTCAAGTTGACACTTTCTGGATTTCTTGAGAGCTGCTTCCTCATCAAAGGTTACATCTCTACTTATTTCTATATGATGGAAACCTGGTATGTAGATTCTGAAGGCTTTGGAAGTTTCACAATAACCAACAAACATTCCCTTCTTACCTGAGGGATCCAATTTGGTTCTTTTTTCTTTTGGAATGTGGATGTACACAGGACACCCAAATATTTTAAGATGACTTACCTCAGGCTTCTTACCTGTAAACACTTCTTCTGGAGTTCTGAATTCAAGAGCACTGTGAGATAATCTATTTTGCACATAAACTGTTGTCTTGGCTGCTTCAGCCCATAAGTACATGGGAAGATCTTGGTCATGTATCATGGTCTTCACAGCTTCCATGATTGTTCTATTTTTCCTTTCAGCCACCCCATTTTGTTGGGGATTGTATGGAGTAGTTAGTTCCCTTTTAATTCCAGCTTCTTTGCAAAAGTCCTCAAATTCCTTTGAGGTGAATTCTCCGCCATTATCTGTTCTGAGAATTTTGATTTTCTTGTCTGATAGATTTTCTACTAGAGCCTTGAACTCTTTGAATTTTCCAAAGACTTCATTCTTACCTTTCAGGAAGTATATCCAAGTTTTCCTTGAATAGTCATCAATGAATGAAAGATAGTATTCAAACCCACTTAAGGAAGTGGTGGGCATTGGTCCACATACATCTGAGTGTATAAGCTCTAAAATGTTCTTAGTCTTTGTTTCACTCTTTGGAAAGGGGTTCTTGATATTTTTCCCTTTCTTACATCCTTTACATGAGCCATCATGATCAGCTTTCAATTCTGGTAATCCTATGACTACCTTGCTTACATAGGGTAAGGCTTTATAATTGATGTGAGCTAATCTTCTATGCCATAGTTCACTGGGGCTAGAGATCTCATGTGCAAGGGCAGCTTCTGGATGGCCCTTGAGTTTATAGAGACCTCCTTCTTCTTCACCAATAACAACTGCATCTTTAATTGTCTTTCCTTTGGACCACATGAGTACTTGTCCATCTATGAAGGCTACTCTAAAACCTTTCTTATCTAGTGCTGAAATAGAGAGAAGGTTCTTCTTTAAACCTGGTACATATAAGATGTCTTTCATCTTCAAGGGTGTTCCAGAATCTAGCTTATAGCTAGCTTCACCAATTCCTTTGATGGGATATTGGTAGTCATCTCCTAGAGATACCTTTTGTGAGGAAGACTTTTCTTCAAGATTTGAGAAGGTCTTCCTTTGACCTGTCATGTGCTTGGAAGCACCACTGTCAATGAGCCATGTATCTTCTCCAGGAGATACAGATCCAAAGAGTGCAAAGAATAGAACATATTCTTCTGGATCTTCTTTCTTCACCTTCTTTCTTTTCCTTTTAGGCTTTACCTCTACCTCTTCTTCTTCTTCATCTTCTTCCTCTTCTTCTTCTTCTTCACTATCATTTTCTGCCATATGTGCATGGTGTCTTTTGTGGACAAACTTCTTCTTTTGTGAGGGACAAAATCTGGAGATGTGTCCTAGCTTATCACAGTTATAGCATTTGACTGTGGAAAGATCTCTTACTGGAAATGGTCCTTTTCTCTTTCTAGAGAAGTGTTGAGATCCTTTGTGGTCAACCTTCTTGAGATGACCTGTTCTTCTTCTTCTGGTATGGGTGGCCAAAGCTTGGTCATCTTCTTTGAGAAGAGCTTCTCTGTTGGCTACCCTAGCTTCTTCTTGAACACAATCCTCCCATACTATATCAAATTTCATGCTTTCTTTCCTGGCACACATGGTTTGTATGAAAGATTCCCAAGATCTAGTGAGACCATTAAGAGCAGTCATCACTAGTTCATCCTCATCAAGAGTATCACCAATTGCATCTAGTTGTTCCTTGATTTGTGAGACCCTTGAGAAGTAGTCTTGAATGGATTCTCCTTTGTGCATCTTGGTACTCTTCAATTGAGTCCTTAGATTCATCTTCCTATTGATGTTCTTTCCTTCATACATTCTTCCTAGGGCATCATACATTTCCTTTGGAGTCTTCTTGGAGGCCACTTGGGGAATCAAGTGGTCTTTAATGGAATCAGCTATGATTCTCTTTGCCCTAATCAAATCCTTCCTATGCTTTTCTTTGGCTTCATCTCCTTCTGGTTCTGCAACTTCTTCCTTGATATACTGAGCAAGATCATTCTCCTCAAGAATGAGACCAATTCTGTATTTCCATGCCCGGAAATTTTCTATACCTTCTAGCTTGTCTTCAAGCTTAGTGTTTGGAGCCATCTTCTCTTGGGGGAGTCCAAGAGACAGAGCAGACTTACCTGAAAAGTTGCTTTTCACTTTTCCGGAATCTGGAACAGAATTTTATCGCACTTTTGGTAGAATTAGGGTTTGACTTTCCCGGAGTTCTACTCAACCAAAAAGTTCGATCTATAGCTCAAAAGAATGCTCTTGAGAAGGGCTACTCAGCCATGTAATCAGAATTCAAAAATTCCAACTTTTTTCTGAAACCAAAATCTGACGTATCGCACTTTTGGTAGAATTAGGGTTTGACTTTCCCGGAGTTCTACTCAACCAAAAAGTTTGATCTATAGCTCAAAAGAATGCTCTTGAGAAGGGATACTCATCCATATAATCAGAATTCAAAAATTCCAACTTTTTTCTGAAACCAAAATCTGATGTATCGCACTTTTGGTAGAATTAGGGTTTGGAATTCCCGGAGTTCTACCCAACCAAAAAGTTCGATCTAGGGCTCAAAAGAAAGGTATTGAAAAGAGCTATCCAGCCATGCAACCAAAAATCAATAATACCAACTTTGGGCTGAAACCCTAACTTCACCAAGGAGAGAGAGAGAGGTATTCTTACCTTGTGAAAGATGTCCTATTCAGTCTAGCTCTGATACCATATTAAGTTTAAACCAAATAGCCAAGCAAGATCACTGAAAGAAACACAATCACAAGATAGACACACAATATACCCTGGGAAACCCTCATGGGGTAGAAAACCCAGCAAAGCTTTCCTCAATAAGATGATCAACCAAAATACAAGATGTGCTCCTTCTTCCTTTGTCTCCTTAGCAGATCTCCCAGACAAGTGCGCACTCTTCCACAAGTGAGTGAGTGATCTAATGAGGAGTTCACCTCCTCTATTTATACTTGACTCCCAACTGACTAAAAGACCTAATGGGGCCGACCTCACTTGGAGAAGTCTAATAACCCCTAAAATATAACTACAGGGCCGACCCCCACATGGTGGGTCTAATAACCCTAGTTAATACAAACCCCTGGAGGAATAAACATCTCCAGATACATAATAGGGTTACCTCGGAGGAATGAATCATCTCCGGAATAATAAAGTACAAATATAATATTCTTTGAAGTTACAATATTCAACATGACATATCGTTCATAGTTTTTGAACCCATACGTAGACTAACCTTTCAACCAAAAAATTAACACACATGTGGTGCTATTTAAAAATTCAGATGCATCATGATCGATGTGTTAATCTACTTAATGCACACCTAAAATTATTTTAAAAACACGTGAATAAATTTTAACACCCAAACCATGTAATATCTTTTACATCATACCAGTGCTCATTATATACATGGATGCATCGTAGATAGTGTGTCTTCATAATAAGCACAATCCAATATATGAATATATTTTTTTAATCAGTGCTTTGTTTATATTTGGACGCATAGATGCGTACTAATATACAAAGCAATGAATGATCTAAATTTTAAAGACAATGTTTTTTATTTAATCGATGCACTTGAAATATTCACACGCACTGTTTTTGGTGCATGTTGTGTTTCTAGCACCAAAGATTCTATATTTAAAAAATAAAATCATATTTAAACAATGCACTTTAAATATTCTCATGCACCATTTATGGTGCATGTTTTGTTTTGTAGGACTGCAAGTTCTATATTTTAAAAAATGTTGTTATTTAAACAGTGCACTTTAAATATTGTTAAGCATTGATGCTGCTGTGTGTTTGGTTTTCTAGCACTACAAGGAGTGTTATTAGATAAAATAAGCAATGGTAATAGAGGTTGATTGTTTTATGGGCGCGTCGATAACCTTTGAAAAAAAATTGACAAAAAAAATTATTGTTTGCTTTTAAATAATGTAAATGTACTTTAGTTAAAAAAATGTTTTATTTATGCATCTCTCTCTCTCTCTCTCTCTCTCTCTCTCTCTCTCTCTCTCTCTCTCTATATATATATATATATATATATATATATATATATATATATATATATATATATATATCTATAGATATATATATATATATATATATATATATATATCTATAGATATATATATATATAGATCTATATATATATATATATATATATATCTATATAGATATATATATATATATATATATATAGATCTATATATATATATATCTATAGATATATATATATATATATATATATATATATATATATATATATATATATATATATATATATATATATATATATATGTTTCTGACAAAAGTTATTTGTGTTTAATTAGAGACGGGAGCAACAAGGGCATCAACAAGAACGACAACAACAGTAGGACTAGTACAATGTTGTATGTAAGTGGGAGATCAAAGAGAGGGACATGTATTTGTTCCATTTATCTATTACCCCAAAAACTAGACATCTCTTATGCCATGTTGGCCTCCAAAAGTATTATGAGGAGGCTACGTCGCTGAGGAGGCATTCTCAACTGCTAATGCAGTTGATCCACGTGGGTTTCAGCAACGAAAGGATTTTAGAGTGGGTCCTAATATGTAGTTCCAACCCACAGAGGAGTACATCTACTTCATCCTGGTATTATCCAGGAGGGGAGGATTTTTCCCATTTCCCCAATGTCCCATATAGAGTTGTAGTATCCAGTCAAATGACATATGTACTAAGATATGTCAGCGAGTATTCCTCTACCCTTGGTGACTTCCAAGTTGTCGATGGCCAACTCCTTGTATCTTCTTTTCATGTAGAGGAGGTTAGGTACCTCTTGCTTTCAACAGTGGCCCATGTCACGACTGATGGGAAACACATTAGTTTCCCATTATTATATTATGTTGATTCTTTAGTGCAAAGACCTATATGCATCAATTGGTATTCTATTTTTTGTGTCATTTTTGTTTTTATCTTGATCTTTGTCATGCTATGTTTGCTGGCAGGACAGTCTTCCAATTTTTTTAGAGTTGTTTTCATTATTTTTTTAGAGGTTTCTAGTCACTTGACCTTCATTCCGCGGCCATCCTCTTAGGCCGATGATCGAGGTGTGTATGCACATGTGGGGGCAGATGTTTCCCAAGAGGGGTCAGTTAGATTTACCTGGTAGTTTCACTCGTGAATTACTTGATTTACTTGACAGCGAGGACGATAACACCCTAGATATGGTACCATACCCATACACAAGGTTGGATTTGCGAGGATGTTCCAACGTCATATTTAGCGCAGATGAGCCACCATATGATAAAGGTAATATTAGCTTCATGTTTGATTAATCTAGTTACATTTTATTGTCTACTTTAATGCATATGTAATGTAATGTAATTTAATTAATTGTCTAGTTATTGTTCTTTATAATTTTACCGATATCGACAGTTATGTTGGGGACGTGCATCCCCAACCCGATGAGAACACAGAAGAGGAAAAGGAGCTGCCACAATTATAGAGACCTGGTCTGCAACGCAGGCCCAATGCTATACTCTGCCAAGATATGGAGGATTATTTTTCTGGGTTGTTGGCTCAACGGGGAGTGTGCCCTACTCGATCCAACAATATCATTAGGGACCCAAATCTTGCTCAAATTTGGAGGATCCTCCCATGTGATATGACATCGCTGATGTGTCATATCATGGATACAACCAAGCTACTAGAGAGGTGGAGGCCAACAAGTAGTGTTTGTTCTGATTCATCTAATGAGGGTGGTGATCCTCCACCTCCTCCTCCTCCATATCATCCTCCTTCTCCACAAGTCAATCGAGCACCCACTTATGCACCATAGGATGGCCAAACACACTCTCCTTTACCACGAGTCGATTGACCACCCTCTCCTCCTCACCCAATCTACCCACCATAGGTCATTTGACCACCCTCTCATACTCACCAAGTTGACCCACCACAAGTCAACCAACAACCCTCTTCTCTTCACCCAATCATCCCACAACCCTTTCATCCTCACCCAGTCAAGCCACCACCATCTTATCCTCACCCAGTTGACCCACCACCACCTCCTAGTACATCTCAGCACAATGCTCTTGTGGATAGGATGAGTGGCTTGGGTTATAGAGATCCTCAGGGAGATATATTTCAACTGCTTTTTTCTACATGCAAGAGGTATTGATGCTTCTTGATTTGCTGTGTTCCTTTACTGAGAAGACGCAAAGGTCATGCTCACGATGTAAACTAAACTATTGTTGGTTATTGGAGAATTCTGGAACCTCTAGGACTAACATTATCAAATCTTAGAACTTATATATGACAGGGTTGTATGCGTTAAAGATATGTGATAATATGCACTATGAAGGCTTGGACTAATCTGGTACTGATGTAATGTTGAAATGGAAAGAGACATATATGTCAAAGGTATGCAATAATACTTCTTTGAAGATTGAGGTAATGCAGAGATGGTTAGTTGTTGATTGAGAATGGCTATGTTTCAAATATGTGTTTAATAAATGTTGATTGGAATAGGGTAGCTTGACAAAGAAATCTCCGGAGTGTTTTAGAAGAGGAAGTGATATTCCTCATGTACTGGAATCTATAGGACTATTGGATGAATGCAAGAAGAGAATTTAGTGAATGGCATGCTCAGGGTTCTTATTAGCGCACAGAGGCCTGTAAAAGAATTCTATTCTTTTCATAAAATTGTAGATGAGAAGATAAATAGTTTTGACAGTTCTAAATATATATTTGACTGAGGAAGGGTGGAGTAGGGGACATTGAGTTGGTGCTCAAGAGGATAGGTGTCCTCATCCCAGTGATAGGTTGAATCCTGTCAGCAAGTAGGTGCTTGCAGTAAATCAATTAGTTGGAGCTGGCTATAGCAAGTTGATGCTTGCAGTGAGGGTTGGAGCCTTCACCAAATCAGTAAGTGGGTGCTTACTGTAAACAGGTTGATATTTGAATTTTATGTAAGTTGAAGCTTGCATCAGGGATGGGTGTCCCTCTCAGGTTGGAGCCTAACATTGTAATGGTTGAACAATAAAATAAATATTTTTTGTGGTTTTTCCTTTTAGGGTTTTCTATAGTATCTCTTTGGGTACTATGTTTGTGCATTGAATGTGTTGAATAATGATGTCATGTGTGCCTAAGCTTTAAAGTGTTTACAATATTGTAAAAATGTTATGTATTGATTCACCCCCTCTCAGTACTGCTAAAGGTCCCAACAATGTTAGTGATCTAAATTGGAGATGCAATATAATGTTTGACTATAGTTGAAGATCAGTTAATGTCATTTTTTCAGAAATTATTTAATCTCATTATACGATAACTAACTAATTTTTTATTTGAGTTATTTAGATAGCTAATACTAGTGAAGGTGTGATTTTACTATGTTAATAGTTTATTTCTACAAAATTAAAATTTTTATTTAAAATAGTCTAAAATTTGTAATACTAAAATTTATATAAATTTTAAATCATAATTTATTCAATATTCAATATGGCTTCAATGTATGTATTTTTCAAGGTTGATTAAGTGTGAATTCAATGTTCATTCAAAATATTATGTGGAAAAATATTAACAAATTTATTTAAAATTATTTCAATGTTTTGTGTCATTTAAAATTATGGGTTTAAGAATTAATAATTTGGTCATAGTGCTGTATCAAGGTAATGTTACAAATAGTATGACTTATCGACATTGGATGTTATTTTTGAATGGAGAATGGAGAAATATGTGCTAAAGGTGAGAAATATCTTAATGTTTCGAACCACTAATGCGGCTTCATCTGCATCTGTGAGAAACATGAATATTTAAATTGGATGCTATTATTATAATTCCACTCTTATATTAACAAGAGACACATAGGGCATGTATTCCTTGCTCTTTTGATGGGCATGGCTTTTTTTAATTGTGAATAAGAGATGTTGTTGATTGTTTGATTACAATGTGGCTCAAACATACAAAAAAATTGTAAAAATGATGTGAATTATCTTATACTTATATGTTAAGTTTCCAGTTAGTCATACTTTTAATGGAAAAAATACCAAATTTTATAAGAATGCAATAGAAGTTGTTGCTTTTAACTTTAATTTGTATATTTTGTAATGTTTTGGGATTTAATTTAAAATAAAAACATTACACCTCTTATTCAAAACAAAATAATGTTTTTATAAAATTTTATGCCTCTTCAAATGAAAACACAATGGTTAAAGCATTCTAGATATACAAAATTTTGATCAAAATTATTTATTACTTTTTGCATCAAAATATACACTTTAATTTTAAATTTGCAAATTTTATATCAAAATTTTAAAATATTTAAATTACATATTGTTATCATTAATTCCACAAATTTTAATTCAAGTATATAAATACCAACACCTTTGGCAAGTTATCGCATAAAATTTTAATGTCCTACTAGAATTATTTACCATTATACTTGACATATTTATTGATGATAAAAAAATGAGGGAAATGAGCTACAAATTTATTTTAAGAGAGTAAGTCTTACAAATGATGTTCTCACTCCACTATAGAACAAAACATATACTCTAGTAAAAGATTCATCTAATTTTATGTTTTAGATATATTAGCAACAAACACCTAAAAAAAAATTTAATATACAAATATTCGCCCATATTTTATTAGTATAGTATTGCATTCTTTTAATTTATAGATATTTAGTAGATCAATGACCATATACACATTTCCAATATATATTGTGAATTCTTTTTATTCAAATGTCCAATATATACTCATTTTTCTATTGAATTCAAGTATATCGAGGATATACACATTTTGAATAATATCTCAAAGGCACTTAGTGACATGGACTTACTATCCAAAATTTTGAACTTACTATCCAAAATTTTGATAAGGATTTTATAATTTTTTTTTTACTTTTGATATACAATATTTATGTCAAATCCCTCAAAAAACAACTTTGTGAGAAGCCCTAAACATAACTAGTCTAATTTAGTTTGCGTTGGGCCATATTTGAATAGGAAGTACAATGTATTTAACACATATATTGTAAGGAAAATGACAACATTTACACCCAAACCATCATTGACTAGGAATCATTTAACATAATAATAACAAACTTGATATTGTACAATGAAAATATAATTGAAACACACTTTCATTAGTATAAAACACGACCATAACATAAATGTCGAAATGAAACGTGTGTTAGCACTCAAAATGACCCTTAGGTTGTAGGAAAAGTCACTTCAAGGTAACCACAAAACCAACTTTAGGAAAGAGGGTTGGCTTCTCTCCTTCCAGAGAGGGATCTCTCGCTGATTGTTTAACAAGGCCAGATATACGAATGAAAATTAAAATCAGATTTTTGTTTGGTTGAAAGAAGGTAAGCATTCATTGGGCAGTGGAGTCAAATAAACAAATATATCAAATTACAGTGTTGTTGCATGGAAATTTAAAGCAGAGGAAAGGTATCCATTCAGTCACAGTCAAAATGCTTTGGTCTGCTGGGAAAGGAGAAATAAAGAACAATCCATTAACATGAGCATCTAATAAGGATGAATTCAATGTTAACTTTAGTGGAAATATTTTGTGAATACCTGAAACAATAGACATAGCATATGAATATGAATTATGCACTATTAAACACTTATTTTAGACATGAAGGAAAACATTATGGAAGTAATAAACAGGGTACACATTCACATAAGAGAAGGAAAATAGATTGCAACATAAACAACACATGAATCTCTGCAAAAACCAGCTTCAACGCTATGATTTTATTAAAGGCAAGTCTCACAATACACATCCTAGTTCTCTCGGGTTCCAACTCTTTTTCCTCTCTATTACATATGAACATATAGGAGATGATAACCTCAGTTGTCCAGCTCGAATTATTCTAACCTAGCCTCCAAAATAGAAAGTTGTTACAAAAGTGATGACACCTATACAGACAGGTCCATCATCATTGAGAATCAGTTACAACAAAAATAACAAGTGTTGACAACTAGGCTTAACTACCTTTACATGTATTTACTAACTAGTAACAGACCCTAGTAAATAAACAAAGCCTAAGTAACTAATTCTTCATACTGCAAATATCCACGATTTTCAAATCTTTATGTATGCAACATTAGCTTGGCTTTTCCATATTTCTCCACAACCTTCCATTGGTCGGCAGCTGGCAGATCTAAAGTGGCCACCTACTTTAGCAATACTGGCAGCTCTACATGATCTATATAGGAATAGTTATGTAGGTGTGCACATGCCTCTTTGAAAATCAAACCAACTCAAACTCTTTTGTCAGCTTGTCCACAACTGTTTTACCAGACAATGATTGGTTCATGTCAGCAAAGCTTGCATGGTCTAACCTGCATTCCATCAACCTGTCTTGATACTCTTTTTTAGTCAACATGGTACCATGTTCTTCCCAAAAGAGTGGCAGTCCCTTCTTGAATAATGGATCAAACATATCCCTAAAGAGCTTCAATTGGTGTGTTATAAAGTCTATCCTGGCCTGAATTGTACCTAACTGTTGATGTTTATTTTCCACCTTCTTGGCCCAAATAATGGTAGATAATTTGTCCTTTATGTTAGTTGCTTTCACTTCATCCTCAGTTAACCCATTCAAAAAATCTATGGCATTTGCAGCACATTCAATGGGCTTCTTGCTCAACTTTTCTTTCACTATTGTTACACTTTGCTTGGCCAATTTAATTATAGCCTCCTTGTCTAAGATGAAATCAAGATAGGGTCTTAATCTATTTGTTTCAATTATAACATCATCCCAGATTACCTAATTTGCTTCCTACAGTGATGTTTGACTTGTAGCTCGCTTCATTAATTCATCATATTTAACATGTAACTCTAGGTACTTAGCTTCCCAAGTCTTCCTCTCCTATTCTTCTTCTGAAACTCTGCTTTCCATATCTGTGTTCTGCTTCTGCAACTTCACTAGTTCCAAGTCTTTCAGGATTACCTGTGCCATAGCTTGAACAATAAAGAAATCACTAGACTCAATGGAAGAAGAGGTGATCAAATTCTCTAACTCTTTACCTTTCTCCTGCAATTTCTTCTCTAAATATTCAGCTTTATCCTTTAGAGTCTTCTCGCTTTCCACTATAAGGGACATATCCCTTTGCCACTACTTTTATTTCTCTTCAAACTTCAATAATTTGTCTTTTCAATCTGTTAATTCATTTTTCATCTCTTCTCTTTTCTTCTCAAGCTCTGACAACTCAGATGCTTCTACCAACTGAGTGGAAGGAATCTTTAGTTTCTTCTTTAGTGTTTGAATAGTATTATCCTTCTCATTTAACAGATTTTGTATGCTTTCCCTTTTGTCTGTTTGGCCTTCAGTAGCCAACAATGATGTCTGCAACTTTTTTATTTGTGCCTGGTGAGCTTTATTCTCCACCCTTTCCTATCTAAGCTGATTCCCAATCTTATCCTTACTGGATTGCAATTTGGACAGTTCTAATGCAGCTTTCAACAACTTAGCATAAATAACATCTCTAGTCTCTTTATGTAGATGGATCATGTCAGGAATGGGAATGTACTCCAGGTTCATTTTCACCGCAATGGCCTTATCTTTGGTTTCTATGGCCAAATTCAGAGTGTTCTGAGCATGGCTTCTTGCAGTGACTAAGGATACATTCTTATTGGAAATCTATCTAACTTCAGCATACAACTTTGATTCTTTTGAAACTGCATATTTATCCCCTTTATATTCATCCAACAATTCTGATCTACTTTTTCCTTATGCAGTAGGCTCAGTAGCTGCTTTGTCGAATACATACTCCTTGATTTTGAAGGCGAGTACTTTGTCCTTCACCTGCTTCTTCTTACCTCGACCAATTTTCACCTGCACCATCTGCTGCCCTGTCTCCTCCACTTTTTGCCTCTTTGGGGCTCTTTCTGTGTCCTCATCTTCTACATCCATGGCATCAATGACTTCCACTTTGTTGTATTTTTCAGAACAACTGGCAAGGGGTATAATTGCTCCAATTGTTGGGACCAAGCTGGAGGTGCCAGGTTGTGGTGATGTGTCTTTTTGTACAAGGGAGGTGGAATCGTCTTGTATATCTACATCCATTTGACCTTTGTTTGGATACTCCAACCAGTTAGTAGTCTTTGCCATACCTACAAGCTCAAAGTGCACAAAGCCCTTTCTTTTACTGTCTTTCCTTCTGGTGGTGATAATGTGATGGGGATCATAGTTGATGGCAACTTTTGTTTGAAATCCCATTTCTCTTAATGCACACTCAATGGATGAAAGGGCAGTTGTATTCTTAATGATGAATGGTCCTACATCCCATGGAAATGTGATGTCTGAAGCTTTCTTATGATCTAGAAAATGTTCAGTTTCTACCCTTAAATTTTGCCTGATCAATTCCAGAACAAATACTCTAGGAGTTAAAAATGATGGCAGTACATAAGGTGAATGACTACACCCTTAGAATCTGATTATTGTGTCATGTTTCAAGAGAAACCAATCTCCAATTTTCTTCTCAGCAGAAGGTTGCAACATCTCCTTCATCTCTGTTAACACCCTGGGCAATATTTTCTGATAAAAAACATTGTAAACCTCTGACATGAGGTTGTTCATGAACTTGCTGTAATCTGTGTGCATTTCCTTTGTGAGCATCATCTCAGGAAGCTGCAAATTTTCTTCATTAAATGACAAGAACATCCTCAGCAAATATGATTGAGACCTGAAACTTCTGGTCTTGTGGAAGTCCACTAGCTGAGAATGGATATTATCAGCTAGGGACTCATAAAATTTAAGGCAAGCACACTGGAATGACTAGTTAGACTCTTCATACTCTAATGGGAAGGTGCTAAGGATGAACAACAGACTCATAAAGGGCCTAGTGACATACATATTTGTGTCTAATCCTAAGAATTGGCTTAGCATGGTTATGATACATTTAGATTCTTTAGTAAAGAGACTGACTTCGACTGGGAAAGGCTGGTCTTGCAGTGAGACACTAGGTTTTAGGAAAACCCTGAAGAAACTTTGCTTTAACTCTACTATAGACTGTCTAAAATACTGAATTAGGCATTCTTCCTTGTAATATTTGGACTTCAGACTGAATTCAACAAGAATTGATAGGGATTTTCTTATAATGACAGGGCTAATGAGACACAAGATCTTCGAACTAGACGCATCCATAATTACCCTCTCAGAGGAGGAGTAATTACTAGTGCACCAGTCGACGAATTCAGGGAAGCTTAGGGTTTGGTCAACCGAGAAAAACTAGAAAAACGACCTATATACCTTATGCACATCTATACCCTGGTTCCTAATCAGTTCCAGTCTATCTTTTACTACTTCAATAGGTCCATTAGTCAATATAGTGTCATAGACCTCAGCATCCTTGTCTTCTAACAGTTCCTCTATTTTATGGTGCTCAAAACCTGGGGGTTCTACTTCTCCAAGATCAACCATTTAAATAGTTTTCTGAGAGGAAAAGAGGCCTTCCTGGTTCACTGACAGCTGGTCCAAGATTAGTGACTGAGGTGGATGCTTTCTGCACAGTCTTCAGCTTTCGCTTTCCAATGCACAGGACAAACAGGAACCTGAAACTCTGTGAATTTCATTTTTATATTATTTATCTTTTCATATCATTCTTGCACCTCTTGCGATAAAGGAATTTTTTGAGCCGTCCATCTACACAATCAATCCTGCGTCGTTGATCTCTTTCCCTGTTTAACTCCACAGTATTCCGCAATCCTCGTCCTTCAGAAAGCCTCCTTCTCACACCTTCAATCTGCGAAGCCAATGCTGACCGCAAATCTGAGTCTTATCTGCATCCTGATCGTCCAAAGGCGCGGTCCCTACCATCCGTCAATAAAAAGGTACTTCTTTTGATATCTCGATCTCTTTCCATTTGTAGTAACTAAATGCAATACAATGAATGTATTTACCTGTCACCCCACCCAAGTTGGTAGTGTCTTCTCCTCACTATAAGGTATTTTTCCTGCACAACAGACTGGCGACTCCACTAGGAAGTAACCGATTGTTTTTCTACTCTAGGAGACCTTGTTAGGTTTTTCTTCCAGTCTGTTTGTTCTCTGATAGGTCTTATAGGTCATTGTTACCTATTCTTAATGTCTAGACTCATCTCAGTCCACTGTTGCAAAGCCTTTTTGTTTGCTTTTGAGCCTTGTGCGTTGGTTTACCCTACTTACAGTAGCGCATTTTATCTAATGAATGTTGCTTTGTCCACTACACAGTAGCACATCTTTCTTAGTGTGCACTGGTTTCTGTACTACACGGTAGTGCATTTTCCTGTAACTTTCAGTTCTCTGTTAGGGTTTGATTTCCAGTTGTTTGGGTTCACTTCCAGCCGTTTGCTTTGCTTCCCTAACTGACCCCTGAGACTTGTATGTCTTTCTTGAGTCTTGTTTGCCTCTCTGAAGACCTTTAGTTTTCCTTTACTTGCTTGAGTACTTGTTTCAGGTGTCTTTACTGTTTTTAACTCTTTTAAAGGTTGTGCACTACTCTCTGTTAGACATAGCTGCACATTTCTCACCCTAGATGCTTCTTGCAGTCATACAGACCTGCGTTCTTAACGTTTGTTGTCTGTGGCAACATTAGCACGCTTTTACTGTGTCTTGTCCTTTTGATTAGGGTTTGATCCAAGTTTGAGTCCTTAGGGTGGCTTTGAAAGGTTGTTTGGTCTAGATACTTTCTGATTATCTTTTCTGTTCAGTCCAAGCAATTTAAAGCTTTTTAGTTAGCTTTTCTTTTAAGTCCGTGTGTTGGTAGGGTCACTTTTTGATTTACTTACCTACTCCTTTGTTTGGTGAGTGTTTTCTTAGGGTTTTGGTGCTTTGGAGCAGACTTTTAGGTTTGTCTTTCCGTTTGGGCATCTCTTTTCCTTGCTTCTTTTACACTTTGTTCCAAGCTTAGAGTTTTTCCTTTAGAAACAACTCGGTAGGTGGAGTCTTTCTCAAGTCTTTTTGATTTGATTTTTTTGAGCCATTAGGTTGCTTATCTTACTCACACTTTTTGTTAGGTCTTACTTGCTCCTTTCCAAGTTCTTTTTCTTTTGCAATTATCAAAAAAGAGAAAAAGTGAATTCGGTAGCTTAGTAGTAATATTTATCATTGTTTTGAAGTAGCATAGTTTGCTTTGCTTTGAAATTTAAAAGAAAATTAAAAAGAAATTTGATTTAGGATTGCCTAGTTTCAGTTTTTGAAAGAATATAAACAAAAAGAAAAGAGTCTTTTGTGAATTTGAATGCATTATTTCTTTACGCACTTTGCTTTCTGTCGAAACCATTCCACACCGCACTGCCCTTATTGAGTAAAAAGTAGCCCTTAAAAATAAATCTTACTAAAATTAACTAGCAACATTTTTCTTTTTAGGTATACACATCATCAACTAGCTTAGGATAGGATTTCGGGTTTAAATTACCTTAAACCACCCGAAATCGGTTTCATTACTCAACAATCGTAGTACAACTATCTATTAGGTAAATCCACCTTTATCAAATTGTCCTGGGACACTCTACTCAAACCAAAGTTAAGCACGAGGTTGTGGGCGATTGGAATTGTTGAGGATACCCCCTCACTTTCGCATCAACCATAAACCAGAGTTGACTCGCATACGGGGGTCCACTAGTGCTTTTTAAAGTGATTTTGGATTTCGGGATTTTCTACCCTGCCCATGTGTTTCGACTAGGCTGACGACTATCCCCCCAGGTTATTTCATATTGGTGGTATCCTTAGTATCATAACCCTCGGGCTCTATACAATTAGAGTGGAAGGATATTTCCACTCCACCTCGGACAGACGTGGAAGGTAACCCTTTGGTAGTAATCCCGGGAGGGCGGTTTGGTGATTCAAACGCTTACACCCAGAGGACCTCCATTGGATGCCATGTAACTGACCGTCGGTACTCTATTAGTCTGTTCTGGGCCCTAATCATCCCAGAATTACTTTTGAGAGTATTTTCCATTGTTTTCCTGGTTTGATCACTTAGGAATTTTTTTTAGTGGTATGTTGTTTGCTCCTTAGTTGTAGTGGCCACTAGGTTTTTTACTTAGTTTATTTGTATAGTTGTGGAGGAACAACATCTTCGTAGGTCTCGGAGGTTGCAAAACCTTCCTCCACTCATTGTGGAGCCTCCACCGCCACCGCAATGCCGAAGGACGGATTCCCATGGTTCTTTTGAACTTACGGGCGAAACAGAGGTTCTTGGAGAATCACAACCCAAAACCCCAGATCGACAAGTCTTTGATACTGTCGAGGTTGAGGACCTAACTTCTAGAGAGTTCAGTACTCCTTTCAACCCTCCTCTTACTGGACCCAACGATCCACTTCTGGTACCTGTAGGATTTCAACAACCTGAGTACAGTGCGTACTTATTTACACCTGGTTACACCATGACTAACCCAAGAGATGAGCAGGGAGTTCCTCAAACTCCCACAACTTCTATGGCTACAAGGATTGTTAATCCTTCTTTCACAAACACCACCACACTGAGTTCATCGCGGGTTGCTTCTGCTTTGACTCTGTCCTTTAGTTTTACTGTTGGTACTCTAGGTATGTCGAGCTCATTAGCTTCGACATCTGCCTTAGTTGCTACCCCTACTTTTGGACCAAATAATGTCCCTTTGACAGGGATACTTGCACTAAATTTCACTCAGCCTCCTGTTACACAACAGTTCTAGGGTGTGACTGAAGCTATTGCTTCCACTTCTATTGTAGGATCGATCCCTTCTGCATCTATACCTGTTATGGGTATGATGACGCACCGTCTGTTACTACTACGCCTGGCTTTAACCCCTATGTAGGTTACAATGTTAATCCATCAAATATACCTGTAGGGAGTATCTCTTTCTCTTTGTTTGCTGGAGGAGGGGGTAATTTTATTAATCCACAAAACGGTGGGGTTAACACCCAGTCGCAATGGACCACTGCCACAGGAAGTAATATGCTTTCTTTTGGGTGGAGCAATTTTAATGCATTCACTTCACAACCGATGGCTATGGGCAACCCCAACCAATAGTACACGAATCAGGTAATGGACAATACCCAATACCAGGTTCTGGTCTATCAAATGCCATCGACACGACAGCGTTTACCATTTCTGGCAACTTTGAACTTGCTAGATATTTCAAAACTCACAAATGATCCCATACGCCATGATCCTACATGGCCACCTGTTCCCACTAAGTTGCCCTCATACATCTTGAAGTTTGAAGGTAAGAGTGGTGAGGACCCTGGTGACCATGTCACAACTTTTCATCTCTGGTGCTCCTCGAATTCGCTAAATGATGACTCCATTAGGTTGAGGCCCTTTCAAAGAACCTTGACAAGTGTCGTAGCCAAATGGTATATTGAACTACCGGCAGCTGCATATGGCACCTTTTGGGATCTAGCTACTGTTTTTCTGAACCACTTTCAACTTTTTGTCTGGTACGATGCCGGCACAGACCTCTTGTCAACCTTTCGAAAGAACAAAGCCACTCATCTATCTGATCACATTCAGGAGTGGCGAAGGAGAAAGAGGCTCATTGAAGCCGACATCCCTCCATCATTCTTATTAGAGTGGTATCTTAAATCACTCCTTCCTTATATTTCTAAGGAAGTTGAAACTTCAGGGGTGTCCTCTGAAGAGGAAGCCATTTTGAGAACCCAACAGCTTGACTGGGTATATGCTCAGTCTGGGCTCTTATACGAGATTATTCCTGATGCACCGAGGTCTAACATTGACTTAGGTAAACCTAGAATTGAACCACATGTCGATGGCATTGTGGGTTCAGTAGACTCTACAGCGTTTGATGCCTTAAAAAAGCAGGTTCATGCCTTGTCATTTAAACAGTCTGCTGCAGAAGCAACTTCTGTTGCATTCTCCCCTTCAACAATAGAACCTGTACAACAGGTATAGACAAACCAAAAGGGCCCTTGACATCCCAACAACAAAAGAAAGGGCAAGAAAGGGGAGAGAAACCAACAAAATCCCAAGAACACACAAAATGCCGAGGAGGATGAAAAGGAAAAAAGGAAGGTTAAGTTCCCTTGTAATCTATGTCAAGAGGACCACCTTACCCATCAATGCCCTCTAATGGAAGAATCCCAGAAGTCGATCCGTGAAAAGAAACCTATTGTCTTAAAAGACCCTTTCCCTCATGGATAGAGTTCAGCTTCCGGTAGCTCTGGTGTTGCGGGAACTACTCGTGCCAACTCAGCTGATCAGTCATTCATTAATATGGTTAATTCAGATGCTCTTTTACAAACTCGAGCTAGAAATTATACCCCAGACCCGCAGCAGAAGGATGTTCCTGAGTCATCTACCCCTCTCCACATTGAGAGACCAGTGGACCCACTACCGAAGATTCTGAAAGGTGTTTTCAAACGGGATGTGCACAACCCCAACGCGAGGGCTGCCTCCAACTACAATGTAGTGGAGGATTTAGCCCAAACCCCCTATGCCATGTCCACTTTGGAGGTACTGCAAAGTTGTCCATTACAACGCAGTGCACTCCTCACAGTGATTGGAAGTGTAGATTCATCCAACATGCTTTCCCATTTTGATATGAAAGATATCAAGTTCTAGTTTCTGTACCACGTCGCTCTCCAGATAGAGGTCGTCCATGGTCCCATGACCATTCGACGAGCTGTTGTAGATGAGGGTAGGTCCACGTGCGTAGTGTCCATTTCTTGCTGGAAGGCTTTAGGTAAGCCCGAGTTAGCCCCCTCGAATACGGTACTTACTGCCTTTGATGGAAGATCTCTTCGTCCACACAGAGTCTTACCATCATTTGATGTTGAACTTGCAGGAAAACTAGTATCGGTAGAGGTTGAAGTTCTGGATGCTCCACTCGATTATAACTTGTTGTTGGGTAGGCGCTGGACATATGCCATGCAGGCAATGCCATCAGCTGTTTTCCGGATAATAATGTTCCCTCACAAAGGCAATATCGTCACAGTCGATCAACTTTCGTTTTCCCGGAAGACCAACCAGACTTCATCGGATTCAACAATCCCATTGGTTGATCAGTCCCTCCTAGTTACTGAGAGTTTGGGAGTAGGTCTCTATGGGTCATTAATAGGCACTTTTGAACTACCTTCTCCTATTCATTTCATTGGTTCTGAAGAATGTTCTTCATCTAATATTTTCACAGTCAGTCCAACGACAAATCCATGGATTCTCCCAACTGAATCAGAACCAGTTGTTCCTTTATCTGTTGCAGAGGTGGCTTACTTAGATTCACAACATGCTGCAATAGAACATATCGTGACTCCATTGGTCTCTGTTGAGTCAGATATGGACTATGCTTTTGCATGGTCAGTGGACTCTATCCACTCTTTTGATTGTCTAGACACTGTTTTACCCTCTGATGAGGCGATCTTGGAAGCTATGATAGGCCTAGACCACCCTTGGGAACACATGCACCACAGGTCCTATTTTATTCCTGAACTAGACAGGATAGAGAGAGGTGAGTTTTCTATGAGACTTGGTGGAAGGGTTATTTGTCCTCTATCCCTTCTACTTCACAAGTTGTTTATGCCGAAGGGAACATGGCGAATATATCAAGAACCATCCCGGTCAACATTTCCACCGAACCTGGGGTCGTAGAAAACATTTTTATTGGAGCAGACTGTTCTCCTGAAGAGATCATTCTGTATACCAATCTTTTTAAAGAATTTTGCGACATCGTTTCCTGGCCTTATGAGGAGGTTCTAGGCATCGACCCTACTTGAAGAAGTACTATGCTTAAGCATCTGTGCTTTTTCATGTATTATAGCTGTACATTTTGGAGAGTTAGTTTTTGTTTACGGTTGTAGTTACGTCTTATGCATCCATTTCTTTGTGTTTCAGATGTCGACTGAACACTTTATAGGGTTTTCTCATGGTGCTAGCTGCCACACCCGTCAGTTGGCCGTAGCTGCTTGGGTTATTTACTCACCAACTGGCCAACTGGTTTCTTCAGGAGGGGCTTGTCTAGGTCCCACAACAAACAATGTGGCTGAATACAGTGCAGTCATAGAGATACTCTGAGATGCTCTGTTCCACGGAATTTCACATTTGGAGGTACGACTCGACTCGCAGTTAGTTGTTTTTCAGTTAATGGGTGTTTATCAGGTTAGAGATCCTACTTTGCTACGTCAGTTTCTGCGCGTTAAGTTACTTGAGAGACAGTTTGATTATATCACATATCAACATATTCCAAGGAACTTGAATGCATTAGTTGATTCATTTGCAAACTATGTTTTAGATTGCCATTTGCATCATTCACACACATAATAATTCATGCATAAAACAAAATAACACACATGTAAATAACCGATACTATATATATATATCCGTATCAAAAAATAGTACGAGTTTGGATCATAATTCTGTCACAGAGTCATGTCATAAGATACAAAATTGGGCTCGATGGCCTCAAAAAATAGACATAGCATATCCTTATCCTATGGAGAAGGTGGGGCCTCCTCTACCTCTGTTACCTCTCGATAGAAAATGACCATCCTGGCTACTTTCTGCAGTAGCCTAATCCAGGCTGGGGGCACACCGACCACATCCTCCTGCATGTCGAGTGGCATCCGCTCGATCCTGTAAGTTGGGATGTCATGAGTCAACCAACTCATCTTCCTCTCTATGTTTCCCAACATGGCATCAACTACACCCACTATCACTGGTCTCATGAAAGTACTAGGGTGTCCCTCAAGACGTACTAGTCCAACATCTACATATGACACTTTGTTTCAGTACCTCAAACTCATCATAAAAATCATATATATAAAATATAAAAATTAAATAATTTTTCAAAAACATAAACATACCTATATCTCCCCAGGCTGCTCCTGGAGGAAGTATCAACTCAGGATCATGGCAGAAGTCTACACCCGCATATGGAAACTACTCAAGAGCTGGCACTTGTCGTTCCCACCAACCCCAAAAATCATCCTCATGGTAACAGAAGTTGGTCTCGCCACCACCCTGGTGGAGGAAGATCTCACCCCAACGAGACAGCATTGGCTCACGAGGGTTGACTGGGGGCAAAGGCATGCCCAAACTGATAGCAGGAACCCTTTCAAAGAAAAAGGTGCAAAGTATGCTTCCGTACCCGAAATTCATCATCCTCCCGGTCTTACACCCCGAGAGTTGAAGCTTCATGTTCACCAAAAGACTTGAACACCAGTCATATACTTTGTCGTGGAAGCATTCAGTACCTATATGCATGTAATGTCTCGAAGCAAGATGTTGCATAGCACTCCCTCCCATCCGGTTAAGAATACTCATGATGACTTTGAGGGGGAAGCTTGCAATAGTCGAGATAAGAATCTGACTACCGGACTTCTCAGTTCTCGGTAGGCAATAGGGATTAACATACTCTTGCACGGACAAGGCACCCACATTGCGAGAGGACCCTTTCAAGCTCACAAAGTCTCCCCTCTGAGAGAGAACCATGATAAAATAGATGTCATCTATGGTGAGTTCCAGTATTTCACCTTGGATATCAAACACCAATGCCTCGGCACCCCAGTATTGGACAAGCCTCTCAAGCAAACGGATTTGTGCCCGCATGTTGACCGTTCTATAAAATTTCAATAATCCACATCTTCGAAGCGCACGGAGAGTCACTGGATATTGTAATGCTATTTGATCCATGTCCTCATGCTCCCTTTCACGCCATATGAGAACCGTCCTGCCAACAAGTCAAATTTTAGTCTTTTCACTTTTTACCTTACTTTTAGGGGTGGGCGCTACTGTTTGTACTAGAAAGTCATGCCTGAACGCTGCTCTGTATGAACTAAACCAGCGCACTTGGCTAAAATGTGCTACTTTTCTCACACACAGTAGTGCACACGTAGAAACGCGTTTTGAACATGGCTAGAGATTGATTTTGACCATGAAAATTGACAAAAAAATGCATGAAATTGCAAGTATGGGAGGAAATAACTTGGTGGAAGTAGAAGATTGTTTGGTGGCCCGGTTTGATCGTAGCGAATGGAGGAAGATCAAGGTTTTGCTCCAATTTGCCCTAGAAACTTCAATTGTGATAGTTGATTTTTCAATTTGAAATTATTTATATAAAATGAACTTTGATTTTTACCCACTTTTTTCAAAAGTGTATAGTTTTAAGTTGTCCCTAAAAGGTTTTATTTAATCACTAATACCTACAAATGTTGGTGAGTTAAATTTAACCTAGGTATTTTAAATTTTCACTCGAAGTTTAGAGTATTAGACCGGATCTAACTTATTGACAGACCAATATAAATACCACATTGTTTTATTGGGAAAATTTGTCGATAGTTACTAACTCAATTGTTGAGATCCTATTCTTTGGCAGGACATGAACTTACGATCCTAGAAGTTGTCTTTTAAGTTGTTTTAAGCTCTTTTTTGGACTATTTAAAAGCTAAACAAGATTGTCGAGCATACTTGTTCTCTTCAAGCTCATTAAAGGAATTGAAGGTACATCCACTTAGGTATAAGTTTAACCATTTTCTGGACTTTTGCGGATTACTTACAAAAAAGGAATACTCTAGTCATTCGTGGCTAGAAGAGTTCTTCTCTCATCGTTTTAGACTTTTTCGGGGGAGGAGACTAACTGTACGAAAAAGGAATTTTGGATCCTTCTTTAGGGTTTTCAGGATCTTGAAACATGAAAACACCAAGCAGGCATTCACCTACTCAGGCTCAATGTGAAATCCACGAGAGGGTATTGTTGGTTGTGGAGACTGATCTTCTAGTCTCATAGATGATGATTCAACCGTGTTTGAACCCCAGGTTTGGTTATGATCCCGACACGATCCCCAGGGGGTTTGGGGAGCGCGGGGGCCAGAGGCCCCCATCGAGGGTTCGGGGGTCTAGCCCCCGAGATAACATTTTGGGTTGTTTTCACCAACGGTTTTCGAGCCCATGGTTTTGGGTAACCCATGGTATTTTCCGATTGTATTTCCCTTATAAAAGAAAGACATTGTAACACGGATAGGGTTGATGTATTAGGTATTATGCATTGTAAATATCTCTGAGATCGGAAGAGAGACTGTGAGATAGTGAAGAGGAAGTGCAGCGGCTGTGCTGTAGGTTGTATCCCTTCACTTTGCTAGACGGTATAATAATAAGGACTGGAAAATTTAGTGTAGACGTAGCTCATCTTGGGTGAACCACAATATATCTGTGTCTCTCTTGTAATGTGTATGTGTGATTATATTTTCATTTATGTTTATTGTTATTGCGTTGTGATCCTGTTTTTCTAACAGGTATATAGAGGATTGTTTAAGTTTTTCAGACTCTATAAATAGGAAAACACCAGTGAGCATATACCAACCCGAGCTCAATACTAAAATCCATGGGTAGGTGTATGGAGTTATTGTTTAAGTTTTTTCAGACTCCTTAAAATTGAAAACATCGGCGAGCAAGAACAGATCTCGGCTCAATATTAAAATCCAGAGATCAGTATTATAGAGTATTTTTCTATCTCTTCTTCAGACTCTGTAAACAATGAAGAAGGTCCTGAGTCTTCCTCCCATGGGCTCGTTAAACATTTACATGGTTGGGCTTATTGAGTTTTCTTTCTTGGACTCATTAAAACAACAAGAAGGACATTCTTTTACCAAAAAGAATAAAGGATGAGAAGGGTATATCACATCTTTTCAGTTTCAAAGGCAGTTAAGTCAGTCATATCCTTGAACACAGCACCTATTTGAGTCTATCATTTCAGTTGGGTTTTAGTTTTTGACCTTAAGGTGAACCTGGTCTCCGAGTTTTTACTCCCCCAATTGGTTATTCTTCCAATCATATGGAGGGTCTGTTAATGTCTCCTACATTGCAAGCTTATATCACTTCCCCTTCATGTTAAAATCTGCCTAAGTCACTTTGTGTCGTGCTCACTATTCAAGGATATAGCCTGTGTCAACCATTCTGCAATTCACCTTGACTTCATGTGTCATCCATCCTGGTGTCAGTTTTTTTCATCTTGTTACTTTTCCTACTCCACACCAGCTCATACCTTTTCAGTGTTCCTCGTGTTGGATGATGGAGGATGCATTAAGGCCTCCCTTCTAGCGGACTTCTTCCCATCGAATTCAACTCATTATGCTCTGGGAATGAAGTTTAGAGTTTTGGTTAGTACCTTGGGTATTGCGGTCATCAGTGGCAGTTTCCCTCACTGTTGAATAATGGGAATACATCAATGTCTCTTATCCAACAGGTTCCTCAAGTGTTCGACTTCAAGTCCACTTATTCACACTTGTTGGATTGTACTAGATACCTTGGACCCCATTATCATTATTGATGGAAGTCCTCGCGTTTGTTAACAGTATACATCAATGACCAGTAATCAAACGATACTGCCCATGTTCGACTTCAGCTCATTTATTCACATGGTTAGGGTTTGTGCCTTGGGTTGTTTGGATGAAGACCTAGGGATTCTAATAGCATCACCATATTTATGTTATTGCCCAAGTTGCGCAAGACTGAACCTCGCTCATTTTGGCTCTTCATGAGACATATATCCAGTTTGTTGTTATGGCTATGATCTCTCATTTTGACATGGATCCACGCTTGTATTTCAGTGGCCATGCTATATATACATCTCCTAGTTATGTATCAGAGATCATGTTGTATCATGCTACACATCTATATGATGTCAAGATTGTAATTGCTCGCTGACCTTGATCGTTGTTTCAGGTACTTTTGTGTCTTGGTTCTGCGGTTTCTTGCTCCTCCTCTAACTTGGAATTATAATGTATTTCGGCCATTGTTTCCCTCTGACCTCACACATTAGGGGGCATCTGTTATAGGTCAAATCTGCACTTCTCCGTCTGTGATCACATTGCTCTGTCGATCACAAAAAGGGACACCATGGATTGAAGAGCTAGGTTGACCTAGATGACTTACTGTTGGAACTACATTCTTCAGCTGAAAATCTTACTTTGTCTACTGATTTCATGACATGTGCACTACTCTTTGCATAGTAAACCAGTGTTCTAAATGCTACTTTGCTCAAGGACAACCAGTGCACACCTTAAAAAAGTTGTGAACGCTTGTTGTAAAGCACAAAAGTTGCATACTGTGCGCTACTCTGGTTGTATGAAACCCGCACACATCTTAAGATGAAGTCAAAAAATATATTAAGATTACGAATTGGGATTAGTTGAAGTTGGTTCTGCAACTTCCCCAACCTCCCAATTCAACCACCTCTTGATTCCAACTGCCTACCTTGTCCCATAAATACAAGGAGGATCCATGAGAGAGGGGCCTAGAAGAAATGCTTTAACTGTTGTTATGTTGGAGGAATTCCCAAGTCATTGTGAAGAGCAGGAGCCCAGGACTCGATTGCAGAATCATCTTGACCGATCAGGTATATTTGTACTCATTTATGTTTCTTTGACAATAAAAATGTGGAAATACCTTTCCTGTCCCAAATCGAATGTCTATTGGATTGTATGTTCATTTGGTTCAATATCTGATTGTAGTTGATGTTTAATTGCTTTCAATTTCATCATATTTATTATAGTCAAGATACACTAAGGAAGGTTTACTTTGTGTTGCAGGTTCATCATAGCGGAGGATCAAGCGAAAGCTAGGACCAGTCGTCGATAAAAAGGTACTTCTTTCGATATCTCGATCTCTTTTCATTTGTAGTAACTAAATGCAATACAATGAATGTATTTACCTATCACCCCACCCAAGTTGGTAGTGTCTTCTCCTCACTATAAGGTATTTTTCCTGCACAACAATTTTCATTCCGAACCTAGATAGAAACATTTAGAGTTCTTATTTGCATCCTTCTGGGTCATATGACTCTGAAGTCTACCACCTTAATCATTATTTGCAGGGATCAAGCCTTTTCCACCTATTCAACCCAAAACTAGTGCTAACAACGTGTACATATCATTGTTTGTTTCCATCACCTAGATTATCTTCCTTGCTTGGAATGATAACATTGTTTTTCTCAAAAATATGTTTTGATCTTGTGTCATGTCTTAGTAAGAACCACCAATCCCTATCCAACACACCCAGGTAAAGTACACTCGGTTGCAGTGTTTTGGGTAAACATAAGGGTCCTCCTTCTTTTTATCCCACATCCTTTTAGAGTTGATACATATTATCCCACTATCATGATATTCCTTTACATTATTCCATTCGAAAGTATCCCACCACTTGCACCTAAAAATAATGCATTGGAAAGATGAGAAGTCCACTTGCATGATCTCATGTATCTTTCTGATGTAACTTAGCTTCCTCTATATTATGTTCTAATCACGATGGCTAGCATGAATACATCGGTTGAACTTGACCTCCATGCCACAATAAAATGTGACACGTCCATCATCGGTATCCTCAATGCGGAAATGATGTTCATATGATGACATGGATGGGAACAAATGCACCTAAAAAATACAAAGAATTGATGTTAATAAAAAATAATGCATGTTATAATTCAAATGTGCATTATAAAATCAATAATGGAGATGGAGATATTATAACAGTTGTTGCACCCAATACCTATGTTGAGTGCATCCTCTTCACCATGTGGGTAACGACTGGATGCGCCATATTTCTCTTTGATTATTTGGTCATCCACCCAACTGTTGAGATGGATCATTGGCATATTTTATTTTAAATGATCGGGATAATCTGTTGTTCAATCGTCTAAATTATTTCTTATCCATGTCTCATTTCCTTCTCTTCTCTTCATACAATGCGACCCATGGTTGTGTTGCCTTTGCATTGTAAAGAAAAAATTTATTGATGGTATCAATTTTTGCATTCGTTGATGTAATCATGAAAGGAAAATGATTAGTATGAACTTAAATATATATTATCAATTTCACTATAAACAATTACTCTATAGAAAATTGACAAAATATAAGTGACTTACTCTTTATCATGCACCTTTTTCTGTTCGTCTAGAGTAGCTCTCCTTCCATTTTTTCCTTATCTCATTGGTCATCCCAAACCACTCTGCCTAATGTGTCATTGATTTGCTTGATGTATTCACTAGAATAATAGAATGAATCATATATTATGTACCCCTCTTCCATAGACCCCTCTAGTTTTTCTTTATGTCTAACAAACCCCTTCAACCTTTTCATGAACCTCTCCATCAAATCAACCAACGACATGAGACCACCCCAACTAATTCAATCTCATCATGTAGGTGAATTAGAAGATGGACTTGTGAGTCCATGAAAGTTGTGGGCAATCCCTTCTCAAACATACAAACAATCTTAGTCGTCTCTCGACGCCACCGTGGCATGATAGCTATGTGTATCTCCTATGATGTAATCCAACATACAAATGCAGATAATTTAGACATGGATCATTGTAGATATTGGGGGGAGTCATGGTTCACGCAACCATGCATGAGAAAAGGATAATGACAATACAACATAGACACGTAAGAAATCAATTAGCATAAAACTATGAATGCATGGCATATTATAATAACCTAAATTGCGTAAAAAGAAGAATGTAATTGACATACATACCCTTAGAATGTTCAAATGGTCGTGCAATTTCAACCGCGATAATTATCCTTCTATTGTGAAGCAATGTCGTAGCATTGACCCATACAATTAAGGTGTCTTCATTCTCAATATAACATCCTTTTCCAAAGAAAGATCATTTTTCTTCAAAATCCATGGGACATCACCCTCTTTAAGAGACCAAGAGGTTCCATCTTGCCTCTCTTCTACTTTCATTTCTTGGCCAATGTTTGTTGGGCTTGGCCCAAGTGGGGAAATTTTGAGCAAGAAAGACTTTGGAATTGCAAGTTGAGCGTGGTTCAGATAAAAGTATTTTTGGTACAAGTTTTGGATGCTGTGAAGTTGTGCGCAGGGTAGCAATGGAGGAAGCTGCGAGGATCAGTACTGCGAGGAGGCGGTGCTGCGAAGTGTCCAGTCCACGGGATGCCAGCAAAGCAGAGTGCTGGACGGAGGATGGCATGTGTTTCGGTTAGACCGTCAACGGTCTATTTTTGGTAAAGATGCTCCAGGAGTGCTAAGGGGCAGGCAGGAGCAAATTGGGAAGAAAGTGACCTGTTGGCATGCGCACAGTCGGAAGGCCGATAGCGACATGAAGCATGCATGGAAGACCACCACAAAGGAATAATCACTACCAGGTGCCAGAAGTCCGGTTTTGGGGGAAACCGTGACAGTTTTGTAAACCTAAGGGTTTCTGCCTACAGACTGTAAAGACATGACCTACGGGCATGATCTATAAATAAGGGAAATTTTGTATGGGAAAGGGTTAGCTCTTGATTGTTAAACATTGTTAGAATCTTTGAACTTGAAGCTATTGTAAAGGCTCTGTAGCTGAGTGCGCAGAGACCTATCTGAGAGAGAAGAGAGTCTGCAGTTGAGTGCGCAGAATAAGAACTGTTGTACCCTTCCCAAAAGACTAATTAAACAACAGTTCTTGTGGACGTAGCCTCCATCCGAGGGGTGAACCACATTAAATTCGGTGTCGTGTGATTGTTTGTATTTGCACTTGTTCATTTGCTTAGCATGGATGTTTAATGCCGCAGTTATCTGTTATGTGATTGCTTTTGTATGTATTTTCCATAGGAATGGTGGGAATAATATGTTAAGTAATGCATGTGTGGATGAATGTTAAGTATTCAGCATTTCTAAGTCTTTGAATGTATGAATCTGTGGTTAATCACATAATTGAACATTGGATTTGAGTGCAGCATTGGAGTGCGCAGTATTATATGTTTCGTTCATTTACATACGTCTTAAAGATAATAATCTAAGTGTTGTTGAATGGATAAAGAACATTAAGTAAGACTGGTTAGAGTTAATCAAGTCTTGAGCAGATGTGTAGTCCAGTCGACACGTTGACCCCTTGGAGAGCGTTGCGAGATAAGTTGTTGATAACTTGTCGTCGTAACACGGGAAGTATCCCACACTGCGCAGTCCTTAGATGTGTTGGTTGCGCAAGTGCCTTAGCTTTCCGAAGTCTCGTCGCAAAGTAGCAGACTTTGCACAGTATGTTGTTTGCAGCAAGAGTTCCTTTTATCGCATTGTCCATCAGTTCCTCCTACACTCGCATCACCAGGTTGCAGAAACCTGATTCTGCAACCACCTCCTCAGTTTTGCCTCGGGTGAGACCTCAGGCTGTGTGCAGTCTATTACCGAAAGGGCTGGTGAATAGGGGTTTTGTTGGTTCCTTGAACCGCGAAGTACCTGGGTCTACATTAGAAACCTCTAGCTCAGTTATATACGCCAACAAATGGTTCCGTTGCTCGGCTAAGACTAGTGATGCGATAGTGTATTTGGAAAGTAATGTGTGACAAAGAATACCAGTTCCCGTTGGGTTCAGACAATTGGCATCTCGAAAAGAAAGAGATCTGGGATTGGTGTGATAAGATCGAAAGATATTTTGCAAAGAAAGAAAACATACACCCGCGTTTCTCTGACGTACAGTGGTTAAACAGATATTTGTGGAAAGATATTATGGGCCTCATTTGGAAACGGGATGCACGAGTGGATATCGCAACTCGCAGAAAAGAAAACCGATTTTCAAGGAGGAGTACCTACGGAGTGGACCCCAGAGCTCACAACACGACTCAAAGCAACAGACAGCCCATTATCGCAAGCAATCAAATTTTGGGTTGATAGCATACTTGAAGGATTTGTGACCGAGTTTGTTGTAGATACGCTGAAGTCCTACAGCCAAGCTGAAGCATACTTTTTCGAAGGATTCAGAGGTAAGTTCCTGAACAATCTCAGTCTATACATTAAAATGCTTTTAGCTAAGAAAGGCGTCTTAAGAATGCAGTAATAGTTTTGACTCTGTCATGGTAGAAAGTATATTTAGTGGTTCTGACAAAGAAACCCATAATCTGAGAAGTGGAAAGAGATATAAGTTTAATAAAGAGAAGAATTCAGGAGGACCTGGACTCCGCGTGGATACCGAAATCCCATGTGATCTTACCAATCAGACCGCGCCATCATCTACCACCATCCACCCTATTACACCTCAGAACCCGCCGGTTGCAAATACCATGCCACCCCTATCTCAGAACCCACCCGCTGCAAGCGTAGCGCATCCCACCCCACAAAACATTAATACTGCTAACACCATAGGAGAAGGTACTCAGACCATCCCAACTCAAACTATTCCAGTTTAGAATACCCAATATCAGAATATCCCGCAGAATAGCACTATTTCGAATAATACCTTTATTTTTTTCCGCTCAGAACCCTTCGCAGACTCATAGCACTACTTAGGGTGCTACAAAACCAGGAAGGAGAATGACAGATAACGATATAAAACTGTCGATATTCAAAGGAACGGGTCTAGAAGACCCTGATCAGCATTGGTTTCTATGTGAAGCCGTATGGAGTGTAAATCAAGTTCAGGATGATGCTGTAAAGAGAGCACAACTCATCACTACTTTCAGAGATAGAGCATTGCATTGGTTTATGAAATATTCTCAGGCACAGTCGAGAACCCTAACAGAAATCAAGGCTCCACTCGCAACAGAGTTTAAGAAGCCAAAATCAGAATCACAGTGCATAACATAATTAAAGGAAATGAAGCAAAAGCCTACCGAAACGGTCTAGGAATTTGACCAAAAATTTAATACATTACTAGATCAAGTGAGCTTTGAGATAGCTCTGCAACAGCATAAGGAGTGGTTTATTGTTGCACTGTTGCCACACATCAGACAACCACTGATGCAGCAGAAGGTTGCATCGCACGCAGAGGCCTTAGAGATCGCAATGAAGCTGGAGGCTTCATCGATTGGATAGAGTAGTTCTGGGATGTCACAGATCCAGAACCAATTGACCACCTTGACATTAGAATTGCAAGGTATGAAGAATGGAAAAGAATAGAGATATGAACAGAGAAACGAATTTTGGTGCACAGGATGTAAAGGAGAGGGCCACACCAGAGAAAATTGCCCCTTATTCCAAGATTACCTCAACAGTGGTGCGTCGAAACCCATGAATCAAAACCAGGCACCGTGGTGTGAAATATGTAGAAGCAGAGGACACAGACCTGAGGACTGTTACCTAATACAGAAATATGTGAAAACACCAAAAAACTTATATTGTAATTTCTGTAAATCAATTGGACATGACAAATCCAACTGTCGCGCATATGAGCTAATGAATTAAAGGAAGAAAGATATGGAAGCAATGCGAGGCGCTGGTATGTACCACATCCAAGAGGAAAATAAGCCAAAACAAGAGAACACCCTCTATGATCAAGGCGGATATAGAGGCCGTGGTGGTGGATACCGTGGGAGAGGAAGAAATGTCGGCCCAACCAAAGGAAGAGGCCGTGGCCAGGTAATTTGTTATAACTGTGGCCAGCTAGGTCATGTATCTCGAGATTGTACAAACCCATGCACTACGTACAATTACTGTAAATCATTTGAGCATGTCATTGAAGACTGTCATGTGCTAGAGGTAGAAATGCATAAATGAAGAAGGACAGAACCACCGAACCCCAACATTTAATTGATCGCAGCAGAGAGACGACCTGCGGATCCAAGTGTAAATGTGGTAACACATAGCGGCGCGGATACAAGAAGAGATGGAGGCACAGAAGCTTCGACTTCTGGAACATGCGATCCTAAGTAGACTCTGGGTGAACCAGTATGGATTAGAAAAGCACCTGGGAGAACACCTGGTCTGGACTTACAGAAAAATAAGGGAGCATTCGAGGAAGCACGGGACATGTTCAAAACACCGCCACCTACCTCGCTAAGAATCCCATTGCACAGTGAAGTACCGTAAATAGAGGATATGCCAGCAGCCTATGATCACACGAGCACTACAACAGATACAGGTACCTCTGTTGTGCAGTTCCTACGGAGCTGCATGAAGTTATTGAAGAGCGCAGATGCTTTCATGGAATTTGAAAAAATACTCAGGCAGTATGAGCCATGCAATGAGAAGGGGGTTTCCCCTGGAGCAGTCCATAATATTCGAAGTCCTAAAAGAACAGGAAGGGAAATGAGGCTCACTACACAGATTGGGGACTATGAGATGGATGAGATCATTCTTGGTCTTGGATCCGAAGTAAATGTCTTGACCAAGCAGATATGGCATCAGATGGGCAAACCAAAGTTACAGTGGTCACCACTACAGTTAAGAATGGCTAATCAAGGGATATTTATACCTTTGGGGAGGTTACCCAACACCATCGTTGACATTGACGGAGTGCGCAACTATGCAGATTTTGAAGTGATTGAAATCGTGGATGACAGCTATCCTTATCCAGCGTTGTTGGGTATATATTGGGCAATGACAAAATATGCCATTATTGATTTGAAGACTATGAAAATGATATTTGAAGGCAACGATATCAGGGTCATCGCGCCATTGGACCCCTCGCAAGGTGAACGATAAGTTGAACCGATTCAGGAGGAATCCCGAGCCCAAGACTTGGATCGTATTTACAAGATGACAACTAATGCTATTGACTATATTAATCCAACGGTGGATGGAACACTCAGTTGGCGCTGTGACAGCTCTTGTATTTTAGACTCTGATGCAGGACTGGAAAACTGGCAAAGCAGACTGCATGAAGTATCTACCAGAATATGCGCGCAAATCATGAAGTCACTCCGCTGGATTGGAAAAGAGGTAACTCCAATCCCTACCTATGATGGTTCATCTAATGTTTATTGCTTTATCAAAGAATATACTGCAGCAGTTGCAGATGAATACCGCATATTAGCATTAGACATGGCACTGCGCGAGACACCTACCAGATGGTGGGCTGCGCATAAGAAGACACTGACAACATGGGATCAGTGCAGAGTTAAAATGCAAATCAGGTTTGCTGAGAAGGTTACACTACCTTTTACAAAATATAATGGATAGACAGATCCAAGGAGTCATATTGAAGCTTGTTCACAAGCTTGGGTGGAAAGGCCACAGACAGAATGAGTGCATCTGTTCGTGCACACGCTGGAGGAATCGATTCTAAAGAAGTGGTACCTCTTCACTCTGGCTAGTGGTTTCGCCAGTACATCTACAACCTGCTCATCCATCGCAACATACAGGATCTTCACTGCTCCTCTCTACACCATATCCTTGATATAGTGATATTTGATCTCAATGTGTTTCGACTTGTCGTGGAACACCGGATTCTCATACAGCTTCACACAAATTTGGTTGTCACAAAAGATACCAGTAGCCTCTGGCGAAAGATCAAATAACTCAAACAGTAGCTTTCGGAGCCATACTGCCTCACAACTAGCCGAACATGCTGTAACATACTTTGCCTCGGATGTACTCAGTGCTAGGCAGGACTGCTTCTTGCTAAACCAAGAGATCACACCTGATCCCATACTGAAGCAGAACCCAGAAGTGCTCTTCCTATCTGCAGCACTGCCTGCCCAATCTGAATCAACATAACCTTGCAGGTTAAACTTTTGATTCGCATCATACTTGAGCCCATAATCAACTGTACCCTTCATATACCTCAGAATATGCTTTACAGCAACCAGGTGAACACCTCTCGGATCCGTCAGGAACTGGCTCAATGTGTTCACCGCAAAGCAAATATCTGGCCTTGTGTTCATCAGGTACATCGAGGACCCAATCATCTGACGATACACAGTAACATCAACCGGCTTAGATGTAGCATCACACAGAAGCTTTAGGTTCGATGCCATAGGTGTGGCCATGGCCTTGCAATCCATCATCCTGAACCTCTTCAGGATCTCCACTGCATACTTCCCTTGTCCAAGGAAGATTCCATCTGCACTCTGCCACACCTCCATGCCTAGAAAATAGTGCATCATCCCCAAGTCCTTCATCTCGAACTCGGCAACAATCTTCCTCTTGGTATCAACAATCAAATTATCATTACCTGTAACAAACAGGTCATCCACGTACAGGAGTAGTATCACAGGATTGCCTTCCTCAACCTTGTAGTAAAGGTTGGAATCCGCTTTACTCTTGGTACAGCCCAAACTGGATAGAAAACTGTCCATCCTACCATACCAAGTCCTAGGAGCTTGCTTCAAGCCATACAAGGCTTTCTTCGATCTACACACATATGACTTCCTTTCATGTGTCTCAAAACCAAGTGGCTGCTCCACATATACTTCCTCCTCAACTAAACCATTCAAGAAAGCAGTCTTGACATCCATCTGGTGTATCTTCCATTTCATCACTGCAGCCAGAGCAAGTACTGATCTGATGGAAGTGTACCTGGCTATAGGAGCAAAATTTTCTTCATAATCAATCCCTTCTTTCTGGGAGAAGCCACGAGCTACAAATCTCGCTTTGTATTTCTCTATGCTGCCATCTGCAGCATGCTTGATCTTGTAGATCCATTTGGAAGTCACAAAAGACTTCCCTTCAGGTCTTGGGACTACATCCCAAACATCATTTTTCATTATTGATTGGTATTCCTCGACCATGGCATCATTCCATTCTTTCTTTTCCGCTGCTTCTTCATAACTTGAAGGTTCTTTGTTCATAATATCACAGAGTAAAGCAACATAGCTAGTATGTGATCTAGTTCTCTTCTTTGCTCTGTGTTCTTCTTCTGGAATGCCATATCTTTCTGCATCTTGAATGAGCTCTCTAGCCCATGTAGGTTTCCTCTTGTGAGAGTCCTTCTCACGAGGTGGATCTACAGGTTCTTGCGGATCTTCAATTTCACGATCAGCATCTGGAATTGCTTCAGCCATGGTAGTGTCTTGAAATTTGGTTTCCTTTGGTTCTTCGTGATCTTCAATAGGTGTCTTCCTTGACTTGATGAATGCTGAGTTTTCATCAAATGTCACATCCCTGCTGACATCAATCTTCTTGAACCCTGGAAAGTATATTCTATAGGCTTTCGAGCTTTCACTGTAACCCACAAAGATACCCTTCTTTCATGAAGGATCTAGCTTTGTCCTCTATTACTTTGGAACATGTGTATATACTGGACAACCAAATATCCTAAGATGGCTGACTTCAGGTCTCTTACCAGAGAAGACCTCTTCTGGTGTCTTGTTGTCCAATATCCTATGGGGTCTTCTGTTCTGCACATACGCAGCTTTCCTAGCTGCTTCTTCCCATAGATGCATAGGCAGATCCTGGTCATGCGGCATTGCCTGTGCTGCTTCCATGATTGTTCTATTCTTTCTTTTTGCAACTCCATTCTGTTGTGGATTGTAGGGAGCAGTCAACTCCCTCTTCATTCCTAAATCACTGCATAGTTTCTTGAAATCACTTGAAGTGAATTCACCGCCATTGTCGGATCTGAATGTCTTTATCTTCTTGTCAGTTTGATTTTCCATCAAGGTTTTGAATTCCTTGAACTTATCAAATACTTCATCTTTGTTTTTCAAGAAGTAGACCCAAGTCTTCCTGGAGAAATCATCAATGAAAGAGACATAGTAAACATACCCACTCAGAGAACTGGATGACATCGGACTGCATACATCAGAGTGGATGATTTCCAAGATTCCTTTTGCCTTGCTTTCACTGCTTGGAAATGCCTTCTTTATGTTCTTTCCTTTTGCACATCCTTTGAAAATACCTTCATGTTTGGTCTTGATTGAAGACCCTCTACCGCTTTGCTTGCAATTGGTAGTGCTCTATAGTGCACATGAGAAAGCCTTCTATGCCAAAGTTCACTTGGCTCCATGGATTCATGTACCATGGCATGTTCAGGTTGTCCCTTCAATTATACAATCCTCCCTCTTGCTCCCCAATCACCACTGCATCAGCAATAGTTTTACCTTTTGGCCACATTAGGACTTGGCCATCTACAAATGAAACCCTCATTCCCTTTGCATCTAATGCAGAGATGGAGAGTAGGTTCTTCTTGAGCCCAGGTACAAATAACACATATGTTAGCACTCCAGGAGTCTTTCTAGGCTGTAAGTCAAAGGAGCCTGTTAACTTAACCTTTTTATCAATAATGGATACGAAGGTGGATCAAGATGAATAAATAAACTTGCTGGATGCATACTCAAGACAGTCTTAAATACATTCAAATGATACAAGGCCTTCAGGAGCTATTATCAGATAGTTTTGCTGAATTAGATGGGTGGAGAAAAACTAACTATATTAACCAGAACATACGTATCTGAAACAATGCATATGATGGGTCAATAGAACTAGAAATAGTGACTTATGATCCTAGTTTACTGATATGAAAGTGAGATGACAATCACCAACTTTGAAGTAAACATAGACAACAGAATCTCTTCTCATAAGCACAGAAAGAAGAAGATAATGGTCTGAAAACAACAATGAAAGAAGCTTGTATTACTGAATATATTAAGAAGAAGTCTTGCTACAAAAAGAGTGTATTAGAGTCTTCCAAGTCCAACCCTTTCTTGCTCTCAATTTCTAGGCTTTATATCCTTTACAACATCTTCCCAGATCCTAAGAAGCTGGATCGAAATCACTAAAAATAGAAAATCAAAACTCTTTTCAATAAACTACGGAAAAATCCTCTTTAATTTGGCCAAACTGCTGAAAAATGGGGCTCAGTGGTGGATTCTATTCTCCCAATATGTGACACCTATAGGAAAACTAAGAGAGGTTATTGTTCTCTGACATGTTTGGCACAAAAACCTCCGCCCATTTTTCAAAATGATTCTCCAATCGCTCAGAATCATCATTTTAAAATGATGACTCTGCATAGTAAAAACACCATTTTTGCTGAAACTGCTGAAAAAGAGGCTCGGAGATGGGTTCAGTTCTCCATATATGTGACACCTGTGTATAAAATGAAAGAGGTTACTGTACATTGATTTGTTTTGAGAAAACACCTCTCTCATATCTTTGAAATTCATTTTTATTTTCCCGAGATCTGCATTTCAAAAACATGTGTCAAACAGGAAGATTCTAGGATCCAAAAATTGGGGCTCAGTGACGGATTCGATTCTCTCAATATGAAACACCTGTAGGAAAACAAAGAGAGGCTATTGTTCTCTAACATGTTAGGAATAAAAAAATCTGATCGTTTTGCAAAAAGATTCTCCAGACGCTCAGAATCATCATTTTAAAATGATGACTCTGCATAGTAAAAATGCCATTTTTACAGCAAATATCCTTGCCTCCATCTTGGTAGTCTTCGTGTCTTTGACAACTGCAGCAATCTTCCAGGTGATGAAAAGGCACTTAAAATCTTCCTCACATGATTTGGCAGTGAAAACATTTGATCAAAGCGAAAATATCATCATTTTGCTTGTCTTTCTGCTTTCAGTAGCTGTGGACAATTTTCTTCCATACTGTAAGCTGCCGAAAGCTAGGTTTTCGATACCTAATGAACAATTTCCATGTCCGCCTAAGCTACCGAAAGAAATCTACATTTTTGTAGTTTTCTGAGAGTCATTTGGTCTGTTTGTTGTTTTAATACTTCTCTTGCCGCAGTCTATTTGCTTGAAATACCCATGACATTTTCCGAAAACCAAGTTGTAAATAGAGAAAAAAAAAACTCCTTTCTAGATCATCTCAGCATGTGGCATAAAATTCCTTTGCTCCTAATAATGTGTGTTTTTGGAATGCAAGACATAAACGGAGGGAAGGTCCTCTTTTCTTTGTTATAGTGATAGCTTCTACAAATTTACCATCTCTAGAACATTCTTCATTTTCCTGATTGAAACTGCTGCAATTCTTCATTTACAGAGTAGTCATTTTCTGCTATTGTATTTACAGTCACATGGTGCCACTGTATTTACTCTTGCGCACAGCTAGGAAAACTTGACTTGACAATTGTATGATAGCTTTAACTTGCGGATCCTCTCCAAGGAAATCAAAATCATAAGCTTTGTTTTTTAAAAATTGCAATGGTGCGGGTATCTTCTTATCTGATCTGCTTTGATTTTAAAATTTCCTTTCACTTTCGGTGGCTAGGAGAGCCCTAAAAATTTCATTTAAGCTGTCGAAAGCAGAGCTTTCGGTGGCTTAGGAATCGTTTTAAATAAGCGCTTAGCTACCGAAACCTGTCTTTTGAAATTTTTGAAACGAGAACCCAATCTAATGTTTTTATAACTTTATTACATGCATAAAGCTATCAACAATGAGCCTTAAGAAATTTAGAAATGAATTTTCCAATGACATCCTATCATCTAAAATTGATCAACTCGAAAAATTTATTTGGGGAGATAACATCTAGCTCCTACTCGGGGATGAAAACCTCCCTGTGAGGTTTCAATAACCACAGATTTGATGCCTTTCCTGGATAAACAAAATACAGAACCTAGTCTAGTGTTCCATTGGGCATGGAGTCATTTAAACTACCCCCAAATCTCTGCAATCTGTCCATAAATGTTAAACTGTAAACCTGCTAGCAACGCCTTACATCCATTGGGCATGGAGTCTTTATTTCAAAACTGCAACCACAATACTAAATGCAAGCATCACGCATTATGCAAACTTGAAATGCTCAGCTATGAGCTTATTCATCTACGCTACCCTACTCTAACCATTGTACCGATGCTTAATCAAGTAAACTCATGCTTCCAATGAAGCCATATCAGAAATTGATTTACTGAACTATTGCTTGATTTTGACCCAAAAAATAATGGAATGCATAGCCAACAGAAAAGTAGTTTGAACTGATGACAAAGCCAATTTTCATCTGACCAAAATACTTTAACATATATGTTGTTCATGAGTTCCAAAAAGTTTGCGATAGGGTCATTAAAACCATAAAAGAATACCTCTTTGAACTGTTGATTCGACTGAAAATTGAAGTGATGCTGGATGCCTTCAATGCTGAATATGGACTGCTCAACCTCTGTTAGAGAGTCATAAAAAATGGACTGCTGATCGGAACTTTTCAGCACACACTCTCCCTCTTCGTATATGCTGCAATCTTTCTTTGTCTGTAAATCAGAAAAATGTGAGTTGCCCTCAGCATCTACTGTAGATTCAATACTTTCACCTGTTATTCTGTCAATCTGCTCATCATCTTTCAAGTCTTCAAAGGGGACAATCTCAACTTCATGACACGCTAAGTCAGTAGATATATTTGATGCAATGTCAAGAACATCTGTAATATGATTATCATTCTGAAGTTCATTGATATTTTGATCACAATAAGAGGTGTCCCCTATTTCAGCATGTCCTTCATGACAATCTGAACCTTTATTCAACAAACTAAATTCGTGACAACATTCAGGGTATAAGAGATCGGCTGAAAAGTTTTTTTACAAACGGAATGAAATGCAGCATGAAAGCTTTCCAGAGAATTGATACTTGCAATAGGAAAAGATTGGAACCAATCACACGCAATCCCCTCTAATGAAAACCAGAAGAGCTTAATCCTAACATCTTCATGTACAATTTGCAACCGTTGAATGCAATCATGAAAGTCAAGCAAATGTTCAGCTGGCACTTCCCATTCTTCTCCTCGAAATCTAGGAAGGCTGCCATCCCATTCATCTCTACTAGGCACTGGATTAGGGAAACCAACAATCTTTGAAAAATCGCAGAAAGCATACCTCTTTGCTAATATTTTGTTCATGTCATACCAATGGAGTTGCCAACAGATTTATGGGCAATGGAGATGCCACTGAATCTGTCCTTCATGGAGTCACCAGATAGATGATTACAACCAAGAAAATGTCCAGGATTTGTCTATCATCAAAGCTGGATCTATGTCATTCTCCCAAGGAAGTTGAGCTTCAATCTCCTCTCCTCGGCAACGGTGCCAATTTGTTAGCACTCCAGGAGTCCTTCTAGGCTGTAAGTCAAAGGAGCCTGTTAACTTAACCTTTTTATCAATAATGGATACGTAGGTGGATCAAGATGACTAACTAAACTTGTTGGATGCATACTCAAGACAGTCTTAAATACATTCAAACGATACAAGGCCTTCAGGAGCTATTATCAGATAATTTTGCTGAATTAGATGGGTGGAGAAAAACTAACTATATTAACCAGAACATACGTATCTGAAACAATGCATATGATGGGTCAATAGAACTAGCAATAGTGACTTATGATCCTAGTTTACTGATATTAAAGTGAGATGACAATCACCATATTTGAAGTAAACATAGACAAGACAACCTCTGCTCATAAGCACAGAAAGAAGAAGATAATGGTCTGAAAACAACAATGAAAGAAGCTTGTATTACTGAATATATTAAGAAGAAGTCTTGCTACAAAAAGAGTTTATTAGAGTCTTCCAAGTCCAACCCTTTATTTCTCTCAAGTTCTAGGCTTTATAGCCTTTAAAACATCTTCCCAGATCCTAAGAAGCTGGATCGAAATCACTAAAAATAGAAAATCAAAACCCTTTTCAATAAACTAGGGAAAAATCCTCTTTAATTTGGCCAAACTGCTGAAAAATGGGGCTCAGAGGTGGATTCGATTCTCCCAATCTGTGACACTTGTAGGAAAAATGAGAGAGGTTATTGTTCTTTGACGTGTTAGGCACAAAAACCTCCGTCCGTTTTGTAGAATGATTCTTCATTCGCTCAAAATCATCATTTTAAAATGATGACTCTGCACAGTAAAAATGCCATTTTTGTTGAAACTACTGAAAAAGAGGCTCAGAGATGGGTTCAGTTCTCCAGATATGTGACACCCATGTATAAAATGAAAGAGGTTATTGTACATTTATTTGTTTTGAGAAAAAATATCCCTCATATATTTGAAATTCGTTTTCATTTTCCCGAGATCTGCATTTCAAAAACATGTGTCAAATAGGCAGATTCTGGGATCCAAAAATTAGGGCTCAGTGACGGATTTGATTCTCTAAATATGAAACACCTGTAGCAAAATGGAGAGAGTTGATTGTTCTTTGACATGTTAGAAACAAAAACCTCTGAGCTTTTCGCAAATAGATTCTCCAAACGCTCAAAATCACCATTTTAAAATGATGACTCTGCATAGTAAAAACGCCATTTTTGCAGCAAATATCCTTGCCTCCATCTTGGTAGTCTTCGTGTCTTTGACAGCTGCAACAATCTTCCAGGTGATGAAAAGGCACTTAAAATCTTCCTCAGATGATTTGGCAGTGAAAACATTTTTTTTGAGCGAAAATATCATCATTCTGCTTGTCTCTGTGCTTTTGGTAGCTGTGGACAATTTTCTTCCATACTGTAAGCTGCCGAAAGCTGGGTTTTCGGTAGCTAATGAACAATTGCCATGTTCTCCTAAGCTACCGAAAAAAAATCTACATTTTTGTAGTTTTCTGAGAGTCATTTGGTCTGTTTGTTGTTTTAATACTTCTCTTGCAGCAGTCTATTTGCTTGAAATACCCATGGCATTTTCCGAAAACCAAGTTGTAAATAAAGAAAAAAAACTCCTTTCTGGATCATCTCAGCATGTGGCAAAAAAATCCTTTGATCCTAATAATGTGTGTTTTTGGAATGCAAGACATAAACGGAGGGAAGGTCCTCTTTTCTTTGTTATAGTGATAGCTTCTACAAATTTACCATCTCTAGAACATTCTTCATTTTCCTAATTGAAACTGCTACAATTCTTCATGTACAGAGTAGTCATTTTCTGCTATTGTATTTACAGTCACACGGTGCCACTGTATTTACTCTTGCGCACAGCTAGGAAAACTTGACTTGACAATTGTATGATAGCTTTCACTTGCGGATCCTCTCCAAGGCAATCAAAATCATAAGCTTTGTTTTTTAAAAATTGCAATGGTGCGGGTATCTTCATATCTGATCTGCTTTCATTTTAAAATTTCCTTTCACTTTCGGTGGCTAGGAGAGCCCTGAAAATTTCGTTTAAGCTACCGAAAGCAGAGCTTTTGGTGGCTTAGGAACCATTTTAAATAAGCGCTTAGCTACCGAAACCTGTCTTTCGAAATTTTTGAAACAAGAACCCAATCTAATGTTTTTCAAACTTTATTACATGCATAAAGCTATCAACAAGAGCCTTAAGAAATTTAGAAATGAATTTTCCAATGACATCCTATCATCTAAAATTGATCAACTCGACAAATTTATTTGGGGAGATAACATCTTTCATCTTCAAAGACTTTCTAGAGTCTAGGTTGTAGGAGGCTTCCCCACTTCCTTTGATAGGGTATTGGTAATCATCCCCAAGTTTCACCTTATGGGGTGATTCATGTTCAGATAAATTTACAAAAGATTCTTTAAACCCAGTCATGTGTTTAGAAGCCTCACTGTCAATTAACCAATCATTACAACCATGAGAAATAGTACCTGTGAGAGCAGAGATTAGAACATACTCTTCTTCGCTTGATGAGTCATCATCATCACTTTCTGCTCTAGCCTTCTTCATGGGAGGTTCATCATCCTCAACAGCATGAGCATGATATCTCTTCTTGTTTTCCTTCTTCTTCTTGTTGTTGGAACCCTTTTTTTTCTTGGGACAATCTATAGCAAAGTGCCCCTTCTCATTACAGGTGAAGCATCTCAGATCCTTCTTACCCTTTTGGTGATGGTGGTGAGAAGGTATTATGTTATGAGATGGCTCCTTCTTGAACTTACCTTTCTTGGTATGTGCTGTGAGAGCTTGATCTTCATTTCCCATCTTTTCTTCTCGAGCCACGAGCCTAGCTTCTTCTTGAGAACATTCTTCCCGCAGTCTGTTGAAGGAGATCAACTTCCTTCTTGCACAAATTCCTTGAATAAAGGAATCCCATGACCTGGGTAGGCCATTCAGAGTGGTCATGACAACTTCACCATTCTCCACCATTTCATCCACCGCTTCTAGTTATTCATTGATCTGAGAAACCCTAGAAAAATAAGATTGAATGGTTTCTCCATTCTGAAACTTTACCCCTTTCAATTGGTTCCGCAGGGTCATCTTCCGATTTATGTTCTTCCCTTCAAATAGCTTGGTCAGGGAATCAAACATCTCTTTGGGTGTCTTTAGAGATGACACATGTGGGATGAGATGGTCCTTGATAGAATCAGCAATGATCCTCTTTGCCTTGACCAAGTTCTTCTTGTGGAGGGCTTTAGCCTCTTCTTCCTCTGGGACAGGGACTTCTTCCCTTATGTAAGAGTCCAACTCATTTTCTTCCAGGATTAACCCAATCCTATACTTCCATGCTCAGAAGTTATCAGCCCCTTCAAGCTTATCCTCAAGCTTGGTGTGGTGGGACATCTTAAAGAGTACTTCAAATGGAAATAGAAAAGATTTAGGTCTTACCACTTGATTTGCTAAAAACTGGATCTGGTCCCGGATTAGGGTTTGTCAGAGAAACCCTAAAAATTCAAATTGGAATTTCAACTTTCTGAAAGGATAGAAAGATGCGCCTTGATGAGTCTATCATCTTGGTGTATTCAGAATTTGAGATCTGCAAAGCTTCACCCTTCAAAAATGCCTTTTAGTCTTCACGGGTTCACTAGGGAGGACCCTGAATTAGGGTTTGAGTTTCCCGGAGCTTCACCCAACCAAAAATCTCAATCCAAAGCTCTAAACTTCGATTTTTCCAAGGAGCTTCCAGCTATGTCTTTAGATTTCAGAAATTCCTATTTTTGTGGAAACCCTAATTTTTAGGGCCAAAACTGAAAGTGCTCAGAACTGAATTTTGATTGGATAGAAAGATTCACCTTTCTGAGGAGAGTCAATCTATCATATTGCTTTTCCAAAATCTGTGCATAGAAACCCAATAAACAAGAAACCCTGGTTTTCGCCACTGCACAATGTCTTCTTCTCAGGTTAGCTCTCATACCATGTTAATTTTTTAGCATTAATTCAATATACTCTAGGATCTTTACTGAGAGAATAACATGTATAGTATATCAATGCATATCAATCATAGCAAGCATATCAATCATCACAAGATGCAAACATAAGAGACAATAGACACATAGAGTTTCCGTGGGGAAAACCCTAAGGTGAAAAACCCCACAACTTCCTCAGAGATAGATAGAGCAATGATACAACCAAAGTACAACCCAAGTACACAGAGATAGTCTCCTCCTAGCAGCTGATCCTCCTCCTCACATGTGCGCCACTTTCCGAGTGATGTAGAGTGAGATATGAAGTGATCAAAATAGAGATCGAGAGATCTCTATTTATACTTGTCCTGACTTCCCAATAAACTTATGGGGCCGACTTGTCTAGCTTAGTACAATAACCCATGGTTAACTTAATTAGGGCCGACCCCACACATGGTGGTCTAATAACCCATCGGCAAGTTACGACACTTGCGACACTTGTCAATACAAATGACAACACTTCCTTATAGAGGAATAACACATCTCTATAGAAGTACAATATACATAGATGAAATACATTCCGAAGTTACATATACATCAACAGTAGTGTGAGCCGCAGAATTCACCATTATTACGGGCCAGCTATACAAGATGGGATCCGATCAAGTACTGTGCAGATGCGTACTAGAGCATGAGAAACCATTCATATTAGCTGATGCGCATTCAGGAGTCGCAGGAGGTCACTTCGCAGGGAGAGCTACTACGCAGAAGATATTGCGCGCAAGGCTATGGTGGCCTACAATTCACAAGGACTCGAAAGAACATTGCCAAAGCTGCGATGTGTGTCATAGAACCGGAAAGCCATCACGAAGAGGCGAAATGCCATTAAATCCACAGTTAACATTGCAGGCATTTGAGAAATGGGCTATTGATTTTGTGGGTCCTATTAACCCACAAGGAAAAAGAACTGGTACAAGGTACATTATTACTGCAACTGATTACCTCACCAAATGGGTAGAAGCAAAGCCAGCAAAACACTGTAGCGTAGCTACAGCCGCAGAGTTTATATATGAAAATATCCTTACAAGGTTCGGATGCCCGAACATTTTGATGAATGATCAAGGCACTCATTTTCTGAATAAAACCATTGAAGCTTTGACTGAAGAGTTCCACATTCATCATCAGCGCAACACGCCTTATCACCCATAGGCGAATGGAACTGTTGATGCATTTAACGAAGTGTTGGAGAATGCACTAACTAAGATATGCAACGTCAATCGGAACGATTGGGACCTGTGCATTCCATATGTATTATGGGCGTACAGAACTACCTGCAATAAATTGACAGGACACACACCTTTTAGGTTGGCTTATGGGCAAGAAGCAATAATTCCAATGGAATATATCGTTCCCAGCTTGCGAATAGTTGCATTTACAGGCATGGCAGATCGCGCAGCGCTGGAAGAACGACTCTTACACTTGGTTGGTCTAGAGGAGGATCGTTTCATCGTAGGATTTCACCAACAAGTGCAGAAGGAAAGGGAAAAAGCATGGCACGATCGCCACATCAAAAACAAGTATTTCCAGGTAGGTGATCTAGTCCTCCTGTACGATAGAAAATTTATGAAATTTCTTGGAAAGTTTAAGATGCATTGGCTTGGCCCATATACTGTAATGCATGTTACTAACGATGGCACAGTTCAGTTAGCTACCTTAGCCAGAGATACTTTTCCAACTTTGATGAATGGAAGCAGACTAAAGCTTTACCGCAATAGTCTTGCTTTGCGGCATCCTGTATGATCAAGGGAGACGTACTACGCAGCACTGCTGAAGCTGCACAGAAAAGAAAAAGAAAAAAAAAAGAGATAAAAGAGAAAAGAAAAGAAGGAACTGTGTAGTTGCGAATTCCACAGGGCAGTTGCGAAGACCAAATTAACTAAGAAGAGCCCTAGTTCAGAAACGAGAAATCCGATACCGCAAGGTAACTGCACAAGAGTAACAATGGCCTGTCGTGTAGTTTGACGCAACACGTAGGAAAATAGTCGTTACAATGTCGATCAGAGAATATAGCCATTATATAGCCGTTACCGGTGACCTCTTGGGAATTTAATGCATAGATAGCCGTTCTGAGCGAGTTTTATGATGGAAAGGACCAAAGGATCCACTGGATTTGGCCAATAGATACCACCACTAATGCTTATCTAGCCATTGAGGGGCGCGGAGGAGGATCAGCTGCACCTATAAGTAATGCCGCATTCAGACTCGCGGGCGTTACCAAACACTTAGAATTTTCTTGCAAATAGTCTGTCCAAGTATTTTTCGCAAGCTATCTGACCATCTGTGAGAGTTTCCTAATGGATGTCTGAGTGGTCTTCCATTGAAGAAGAGTTCATGGTCCAAGAGACTATGAAAGTATTCCAATACGGGGGGATCGAAGGGTTAATGAGAACCCAAGCTAAGAAGGTTGTCTTCGAACCAGGTCAGGCATCAAGACGATCACTAAGACACGGTCCGGTAATGGAAGATAGGGGAACAAATCCAATAGGACCGAGAACAAAGGTACCGAAGATGGCATCGATGGCGCTGAAACCACCGCTCACAGATAAGGAGATACCTTTGACCTTAACCCCGGACTACATTTCACCATCTGATCTAAATGCACCAGTTTTTAAGTTGTTGAAGAATGCTAAATACGACATCCCGTTGTCGCCAATCTCAAAACATGTCGAGGTTGAGAAAAAATTGCTGGGTAAAATCCCAAAATGTAGATGGGATGATTATGATCTGCTTGCAGTACAGAAGGAGGAGCCCAATGAGCTAAAGTTTCCGCAGTTTCAACCGGACCAGTACATGTGCTGGAAAAAGGACGCAAAGGGGGAGCTTAATTTGGTCGCCCAAAGTTGGCTATCCGAAGTAGTCCAGTCTGGGATGCTCAATCTACTCAAACTCCCGCATTTTGATAGGTTGCCATAGCTGAATGTTGTGCGAACACTGATGGCACACATGCACCAGGGGTACTTATGGCTCGACCACAACATCGACATAACCATTGACATCATCCACCGCATTACTGGGTTGAGTAAAATGGGTAAGGATCCCAATCAATTCTTCCAAGGGAAGAGCAAGGATAAAGAAGTTGTCGCGAAGATGAATGAAACTCAAACAGCCGTAAAAGGGAAGAGGGGCTTCCAAATAGAAGAAATTGATGATAAAGCAACAAGATTTGTCATGCAACTGTTAGCGAGAAAGATTCTCCGCACATGCAGGCCACTGGAAGTAAGCGCGGGCGCAGTACTGCTCGGTGCCGCGGTCGTGGAGGGAGAACAATTGAATTGGTCTCAATATATGTTGAACGAGTTCATGGAGGAACTCAACGACACATAGCTGAACGGAGGGAATTTCCATTACACCTGGCTTATAGTACTAATTGCTTTTTTCGGCTGGAAGGAGCTGAAGGATTACGTTGGTGTAATCACTGATACCAATGAGTGCAGAGGACCACGTTACTCCAATCTGTGGGCGAATCTAAACTCACAAAGACATCATGCAAACGCTGAAGTCTTCTACCAGTATTATGACTAGCTGCGCACAGCGATCATACCAACGCCGTGGATAACAAAGCAGGTAACTAGTAGGTATATCCACATTGTGAATTTTTATGCTGACATGCGTAGCATTTATATTTCAGCTAAGGTGCAGAAGAAGAAGGTGGAGTGGTTCCCAGGGAACTACCATATGTATGAGGAGGATATTGACAATATCATTAAGGAATGGCCTGCCGAGTTCCACGTAGAAATTGTAGACGTAATAAGTGACTATGGGGAGGACGAGCCCATTCCATGTCCTATTACCGAGGAAAAGGAGACAGGGAAAAGGAAGGAAGTTGAGAGCCCAGGGAAAAAAAGGGGGCAAGGAAGAAACAGAAAGCTGAAAAAGGGAAGCTAGATACAGTACTCAAGAGTGGCGATTATGAAATGATCAGCGTAAATTTCATAGAGCAGATGGAAGATCTGATGTCAAATAAAGAAAAAAGGATAAGGAAATACAAGATACTCTGGAAAAGAATCTGACCGCACTGTAGGGGATCACACTAAAAATTGAAGAAGTCCACAAGAGATTACCTCCGCCGCGCGACTCAAAGTCCGAAGGGAAGTCAGGAGGAACTTCACAGCAGCAAATACCGCAGTTAACCATGACCCTCCCTGCAAAGTCCCGTATCGTCCATCTGGACCCGGTAACAGTAAACTTACCTATGGCAGAGCAACTAATGTTAGACATAAAGGGCGTAGAGCGTGTGGAGCTCAACTTAGCAAAAATACCATTGCCAGGCCTACATTATTTACATCTGCAATGTGTTGAAGAAATGCATGAGAGAACCATTGACACGCTGAAGGGACAAGCTGAGCTGCAGGCAGCTAATAGTCAGTTGGAGGAAGATAGCTCGCGAAGAGCTATGCAACTGAAACATGAGCAGGATCATCAGCTAAGACTAGAGTCCACGATCACTGCGGTCGCAGATAACATAGATGACTTTGAAGTGCAACTAGAACCAACATATACTATTGTTAAGATTGGCGATCTGATTACCAATCTTAAGACCGAGATGCAATACATGGAGGTTCTCCATGAGGATGATATTGTTGCCATGAAGGAACGGACCAATCCACGGACCCCACCAAACGAATAGCAGCTAAGGGCGGAAGCTGTGAAGGCTGCCGCCGAGAATATTGTTGCCAAAGTGGCTAAGTGCCAAGATCTGTTGGAAGTGGCATCGAAGGCATTTACTGCCCTCAAAGAAGACCCGGCATTGCTAGAAGTAAAGAATGCAGTGAAAGATAAGCAAGCTGCTTTGGAGAGGTTGGATGCAGAAGTTAAGGCCCTACCACCAAGAGATAAGCTCCAGAAGTATGGGGAAATAACAAGCCTCAAGAAGGAAGTGCAAGCCTTGCGAGAGAAAGAGACTGAAATGGGCGATAAGGCACAGCCATTACTGGAGGATGCTGGTACGATCTTGTAGGAGATCGAGGAAAAGTTAAAGGAGCTGCGCAAGAATCAAGAGCAGGTAGAAGGACAGCTCGACGATGAGATAACAACCTAAATGATGGATACAATCAGGCAAGTGGAGCAAGATATGAAGGACGCAGTAGAGAAACTCATCAGCACATATAATGAGTTCGCTACGAAGCTAGCTCCGTAGGAGACAGAACAGTTCGGGGAAACCGAAGTTGCACGTGGCTCGGGGGCAAGCCACATGTAAGTGTTAGGGGCATGTTGGGCCTGGCCCAAGTGGGGCAATTTTGAGCAAGAAAGAATTTGGAACTACAAGCTGAGCGTAGTTCAGATAAAAGTATTTTTGGTACAAGTTTTGGATGCTGCAAAGTTGTGCACAGGGCAGCGATGGAGGAAGCTGCGAGGATCAGTACTGCAAGGAGGCGGTGCTGCGAAGTGTCCAGTCCACAGGATGCCAACAAAGCAGAGTGCTGGATGGAGGATGGCACGTGTTCCGGTTAGACCGTCAGCGGTATATTTTTGGTAAAGATGCTCCAGGAGTGCTAAGCGGCAGGCAGGAGCAAATAGGGAAGAAAGCGACTGGTCACACACGCGGAAGATGCCACTACTTGAACCAGTCACACGAAACTGTTAGAGGGAGAACCACTTGGTGAAAGCAACCTGTTGCCATGCGCACAGTAGGAAGGCCGATAGTGATGTGAAGCATGCATGGAAGACTACCATGAAGGAATATTCACTACCAGGTGCCAAAAGTCCGGTTTTGGGGAAAACCATGACAGTTTTGTAAACCTAAGGGTTTCTACCTATAGATTGTAAAGACCTAACCTACGAGCATGATCTACAAATAAGGAAAATTTTGTATGGGAAAGGGTTAGATCTTGATTGTTAAACATTGTTAGAATCTTTGAACATGAAGCTATTGTAAAGGCTCTGTAGCTGAGTGCACAGAGACCTATCTAAGAGAGAAGAGAGTCTACAGCTGAGTGCGCAGACTAAGAACTGTTGTACCCTTCCCAAAAGACTAATTTAACAATAGTTCTTATCGGCGTAGCCTCCATCCGGGGGGTGAACCATGTTAAATTTTGTGTCGTGTGATTGTTTGTATTTGCACTTGTTCATTTGCTTAGCATGGATGTTTAATGCCGCAGTTATCTATTATGTGATTTCTTTTGTATGTATTCGCCACACAAATGGTGGGAATAATATGTTAAGTAATGCATGTGTGGATGAATGTTAAGTATTCAGCATTTCTAAGTCTTTGAATGTATGAATACGTGGTTAATCACATAGTTGAATGCTGGATTTGAGCGCAGCGTTGGAGCATGCAGTATTATATGTTTCGTTCATTTACATATGTCTTAAAAATAATAATCTAAGTGTTGTTGAATGGATAAAGAACATTAAGTAATACTGGTTAGAGTTAATCAAGTCTTGAGCAGATGCGCGACCCAGTCGACGCGTTGACCCCTTGGAGAGCGCTGCGAGATAATTTGTTGATAACTTGTCGTCGTAACGCGGGAAGTATCCCACACTGCGCAGTCCTTGGATGCGCTAGTTGCGCAAGTGCCTTAGCTTGCCGAAGTACTCGTCGCAAAGCAGCAGACTTTGTGCAGTCTGTTGTCTGCAGCAAGAGTTCCTTTTGTCGTGTTGTCCATCAGTTCCTCCTACACTCGCATCACCAGGTTGCGGAAACCTGATTCTACAACCACCCCCTCAGCTTCACCTCGGGTGAGACCTTAGGCTGCGCGCAGTCTGTTGCCGAAAGAGCCGATGAATAGGGGTTTTGTTGGTTCCTTGAACCGCGAAGTACCTGGGTCTACATTGGAAACCTCTAGCTCAGTTATATACGCCAACAATGTTTCCTTTTATTCTTTGAAGAAATAAGGTCTCTCCTAACAACCAATGTGTCAGTTGTATTTGATGATAGGTGCCTCCATAAAGAAGATGAAACATTTTTAAATATATACATGGGATCCAATAAGTGGAAAATATTAAGATGCTCCTTTCACGTCCCCTTCCATCAATCCGGTGCAAGGAAGGAAACATGACCAAACATACCGGTCTTATTTGGTAAACTCAGCCCCATACATTACTCAGCAATTCATAATAAATAAAAAACTTTTGTGTATACAAATTCATACTCAATATAAACACAGCGGAATTAAGCATATTTGCACACACACAAACAGTAATGCATTAGCATGTCCATCACAAGTAGATGATGATTCGACATGCAGAGAATCATTCCCATTCTCATGCTATGCACAGACTTCGTATCAATTCCATTAACATGAATAATTAACATTCAGATTTGACACATGCATAACATAGAATGCATATAAATGAAACCATAGAGAATACTTATCTTTGAGATGAAGTTGTCCAAACAACTGGCTATGTGAGGGCAACGTTCCACCCAACCATAGATCTCTGTCTAGCTTGTATTCTTTCAGTTGAGAGATCACCCCCGAGCTGGGTTGTGTATCCACTAATGAGGAAGTATATGGGCTCACTCACAGCCATGGTTTCACTCAATAGCTATGCTAAGCCAACACAAAGTTGGGTTTATCAAGCATATAAAATACAAAGGAGGGCAATGCTAAGCCATTGAGCTCATCCACAGAGCTACAGGCATCTCAATTAAACTCAACAGTTATGGCACCCACAATACCTACCACACCCAACACAAGGAAGGTCCCCTTCTCTGCTGCACAGTCCCTTAGGTGTCCCTTCCCTCCAGTGTTCTTCAGGGTGGGAATAGAAAGGTCCAGCTGCTAATTCCTTGAGATTCTAGCCTTCACTGGGTTTATCAAGCAAACCCAACCTCTGCTCAGTCATTCACACTTGGATTTCTCACAGTTCTGTTATCCAATAACTCAATCCCGTCACTTCATTTATGGGCTGTAAAAACTGGGTTTTCCAATGGATTTCGGGGTATCTAATACTCTCAATTTCGCCCCAAGGTTCATACCTATGGATCCCCCATTGGATTTCACCTTCAAATACCAAATCTGGGTGTTTATGTCTCTTCAAAACGTGGGTTCTTGCAAAGTTGCGATTTATGGTTTTGCTCACTGCTGGGAATTCGTAATGGATGGACATTGATGCTTGGATCTTCAACAATGGAATGGGAATGAGGAAAAATCCATTCCCATGAGGTAGAGTGACTTGTGGTACAAGAAAACAGATCCCATACTCTGCCATACAAATTTCTGGGTTGCCCATGCTCCATTGAAGCCATGGACTGAAATCTTCAACAACTTCCTTACAACAGAAATAAATGTCATCAAGGAAAGTCAAATGGGTTCTCACAATGACATTTGGTAGCATATGGTTCATCCCCACAACCCCCTCACCACTCCCCAGTGGATACACATGGCCCCTTCTCATTCGTTGCTTCCATAGCCAGTTTTGGTATTTTATTGCAATATCAAATATTTACATCATTTACAATATTCCATGGCTTAATAACACATGGGTAACAAAATATCAAATGCTTGTCCATTCTAAATCAAATCCGAACATACACTAGCGGGGCCTTGGCCTTGAGCTCTACGCTAGGGAAACATACATCGCATGTACACAATATTTACATAAAAGCCAACAAATCACAAGGGTCAAAATTGGGGTATTACAGCTCCCAATATGGAAGTTCATAAAACATAGATTTCATTTTCATCCCAACAAACATTTTCTAAACGTAAGTGTCAAAAATATTATGATCATCGGACATAGGTTCCCCATTTGAATTGAAAAATTCTACAATTTCCTTCTCCTTCTATGTTTCATATGCCCTAAAGCCAGCTTTCCAATGTCATTATTTTAGGTCTTTGGGTTCTCTTTGGTTTACCATTGAAAGAAGATGTTGCTCTTCTATACGGGTGGTCATCTAGGAGGAACATCCTCGAGAAATCATACACTAACTTTCATATGTGTTCGAACCATCTAGCCTTTACTGAAGGTCCACAACATTTACATCCATGATACCCTTTTGTTACAAGACCTGTGATGCTGTTGGGTCACCAAAATGTCATATTTTCACCCTTTTTTCTTTTACTTTTAATCACTTTTCGTTTTCTCGTAACATTGCAATAAGACTATTTGAATGTTTATATCTGGGATTAGACTTATTATTTTCCAAATCATTTACTTTAGTATTTTAAGTGAATTTATAATTAAATATTGGAAAATTAACATGTTTTCACTTAAACTTGAAAGTTGGATGAGTTTTGTGATGTGTACATGCATATTTGAATATTTCAACAAAGTCAAATATTACCCCCCCCCCCCCCCCTCAAATTCAAATTTCCTCTTCCACCTTTGAAGACTTGAGGAAGACTTGGGATGATCACTCAACCATATTTGATGGAGAAGAATCATGGAAGTTTCCTAAATTAATATATTAGAGATTTGTGAAAGGGTTTGTAGAGATAATTATTCTCTAATTATTAGCAAATGGTTGAACCATATGAGATAAAAGTGGATCTCAATTTATTAGTTTCTTATCTCCTTCTCAAAGAAAATTATGTATAAATAAGAGTGCCTCCTCCATTCAAAAGAGAGGACTCTTGGAGAATGTGTCTAGATTATGATGGAATAGAGTAAAGTCTTTTCATATTTCTCTTCATATAGTTTCTCATTCTCTAGTTTTAGTATGTTTTGATTTAGTATAAATAGTTTGTTTTAATTTGATTTATTTATGTTATAGATTAGTAGTATCATTTTGGTCTACAATAGCAAGGGCCTACTACTCAAGAGCAAAGTGTTGCTTTGCGTAGGATCTATTTTAATTTCATTTATTCATTTTCGCAAGTATCCAAGACAAAGACATTGGGTTTCTTCCAAGCATGTGCTTAGATACTTTCGAAGTACTATTGCCTATGGACTCAGATATGCCTCAAGTGTTGGAGTGATGTTACTTGGATATGCCGACTTCGACTGGGGTGGAAATATTGTGGACTGAAAGAGTACATCTAAATTTTGTTTTAGCTTGGAATCAACTATGAGCTCTTGGTCTAGTAGGAAGCAGGGCTTCATAGCCCATATTACTACAGAAGCAGAGTATATTGCAGCTAGTACTCGCCTTCCAAGAAGTTGTGTGGCTCAGGAAGCTACTTGTTGGGTTGTTCAATGAGAATCGTGAGACCACTGTCATTCACTCTAACAATCAAAGTTGCATAAAGCTCTCAGAAAACCCTTTGTTTCAAGACAGAACGAAACACATTGAGATAAAGTATCACTACACCAGAGACACGGTCCAGAGAGATGCCATAATACTTTAGTACATTGCTACTGGCGAGAAAATAGTAGATATGTTAACTAAGCCTCTGTTAGTGACAAATCATAGGTAGCTTTCGAGACAAGCTTGGCATGGCAGAGAATTCCTCCCTCGCTAAGAGGGAATGTTAAAGTTACAGCACCATGAGTCATTCTCTAGGTTAATATTGTGTGTCAATATTGAGCCTCGTGTGCTGAGGTAGTTCCTTATAAGAGCCTGATTTGGACTCAAGAAACTTGGAGAAGAATACTGAGTTGGACTTAAGAATGGTTAAACTTCATGTTTTGAGGAAAGTGTTTT